>CM046888.1:3965503-4414374 GCA_025688845.1 Cucumis hystrix | reverse complement strand
CTCCTCTCTCTTCAGAAAAGCTGGCTTCTGCTCGAGGTGATTACCAAATGGCTGGACTAAAGGGTTTTGTTGAACTTGCTGCTGTGAATTTTGCTGCACGTTTGGATGTAGGCTTTGCTGATAACCGATATATTGAAGCTGCTGCTGACCATATTGTGGACCTTGAGGCTGCCCAACTAATGGCTTCGGATTATGTATGTTTGGCTGTCCTAAATGCTGGACCGATGGTTGTGGCATTTGTTGCCCCGGATTCTGTAAGGCTTGTCCTGGATTCTGCAAGGCTTGCTGGTTAGGATGTTGAGACATTTGTTGATTTGCATGACCCATGTTCTGACCTTGATGCATGACCTGCTGTTGGCCAATATGTTGTGATGACATTCCAAACACCCCCTGCTGCTGCATGACTTGGTTCGATTGCGAGCCATGCTGTCGCCCATCTGGAGCCATTTGCATGCCAGGATGGTGATTAACAGCTACCTGACTGGCAACAGAACTTTGCTGTTGTGAGATCAGATGTCCAGGTTGTTGAGAAAGCTGGTTGTTTAATTGGCCATCTTGTTGAGGGATGTTGTAATGATTTTGTTGTACATGAGGTACCACTGTGCCACTTGATGGCATTGAATGAGCCTCCGGAATCAAAGTAGGCTTGGAAATAGAGACGCCAGGATGAGGACCGAGCGGTAATGGTGGTGGCAAGGAGACTGGCTTCTCATACTGAGTAACGTTGGTTTCAGGGTTCCAGTAGTATGATAGTCCAGTGCTCCCATCAATCAATCCCTTCCAAGGTTTCGGAAGAGTAGGGTCATCTGGTGCATAGCGAGGACCAAGGGAAGGGGGAGCAGAGTCCCCAGTTTCCATGACTTCACACTGTATTGAGAAATTGATCACAAACAAGTCAGTATTTCAATAAACACGGCTGCTATTTCTCCTGCCAACTAAGTAATAAGAAACTTATATAGTCATAAACAAAAGTTAACCAAAATTAAAAAAAAAAAAAAAATCATCCTCAAATTTTAATTTCAACCCATAGTTTCCAATAAAGCTATTAAAATAAGAAGTGCAAAAACATAACCATCATAAACATCTGCAACTTAAACAAATCAGCGGAAGTAACTTATTACAAACAAATTGTAAGTCAAATTATCAAATCATGATATAAACATCCATTGATGTCCTGTGCCAGAATGTCAAACGTCACTTCCTTTAGAACTATCATCTGATCCTTCGAATGAAAGCATTTTCGAAAAACAAAATGGGTATAAAAAAAACACTCAATGAGCAATTCATAAATCAAGCTTTGTAATTCATTTTCTTTCAAAACATTTGAAAATAAAAATAAAAATCATTGCAAAACTTTCAGCCAAAACCTTGCTACAAACAGTACTTTCAAAATCAAGATCTTCCAAGCAAATAAACTTGAAAACTAAACGTATTGTCTTTCAACAAAACCAAAGCATTCAAATAAATGGTTAAACTCTTAATAAACAGAACTTTATACTTTCCAAAGCTGTAATCTTTTAAAACTTTCAAATACAAAGCTATCAATCAGTCAATACTTCACACGATACAACTTTCAGTCATCCAAAACTTTCAAATACAAAGTAGTAAAGATGGTAGTTGAAGTAACCCAACAGACATGGTTACCCGTCGGTCACACCAATCATTCATTCAGCCATAAATGTTGATCCACATTCGACCAAAACATCAGAAATGTCGATTAACATAACAACAGACTGGAACAGCAGAAAGGTTGATTAACAACTATCAAATTAACTATCAAATTACTTAAATGTGAGGTCATGTGAGTGTAACACACAAATGAATATTCATTCTAAATAATTTTGAACAAAAAAAATGTGTCTTCTCCCAAATAAGCCTCGATAAGGATAGATACCGTCAATTCCAAATTTGGCTACAAAAAAATACTATACAATCCCCAAAATACAAAAGCTGGCATATCCAGATGCCCTAAATCAAATCATATTTAACACTTCGTTTGAATCCTATAATTTCTCAATCCAAAAATCCACTTCCTTGAACAGACATCAAATTTCAGAAAGCCTAAACAATAACTTTGAGTGTCAAAACTTAGTTCGACAGCCATAATCGACACCGGAAGGCTTTTTAAAAGGAATTTCTTATTAAAAAAATCCACCCTAAATCTTAATTAATCAATCCGATTAATCCGAACTAGTTCAAAACTATTAGCAACAACCTTTCACAAGTCAAGACTGCTCTAACATACTTTAGTTGAGTCCCAAATAATCCGAAAAGTGCTCAAACTTGCTGAACCTAAAAAAAACTTGGAAATCTACCCAAACATAACAACAAACAAATTCCAAAAGTTCAGATATTCAAACACTAAAATCCAATCCGAAAATGAAACTAAACCAACATCCCTTACCCAATCTTACCACAGAGGGTCTAAACCTTTCTGGTTGATGTCCAAAAACGCGCGAACAAACCTTAGACGATATGTGTTCACCAATTTGAAGCCAACCCAAGTGTGGATCAGTGCCAAAACCTGCCAAAATGGAGAAACATTGATACGAAGGTGTACAGAGAGGATTCCCGTCTCATGGGCATCCCATCTCCTTGGTTACACTTCGACCACAAAGACCCATGAAGCTATCTTTGAGAATCAAATTGGCATTGCAGACCTGATTCGTGGGTTTCACCGCCACAACACTTGTCAAAAGTTGGAGAGAGAGGGTGGGTCCGTGAGTAACACCTTCAACGTGTGATGTTTGCTCGTGTCAACGTGAATTCGTGTTAGTCGTCGTCGTCTGAGGCTCGCCGGCCAAATAAACTAAGTTAGAAGGGTGGATGGTCGCCGGTTACAAGGGGAAGGAAGAGAAGAAAAAAGAAGATGGAGCTAGGGCTTCCCTCTTTCCCTTCTCTCCTGTTTTCTTTTCTTTCTTTCTTTTTTGTTTTTTCTCAAATATCCCACTCATAATTTTGGGTTTTTTAAATTCATCCTAACGATAAAAAATAATAATAATAATAACATATACCCTAACGTATTTTGTCTTTTAGTAGATTTTTTTTCATGAAATATAAATAGTTTTTTTTGTATTTTCTAGTTTTTTAAAAACGCTACTTAAAGCATCATCTCTCAAATTTGATATAATTGCAAGAGTATTTCATAAATAGACCAATTGTGATACACTTGAATCACAATTAGATTACTTTTGATAAGATATAGCAAAAATTACCAGATCTCACCCTAAATACTTATTTTATATATGTATGTATAATACGTGGTTGTGATTTTGTTATATGAAACATAAATAGTTTGTAATTTTTTTTATATTTTGAAAAAGCATCCCTTTGTTTATACTTAAAATTTAAAACTAATTTTTATTTGACTTTTTTTATTTAATAATTAAAATTCTCTTTTTTTTTAACTAAAAATGTTACAATATTTGTTATTAATTAATATTATAAATTTTGTCACAATTAATTACCTCTACTTCTACATTTGAAGGTCAAATGTAAACGAGTAACGGTAACTATAATAGTTATATCAAATTTGATAATTTTCAAAAGTAGTCGTAAAGACAATGATATAATTCTCAACATTAGTGGATTTAGTATAAATTCAAGGAAACATTACTTCAACTATATATTCATCTTAAATATACACTTTCATGCACGTAACAACAATATATCAATATCATTAGTTGATCTAGTAGTAAACTATGTCTTCCAATCCCTTTGGATTGAGGTTTAAGTTTTACATTTTGATTTACTAATTTATAAAAGCCCCGTTAACAAAAAAAAATTGGATGTACACTATGTTTCCTAAAAGTCGCCCAAAATTCATAAAATTATGAATTTAACATTTAGTATAAAACTTTTAATTCACAAAATTCAAAAACTAAAAATATTAACTTAATTCTTCCAAATTAAATTTAAACAGCTCAAATAATTAAATGTCTCACTATTAAACTCCAATTAAGAAACTAAATTAAACCAAACTAAAACAAAATTTCTTAATCAAATAAAGCCAACTTACTAAAATTTATTAAGTCATAAAAGGTAAGGTATTAAATGCTCGATTAGCCAAGGTCAAACACAAAAGTGATACCCAAAATTGACAGATCTAATAATGTCAACTTATAAACATTAATTAATTTCACGATTCATTTATTTTATTTTAGTATTTTTCGAAGTGCTTTTAAAAATAAATAATAATCAAACTCATCATGAATAAAAACATTAAATATAAAGTATAAACTTAGACCCAAGTATTGAAAAATACTAAAAAGAGAGAACCACACACAAACAATAAACCCAAGCACTAAACAACACTTTTCTGATCCAAAATCCCCCTCTTCAAACCACCATTGAATTGAATTAGTCTTAGACATTATCTAATCTCAAAAATCATGGTTAGTCGATCACTTCTATCTGATTAGATTAAGCTTGAAAACTAGCAGTAGAATTTGAATTAAAACAGTGATCATATCGTACATTTCTAACGTATATATCTCTCTAAAGACACAATTTTGAACCAAATATTTTGCAATCCAAGACAAGTTTGCAAATTAGATGGAGAAATAACATAAAAAGTGGACAGTGGCTTGTCCAATAGACTTTAGCATTTATTATGTAGTTGAACGACCTCTTGATTGACAGTGCATACCTTATTTAATGGGAATTATAATTTTTGTTGGCACTTCAAAGTTAGCAAGTGTTTGGGGACAGGAAAGCACAGGCCCTAGCAAAAAATACAAACAAAAAGACAAGAAGACAAGAAATGTGACTAGCAAGGCAGGATCTACGATAGGCAACAATCGTGCGAGATTAAGACAAGAGTAAAAGGAGGATAAAGGAGGAGAAAAGGACAGAAGAAGGTAAGAGAACACTTCTAAAAAAATGTTAATCTAATAACACAAAACATATATATTTTACTGGAACTGGAGATTATAACTCTAAGACTCGAAGGGGAGAGTAACCCATAAATAAGAACTTAAGTACCAAATAGGTAAATTTTGCACAATGATTTCTATAAACAAAAAATTATCTCCTTAGAACTTAAAGACAACTGTACAGCCTATAGAGTATATCTTGATCAAGTAAGATCGTTAAGACCAAAATAATTATGAAGTAGTCATTCAATAAAGCGCCCTATTATCATCCAAAAAATGGATGTTCATTGATTATGTTTCTATTTTAGCACTACTGAGTTCAAATTTTGGAAAAGAAAATGGAAGGAAAAAGGGATGACTAAATAACAAAATAGAACGGATAATTAAACAAACAAGACCAGTAAGTTGAAAAATACAACCATTGAGTATGTACAAGAATACAAAAACGAAATTTAAGCCAAATTTCCTAAATCTAGTAAAGGTCAAGTAGAAGTGTACCAGCATGCACGCATATGAAGTCAACACTCAAATGTTCTTCAATCCATATCTCAAGTCTCGCCTCCCTACTTTCATATATAAATAAAATTCCTTACAGAAACTGCAAAGCATGGAATAGCATAGTTCATCTGGCCACAACTGAAGGCAGACTTAACAATTCTCGAGGACTGACTGCAGCAGAATCACCACACAATTCCAAAACTCTATCAGCGAGGACTGCAGAAGCAACAGTGCAGGGTGTTAGTCAAAATTTTAAATTCTTCAATTAACCAGGGGAAAGGATTACTGCCAAAACACAACACCCTTTGGACCGTGTGAAATGTTCAATAATGACAAAACAACGTCAAGAACTTTGCTACCCCCTTAACCAAGGGGATCTCAATCTCATCCCCAGTTTATATTGTATTAAAGTGCGAACATTAGCAAATCAATTAAAATCTCTCCAAAGGGTTTTACTAAATTCTACAAGATCAACAGATAACCGAAGAAATTCTTGAACAAAGGAGCAAAAAACCAAATCATTCAAACATGTCATTTCTTCCTCACCTCTTCTAACCAATTAAATTCAACAAACACCTGTGAGAATATCACGAATCGTGAGAGCTTATTAAATAAAGCTCTGTTCATCCTCCATCGTAAACCATCCATATATTCTAGGAGATTAGCTTAGCCCTACATATCAGACATCTATCCTACCATAGGTCTCTCTCACCAAGGAAAAACGAAACAATAATATAACACTTAATTATTTAGTTTAAAGAATCACCATGAATTCTGAAACTACCAGTACCAACACGTACGACACGCGCTTCCCTGTGTAGATCCCCTTACTCAGAAATGCAGAGATAAGAAAAAGAAACTTAAAATGTAAAGGAGCATAAAAGGCAAAATACCTATAGGATCGTGAACGAGATCCAGAAGGACTACGACTTTCACCCTTTGGACTCCTTGACCTACTCCGTGCATTGTCCACTTCACGAGGGCTACGACCATTATCCTTCGGAGTAGGAGATCGGCTGTAATCCCGCCTATCACGAGGGGAACGAGAATGTGAAATTGATCTCGATCGTGCAGGAGATAGATACTCATCCCTTGCCCCACGACTCCTGCATCATCCACAACAACAACAACAAAAAAAATATGAAAATCAACATATAAAACAGAAACGAATTTCATTCAGAATTGAAACACAAAAAACCAACTCTCTCTCTAACAGGAAAGAAAACCTGTCCAAGCAGTCTGCAAAGGCCCCAATGAGGTACGTTCAATAGGTACTTATGATACTTGTTCATACTTTTATAAGCACAATTTTCTATCAACATCATTTTCAAAACTGATCAACTAAAACATGACTTTTACCTGCACCATTTTCAGGTTTCCGAACAAAATAATGACAAGTAGATCCAAACACTGAGAATTATGCTCTATTAAGCTGTACTGGTTGATCAGCTTCTGACAAGTTCATAGCTCTCTTTGCCCCAACTTTCTAAAAAACACATTATCTTTTCTTGGACAATGTCACCATACGACAACCAGTAAAACTTTGGCCTTTTCTCCTTTGAAGATGATTTCTTTCTTTGGCCAACTATAAGCTCTAATCTTTCTTAACTGGATAGTATATGCAAAAGAAGATATCAAACTTAAAGATCACTTTCTTGCTGATAAATGGTTGAGATTTGTAAGGGAGGAAAAAATGGGGAAAAAAGAACCAGAGATAAAATTTGATTTAAAACTCTCGTCAATGCTCAACTTCTGCCTAAAAAAACAGATGTAAACAAACGATAAAAAACCATGCAACTAACGTAATTAAAAAAGTTATAGATTGTACTCATGGAGAGGGTTCGATAGGTAAAGTAAGCAAGTTGCCCATCACTTTATGATCGCTTTTCTTGTTAAACTTTATTAATCAACAAGTCTTTAAAGTCTCCCTTTACACTTTAATATCTGCATAAACAAGGAATCAAGTAGATTGTATCCAATGTCCTGCAATGCAACTCTGTACCATGAAGGGAGTAGAATATTCCACGTGCATCAAATCAAACATTAAATTCTGTGTTTTTGCTTATCCATGATAACATTCAAGCATATGATATAAAAATTCTATAACTAAAGCTTGTAAAACAACAAAAAACTGAAACTGTTGCTTAGAATTAATATATAGATTTGATGTTATAAACCTGATGGGGAAATGAAGATTAGAAGTGCCAAAATTATTGTCAGACTGATACCAATGTTTAGTGCATGTTTGGGTGTGATTTTGAAATTGTTAAAATCACTTGACATGTACTAAAACCACTTTGAAACACAACACCTTTAGTCACTCAAAATCAATTCAATTTTTAATTTTCACTCTTAAATGCATTTTTCAGACTACAAAATTGATTTTAAATGATTAAAAGCATTTTTCGAGTGATTATACGAATGACAAAAGTGATTATAATCATTTCAGAAACCACAGCAAAGTGCTACTTATATTTACTGACTATACACTTCACAACATGACAAAGGAACAAAGATAGCTCATCCATTAGAAATGGATTTTGTTACTTAAAATTGTAAGAGGTTCTTTGAACAAAACGGAAGTCTTGAGGTTCTGGTCGAAAATAGAATTACATTGAGTATATTGGAATATTTCTACAAAAATGATTTTCACCCAAAATGAACTTAATTGTACGTAAAATTTACAGACAAAATCATTTTGGTTCCACTGAAAATTAAAACAAGGAATAAGCACTTCCATTTTGGGGCTTTGGCGTTTGGGTACTCTATATAAGACAAGTACAAAATTTCAAAAATATTATACAATGCTTCTCATCCAAAAAGAATGCTTTGACATGTTATAGTATAAAATTATAAAATTCAAAGAAGGCATGTGCAGCTTACTAAACAAGTAAACATCAAGACAGGAACGACCAATATTTCAAAATAATGTACAAAAGTAAGAAGTAAAGGAAACAGCAGGACGATAATGATGCTAGTCTTGCTAGAAGTAAAAAAAGTATGATAAATAAGATCCAACCTTGAGTCGTGCCTGGCAGGTGAAGGTGAGCGCGAGTAAGCTGCAGTCAAATACAAAAGGCTTGTTGAGAATAAAATCAAGGGTGTAATTACAATATTGCATCACATTGATAACATCAAAGATCATCAACCCAATGCAATTTTTTTCATGAAAGTCAGCAAAAAGGAAAGAAAGAAGAAATATAAATGTATTGACACTAACAACGATATCGCCGTCTCGGAGACCTTGCTGGAGAACGTCTTCTGTAGCTTCTACCACTGTATATGAGAAACAAGAGACAATCAATATAATATATCAAAGTTAAAGAAACTGGTTTCATGGAGAAGATATTCATCCAAAAAGATACTGCAAGATTAGAAGTTAAGAGGAAGGTCATTGAACCTTGAGCGTGAAGTCACACGCATTTCTTGAGGAGTTTTCCTGTTCTCCTCAGCAAACACGATTCGTATCTCCCGTCCACCTATAACTGTATGATTTAGCTGCTGTTTTGCTTCAGCCGCGTCTTCTGCAAACCGAAACTTCACAAATCCAAATCCTCGAGGCTCCCTACAAATAGGCAATAAAGAGAATGATATCATAATGTGAGAGAAAGCAAAGTAGATCTCTGTACTAATAAGTAATAACCAAGGGTTGCCAGGCAGTATTAATTTTTAGACGCATATTTAATGTAGAGCAACTGACAACTCAACTAATTCACACACGCTTCAGGAATTTCTTTCTGGTTGATCACTGCTATTATAGACTAACAAACACATCATTATCCTACAAATAATTCCTAGTCAATTCATCCTCTCTAGGATTAAGTGTGAACTAAGTTCAGGTTATCCGATAAATTTGCAGATTCCTTCCATATGCAGCAAACGTTACACTTCATTCTTTCAGATTGACTAGTTGTCGATCTTAACCAAATAATTACATGATGGTAAAGGAAATTCAATCGTTAAAACTCCAGCAGGGCTCCGAAATTATGATTCCACAACTTAATCTCAAAAAATTTCTCAAATTTTTTCTTCCATAACTCATATAGCCAAAACTCTGTTATCTAGTGTGGATACCCCGATAATTAAGAGAGAAAAATACCAGGAAATAATAAAGTGGTTTCTTCAACACCCAAAAGCGCACATGTTAACATGAAAGCGGCCATACCCGGTGTAGTAGTTCTTCGGCAGATACACGTCCTTAACAGGACCAAATCGCTCAAACGGGATCCTTAGATCTTCCGGCCTGCATGGTATACAATGAAAACACTCAATCATTCCTCTTAATATATAGAATGGATAGACTACAGAAAACGAGAAAACAATACAATGTAGTACGATAGCACACGGCTTGACAATAAATTACTTGCAACAAATGCTCTTTGTGATCAACTCTTCACATGACTACTAATCAAAATTCATACGGTAAGTCCCCCTATACCCAAAATACCAGATTCTAAACAAAAATGCACTAGTATGTACAAACACGAAAGCAAATGAGGCATTCAATTCCTCAATCAAACTAACAAAGCGAGACATTATCAATAACAGAAAGGGCTCAAAGAAGAACATGAAATACCTAGCATCAAGCGGGAGATTTCGCACGAGTAACCCAGAAGGAGCAGGAGAGTGACGGTCCCTATGAGACCTGCTTTCGCGGTACCGTTCTCGAGGGTCGTCGTCGTACCTCTTCCGACCGCGTGGTGGGGTTCTACTACGCCGGCGAGGGCTGTAACTTCTACTCCGGCTCCGGTACCTGGCCATAGTGGGTTATTAGCGTGTCTTACTCGGAAGCTGAAGCAGTGAAAACCCTAACCCTAATGCGAGTTTGGGAGAATGAAAATGAGTTGAATGATGGGCTTCGAATATTTTGGAGGGAGGGAGACGATCGGGTTGGAGATAAAATCATGCCCTAAACCCTGCTTCAAGATTTAAACGTCCACCCATGACATGATCGGTGAGATTTGGGGATTTTAGGCAAATTTTATAACATTTTGTTTGATTCTGTTTTCGTTTCTATTTTTTAAGAATTTTCTTGTTTTTTCGTATTTACATCTTTAGTTTAATTTTGAATTTTATATGGTTGAATCTTTAAATTTCTATATTATTTTAATTTTCTAAATTTTAAATTTTGCAATAATCATGTTATTTTAAATTTAAATTTATTATTTTATGATGTATAAACTTCTTTACTAAAATATTTGTTTTTATTATTTTTAATATTACACATTTACATAATAATATAATTGAGTTAAATTTGAATCAACGTTCAGATGAATTGAAGGAAAGTTAATGTTTCAAATAATATATAATTAATAAAATTTATTGTATTATAATTATTAATTTACATGTATTCGATAATGTTTTGTAATTATTTTTATATATTTTAATGAATTTTATTTCTTGACATAATTAAATTATATTTAAACTATAAAAAAAGTGAAAATGTTATGGAAAAACAACACAATAAACAAAAAAATATCAAACAAATTTTTGTTTTTGTTTCATTTTCCAAAAAACAAGAAACAATAATAGTTATTAAACATAATCTCATTTGTTGTTCTTAAAAAATAAATAACGAAGAACGAGAAACAAAAAACAAGGAACATAAAACAGGAAATGTTATCAAATAGGTTCTTATTTTTCCTTTTGCTTTTTTATTATCAAAACTACCCTTTTAATTACTAGAAAATGTAAAATATATCCTTATTTGTCGGTTGTGAGAATGTTGGTTAACTTGCATTTAGTTCAACCAACGTGAATTTGTAACAATTTTAATGGTTGAGATTCAATCTCCTACTTCACATGTTATCAAGATATATGTTTATGTGAAAGATCATAGAATTACTATACCGACGTGTCCAAATTATTAAACTACTGGAGAGAGAGAGAAAACGTCTATGAATTTACGATAAAAAAAATCCCACAATGGCTTCATTCTTTAGGGGATTAGTTGAAAGCAGTTGTATGGTTCGTGGATATTCTTAGTCATTTAACGTAATTCTAATGTACTTGAGTAAACTGTAAATTTGAATCACATATTATGAGGATCATGTATTTACCTTAGGTGGAGCAACCCTATTATGCACATTTTTATAAAATGTGTGTTTTGACACATTTTGCTATAATAATAAAATTTATATCTACGAATAAAGTTGAAAGATGAGCTAAATGACTTTTAAATTTTCCCAAGAACATTTCATTACAATGTGACTATAGTAATTTAGTTGTTAATGTGGAGGTAAAAAATAATGTCATATAACATAGGACGCATTGACATAATTTGACAAGTTGATTGCTCTCTAGTGTAATGAACTTATTTGATTGCTCGAGATTAATAGATAGTAACAGTAGTCGTTTAACAATTATTGTCAAAATATCAATTGACATGCACGATATGGGTGGTAAGACTGCGACCTATGAAATAAATTATATGGTGAGGATCGAACCTTATTGTCAAAATATGAATTGATATGTACAGTGGGGGAGGTGAGTCGTCGACCTAACTTTATTGTCAAAATATGAATTGACATGTACAGTGGAGAGGTGAGACTGCGACATGTGGAATAAATTATACGGTGAGGACTTAACCTAGTTGACTTGGCATCCAAAACTTAGATATACAAAACAATAACTGTTGTTATTATTATAAACCAACAAATTCAACATGTATAGTTTTTGTTTACATCTATATAAATGAGACATACAAAATAATAACTACTATTATTATTATAAACCAACAAATTTTGATAGTTTTTATAATTACATTGAATTCATGTAGAGTTGACCAAACATAACAAAGTATTAGAGTTATTGTTCTAGATGTTTTCATTCAACATACAACGTTTTAATCAGTTAAGATGTGTTCAGGAAAAGAGTAAAACAAAGCAGTAATATAAAAAATACATACCCATTTACTATACACGTGTGAGTGTTAAGACTAAAACTTAGTGGTTATATACTGTGCACGTGTTTATTGCCATTAATTTTAATAACTATACTTTTTATAAATTAAGCAAATTTAATTTAGATTCCACTACTTTAGTTCAACCCAAAATATATTTATTTAGATTCGCTCCAATGAAAGGGAATGCAACCCTTGATATATTTATCGTTATCAATACTTTTTTTCCATAGTTTTTTAAGAGTCGAACTAATGTTTAATTAATTAGTCATAAAATGAAGGAGATAAAGGTTGACTATAAGTTGTTTAAGTCCACCTCTATCCATTATTAGTTAGTTCAAATAATCGTGGATCGTTTGGATTGACTAAGACCAAAGTGTTTTTTACCTAAAAAAAAAAAAAAAATTTAAAAAAATGTTTGAATAGGTATTGTTCAAAATATACCACAAAAATTTTTCAAAAACTATTTTGAATGATTCTTAATAAGTAAAACAAGATGTCTATAACATTCAAAAAGCTTGGTCAACCCATATGGGGTCAATGTAATCTTATTCAAATAAATTATTTCACTATCAAATTGAAAATATATCAATAGATAAAATATAAACAGCCGTTTAAAGAACCAATGATAAAAAGGGGTTAGGATTAAAAAAATTGATCATCTAATTTTTCATCTACATTAAATATTTGTTTTAGCTCAAAGTTTCGCTTAGATTGATTTTCTAAGAGGCTGTTTGAGGCGAGTATCATGCAAGATTGTAATAACCACATATAGTTACAGTAAATACTATAAAATAATTATTAATTACACTATTTTAAAACCTCAAATTTGTTATAGTTTTTACTATTTTTTTTCAAATTAAAATAATCTACACCATAAACATATACTACTATAACTCAACTATAATAACTTACGATTATAATAACTCCATAATTACCCCAAACGTCTCTTAACTACCGTAAACATTCTATTTTGTATTTATAAACAACGATTTAATCACTTAGAAAATCAATTCAAATATGCAGTAAATAAAGTTACGGAAAGTTTAATAGATAAATTAAGAGAAGAAAAAAAAAAGGAATGTGAAGATTGATCTTTCTTCATTTTTAGTTGCTCCAAAGTTGACATTTGACAATAACAATTAACAAAACCACCGATGTCGTCATATTTGCAACATTTCCATATACTCTTTGAATATTTCACCAAATTCAACAACAACAAATAGATAAATACACACATATTTTTTTAATTAGTGAAGGGACAAAAATAAAATTTAAAATAATTACAATGGATATAGTTCATAAATGACGTATTTGTTGTTATTTAATATCAAATTCAACTTCAATTGATATATCAATCAATCGAATAATTAACTTTATCTTTCAACAAAAAATAATAATAATAAATTATTCAACCATCAGTTATCTAAAATAAAATATGCAACTACTAACTAATAACAAACATTAACCCAAAAAAAACTATGAACAAAAAAATAATATCAATTTTTTTAAGAAAAATTTAAAAAAATAGAAAATTTACCAAATATTTACAACATATAACAAATTTTATCACACATAGTTATTTATATGCTAGAGTGATAGAAGATATAATCCAAAATTTTGCAATAACTTGTAAATATTTGAACTTATTTTGCTATTTTAAAAAATGCCCCATTTTTTTATAAAATTATTCTAACCATTTCAAATAAAGACATTTGAGTTCATTTACTTACCAATGTAGCAAAAGTTTGTTTTTTTGGTGACAAATCACAATAGACTTGTACAGACACTATCACGATAGCAACAAACACTTGGGGCTTATCCCAATCTAAACAAAATTATATTAATAAATATAAAAAGGAGAATAAACTATTTATAAAATAAAGCAAAAAAAAAAAAAAAACTTAAGTAGAAGATGTTTTTTAAAAAATATAAAAAATTGACAAATTATTTACAACAAAACCACTAAAAGACAAAATTTACTACACTTGATTATTTTATGAAGCATAAATAGTTCGTTAAATGTTACATTTTTTAAAATTTCCCTAAATAAATACAAATAGTATAGAAAGTTGGATCAATTTTACTATATTTTGTAAATAGTTTTAAGATTTTGCTTTATTTTTTAGAATGATGGGATCAAAAAGTGCATTATTGATAGAAGTTGAGAGTAGGGTGTGAACATGAAATGTTATGTGGGGCCTTAAAAAAGAGGTCCACCACATTGGTTGGCTTGTAATGAAAGCATAAAATGTTACCCACAAGTAAAGATATTATATGTTGGTGTAGTACAATAATTGTGTCATTCTCAATTAATCTTTCTTATTCCAATTTTTTTTAGGGTTCCACCCAATAAATGATGTACTACATTCCAAATCCTCCATCTTCTAATATTTGTCAACAAACAAAACAAAAAGTTAGATAAAATTTACTAAATCCTAATGATAAAAAATCCATTTAATTTTATTTAATTATATTAAATCTTAAATTAATTAATATTCTCGACGATAAATAACATTTATCCTTATTTTTTTGGAAAATTTTCAAAATAAAAGAATTGACAAAATATTTACGCTATATTTAAAAATATGAGTGTAATGAATTTATTTTTTAGTAGTTTTTCGGTAGTAAATAGTTTCTTTCTTTTTTTTTTCTATTTCAAGATTTTTTCTTTTTAATGGTTGACTTTTAATGTTTGGTGGGACTTATGGTCCGTTTGGATTGAATTAAGAAAAAAAAGTTTTTTCAAGAAACTCGTTTTTTGTTTAATTTTTTTCTCCTAAAAATGGTTTAAAATACACCTAAAAACTATTTTGAGCGACTTCCAAACACTTTAGTTTTTTTTTTCAAAATAACTTATTTTCTAAATTAAACACTTGAAATGTAATCGAAACATACTATTAGTTTTTTATTGATTGATTGTTAAGTAGTGTATTTCTCGTTTTAAAAATATTAGGTTAAACTCTTAAATCGCCGGTTGAATCCAAAAACTTAAGTTAATGGTTGGAGGTTGCTTTAATATAATAATATCCAACACATGAATATGAAGAAAGACTAAACAAGTGAAAATTAATATTAAATGCAAATGACAGGGATTTGAACGCATGACCTCTTAGCTTACCCTGCTATAATACCATCTTAAATCACCAATTGACTCAAACGTTAATCAAGTTTAATATAATGTCCAACAAACACAAGAAAAAATGACTTGTCGTTCAATGTCACATGGCTTCTTAAAAAAAACCTTTAAAACCAATCATTCACTTGGCTTACGTTGCTCTCTTCAACTTTCATGCACACATTCGTTGCTCCACGCAACAACAATGCAAATCATCTCGTCTTCACATAACAACACTTGTTTTGTTTTAGTCATTGTACACTTGTGCTACTTCTATTGATTTCTTGCTAATTTTAATTGAGTCCAACACAAACTTATGAAATATTAGACTGCTAATTGCTATGATACATATTTATTTCAACTTTTGAATTGGTTACTTGGCAGCAATAATATATGTATTTAAAACAAACAAATGACTTGGTTGTTGATAAGGATTCGCATCAAAGTCTTATTGTACCTCTCCCCCCCTGATTTTCATTGATATTTTATTATACATCAAGGTTTCATTTCATTTATTTAGTACATATTATATTAAGTAAGTTTAATTAGTCAGACAAGTGTGAAGAGAAAAAAAAAATCACTCTAAAATACACGATAAAATCTATAAAATATTAAAAAATATAAAAGAAAAAACAACATTTTCAAATATAACCTAATAAAAAAAATTAAAAAAATATAGTAAATTTTCGAGTTTTATCGTTAGCATACGCTAATGTGACATAAATACGATAAGTTAACTATGGATAAATTAGCGTTTATGTCCAACTAATAATACTAGAAAAGAAAAAACTTTGTTTTTGCCGTATTATAAATTAATATATCAACTATATCTCGATTAAAAATATTTATATTAGTTAATATGTGCTAGTGTTTACCTTGTTTTTTCTTGAATGATTTATCACAAAGTTTGTTGACCCACTTTTCCCCCTATCAACTCCTCCTTGTTTGTTTGTATCTTGATGAAAAACATATCATTGTTATATTCATTGACATTATTAAATATAACACAATAAACCAAAATATTTATAATGTATAACAAAATTTTAGGTCTATCACTAATATAAATTTGAAATTTTATTATATTCGGTAAACATTTCCAATAGTTTTATCATTTACAATAATCTGCCTTATATTTACGTAGTTACTCATAGTGTGAAAATAGTTCAAACTGTTATAAGGGACCCTCGAAAAATAGCAAAAAAATGTATGATAGTAGGAACCATGTAGTTACATTTTCTAAATTGTAAAAGTAGCAAATTTAAAAGCCGACAACCATATAATTACCGTTAATTTTGCTATATTCGCAATATGCAAAAAAAAAAAACGTCATGAGCTGTTTTTTTTTAAATATTTTTGTCATTTGATGCAATTTCTCGTGTTATAAAGTACCATAATAAATCTTACATTTAATTGGTTATTGTATACAGTGAATTAAACTAAAATGATCATAAAGTACAATGATAAATGTTAGTGTTTCAAGTATATACTATTTTTGTTTGGATTCAAATAATTTATTTTGGTATATAAATTGTTTTTGTTAGATGATGAAATAGTAAAAAAAAATCAATAAAAAAATTCAACATTAATAATATATTTTTTAATCATCAAAATATTTATTTGTAATGAATATTGATTTTCTTTTAGTATAAATAATATAATGGTAAGTTGGTATTATAGTTGGTGTGGCAAAAGGGCTTTTACTACTTTCTTATTCTTCAATTATTAATTTGGTTTAGAAACCGAAGAGTATGGATGTAGAATAATTGTATATAGAGAACACAAAGACCCATTTAATTGGAGAATAATTATATTATTTTAATTTTTTTTTTTTGGTAAATGTATTGTAATAAATGGAGGGACGGGAGCTTGAACTTTGGACCTCTTGTCCACAGGTATATACGGGTGCCGGTTGATTATATTCCTCATAATTTAAACCCCACTCTCAACTCCTCTGCACGCCATGACTCTAGTGGTCTTTTTTTTGTTATGATTGATTTAGTGACTTGATAATCATATGAGTTTGAACTCTGCGTTTTGGATATATTTGTAATGCAAAATTCATTAAGTTTCAACGGTTTTCAATTGAACTATTTTCATGTTTCATGATCTCATATGTTCCGTGTTCAATTAGTCATTAATATCTCGTAATTAAATATTTAAGAATGGAGAGCTCAACACGTATGCTATCTCAAGAATTTTTTTAGTTATAATTGTCATATTTCTTATTTTAGATAAAATCCCATTCTATCTACTATGTCACAAACCCCAACTTTGGTGATTAGGATAAGACTATTAAATCAATAGATAAACTTTTAAGTTTAATTAATTAACAAAGACGTAAAGTTCAAGGTGAAAACTAGGGGTGGACATGATGGACAAAAAATCTAAGCCGAACAAAGGAAAGTCTATCGGTGTTAGTTTAGAAAATTTCTAAATAAAAAATTTTCAAAAATATCTTTAAATATTTAAAACCGATCGACTGACATTTAGAATCGATTTGAAATTTGAGTATTGCTATAGTTGATTCAACATGGATGCATAAGTTGGTTGAAAAATATATCAAACATTCACAAAGAAATAACACAAAAAACTTAAACTCCATGGACTAAACGAAAATTAAGAAAAAAATTAAAGTGCTTACATGATAGAAGTCAGAAGAGGAATAGCGCGTGGAGACAGAATAATCATTTTCCATTTCAATTACTAAAAAATTCTAAAAAAAAGAACTTACTCAACAGAAAGAAGAGTAAGAAAAATAAGAACATCTTACCTTGAAGCTTGACCTGCCGAGCTGCCGTCGCTTTTCCGCCACCTTTTTCCCTTCCCAACCACCGGCTCCACCAACTTCGACCAACCTCCACCACCCCCCAATCATCCATTTTCTAGGTCACTAACTCCCTCTTCAATGGAAAATCCCCCTCCCTCGCCGCTCTCTCATCCCTTACCCGACGTCGAAATGGACATTCAACTCCCACTCACCATGGCCGACGACTCCTCCACATCTCTCTGGGACTTGGGGGATCTCCTCGACTTCGCTGCAGATGATCAGTTTTCCTTCTCTTTGGAACAGGACAATTTGCCTTCTGCCTCCTCTCATTACCTCGAGATTCAATCCCAGACTCCACCTTCGAATTCCGACCGGATTCGGAAGCGCGACCCGAGGTTGACCTGCTCCAACTTCTTGGCTGGGCGAGTTCCTTGTGCTTGCCCTGAGGTTGATGCGATGCTTGCGGAAGAAGCCGCTGCGGCGCCTGGGAAGAAGCGGGCTAGGACGGCGCGAGTTGGTACTGGCTCTGTTCGGTGTCAAGTGCCGGGGTGTGAGGTTGATATTAGTGAGCTTAAAGGTTATCATAGAAGGCATAGGGTTTGTCTTCGTTGCGCTAACGCTACTGCTGTTGTGATAGATGATGAGACTAGACGATATTGTCAGCAGTGTGGCAAGTAGGTTGAGTTTGTGTGTTTTGATTTTTATGTTAATTGTGTTTCTTTTGCGGTGCTTATTTTATCAGTTCTAGCTGATTTTGCATGTTGTTCAAGTGCTGATGCTACTAGTTTGTGATTAGCGAATGGTATTCGACGGCAGCGCCCCTTTTTACTTCTCTTCGTCGTATCAAATTTTGTTACGCGATCTATTCTAACATTGTCTTCAATGGCATTGTATGCCCTTTAAATTATTTCCTCAATCTGGAAGCGTTGATCGTATATGATGCGGAGTGGATAGTTGCCATTTCCCCCCTTCTGGTGCATCACGTGTTTATGTCTAAATATCAGTCTTTTAGAGACCCAAAACAATGAATGGAAATTTTCTTTGCTAATGCTTCTTGTTTACTCCAATTGCTTGGCAGGTTTCATGTTTTATCTGATTTTGATGAAGGCAAACGGAGTTGTCGAAGAAAATTAGAGCGGCACAACAATCGTCGGCGTAGGAAGCCCGTTGATTCCACACCTTCTATGGAAAGTGATCGATCAAGCATGCAGCTAGAGGATGTTTCTTGCGATGGCGATGTAGGGAAAGGTAACAATCTAAAACAGCTGGTGCAGTCGCAGTATTACAATTGCTGTATCATTGGATTTCTCTCACTGGCGTGTACTCTTACAGATAATATTATTTTCAACAACCAAACTGATCAAAAGGAGGTAGTGCATTTGGAGTCTGACGATGGGCTGGTTACCTCCACCGTATGTTCAGCTCCCGATCTGCAAAATAATGTAGAAAGCGGGTTAACTTTAGTGGGAACTGGTGAAGCTCAAGTGGATGGAGGAAAAGATAATTCCAAATCTCTTGCTTCGTCCTATTGTGACAACAAAAGCACATATTCATCAACGGTGAATGCTTTAAAGATTTTCCCCCCTCCTTTCTATTTTCTGTTCATATCACATGGGATGATTCCAAGTCTGTTTGCTATAGTGTCCAACTGGGCGAATATCATTCAAGCTTTATGACTGGAATCCTGCAGAGTTCCCTAGAAGACTTCGGCTCCAAGTATTTTCATCTCTACAGTTTAGTACTTAATGAAGACTAATTTTGTTCAGAAAAAGATTAGAATTTGGTTTATTTGAATTCAAATTCATTGCAGATATTTGAATGGTTGGCTAATATGCCTGTTGAGTTGGAGGGATATATTCGGCCTGGTTGTATAATTTTGACTGCATTTGTTGCAATGCCGAAGTTCATGTGGATAAAGGTGATTAAAGTTGATGATTTCAAATATATGTTGGTTTTATAATTTGGTAGCATTTTTGCTTTTCTAGTTGACTGTAATCATCAGTTTAAGATCAGGTTTTTTACTCTCTAAGGATAGCCAATGAATCATATTCTGTTACAGCTTCTGCATGTTTGCCCCTACTCATAATTTGGTCGTCTTTAACTGGAATCATTGTCCTCATAATTCCAGTTAACTGGAATAATTAGCTTCCGCATGTTTGCCCCTACTCATAATTAGCTTGTCTTTTATCTTTAACTGGAGTCATTGTCCTTGGAGTTCCACATTCCTTTCAAACAACTATCTGAAAATTAGTCCCTGAATTTTCTTAAACTAATTAATTTCTCCAACCATTGGCAGTTACTTGAAGATCCCACGACACACGTGCATAATTTTGTAGTTGCACGTGGAAGACCTCTTTGGGGGAGGGGCAACATACTTGTTTATTTGAACAACATGATTTTTCACGCTATGGAAGGTGTGTCAACAATTTAGTATTTTTGTTTTCTTCATCACGAATATGAGCATGTTTCATGACAAATTCAGCCATTAGGTTATTTGGTTTCTAATACATGGTTTAGGGCTTCACCATCCCCTCTTCTTTTGCTTTCCTTAAGATATGGCTGTAGTGAAAGTTCTTGATTTTTTGTTATACTTATTCTGCTGATGAAGATACAAGAAATTTCTCATATGTCCTTTTTGAGCAAGCATTGCCTCCTCTTTCCTTTACCTTGAGAATCCACACTGCCTTCTTCATTTGTTTGTGGTTATTGTTTCAGCTGGTTGGAAGGAGTGTGTGGAATATCAACCATCCAACCAGGGTCCTCCCACCTTGGTGAACACGTTGACTATTAAATTTTAATCATCAAATACTAGTGGACACTAAATCTACTAAAAAAAAAAAAAAAGATTGCTGTAAGGCTTTAATTTATCCAGTGTCTAGAGATTGACATGTTCTAGATTATAATAATAATTATTATTATTAGTTAATTGTTGAATTTTCTTAAAGGTTGTTTATTTATTTTTTAATATTTTTTGAGGATTTTTTTGTTTAATTGGTACAGGGGAAAGTGTAATGAAAATTGAGATGGATATGCAGGCTCCAAGACTTCACTATGTACATCCTACTTGCTTCGAGGCTGGAAAACCCATGGAGTTTGTTGCTTGTGGAAGTCATTTACAACAACCAAAATTTAGGTATTACAACATTAGAATTATACTCCATATTCATTTGACCTCAAAATAGTGCCTGATTTTTACTAAAGGGAAAGAGATTAGCTACCAACTCACTTCTTTTTGGTTATTTGGTTTTATTTCACCGTCCATTAAATTTCCCTTGTTATTCCTGTAGGCAACTGTCTTCACATATTAACTTCTATATTCTTTCAATAAGTTTTAGGTTTTGTTTCTATAAATTTTTTTTGAAGGTTTGTATTATATTTTTCTTAATGATGTTGCTTACCTATATTTTAATAGACGTTTGGTTGCCTCTGATTCAATGCTAAAGGATTTGGCATCCAAATGATTTTTCTGGTAAACTTAAAAGAAAAAACTCGTCGAAGTCTTCCACTCCTAAATTATCAGCTGTAGACTTAGAGTGAGGCCCAGATGCTTGCATTATCCAAAAAGATTCTTATTAATCTTTTCCAAGTGTTGGGAGATAGCTTCGTTCTATTGAAGGAACGAATTAGCTGGTGTATTTTGTTCTTTACCTTTTTAAACCAATGGATATAATTAGCCTCAAAAGTCAAATACATAACAATATTGTGCCAAGCCAGTTACTAAAGGCCAAATAGATATTGGCAGTGAGGAATTGCATGCTTGTACATATGTCTGGAAGAAGTTAAATATTCTGTATAATGTGGAGTTTCTGGGGTCCGCTGTATCTATGCTGAAGAAAAGGGCCTGTGACTTGCGAATGAAATTCATTATCTATGCTGAAGAACATTACCTATGTTCACAGGTCTCTTGTGTCTTTTGGTGGAAAGTATCTTGCACACGACCAGTCTTTTGTTCTTCCTCATTGTCAAAAAGAAGGTAATGTTACTTGGAGTGACCACCAGTTGTTCAAGATATGTATACCCCATACAGAAAATGATCTTTTTGGCCCCGCATTTGTTGAGGTACGTAGATGTTTTCCATCTCTTATTCTTTGGTTAATTAGTCTCACCTGCCTCTGCTACCCTCCTCGAGGATAAATAAAGTAAAGTGAAAATAAGTTTTAAGAAACAATGATCTAAATATATTTTCTTGAGATAAGAGTTTTCTGAACTATTTTTAGATTAACATCTTAAAACTGTCTAAAGTTTGTCTCTTATGGGTGTGCACGTGGGAAAAAGAAAACTGAGAAAGGAAAAAGAAAAAAGAAAAAAAAAAGAAAGGAAAAAGAAAGGAAACATAAACTTCATCAAGTTATTAGAACCAAATTAATTTTAGAAATTTGGTTTGAAAGGATTAAGAGGATCTTTCACAATAAATCTCTTACTTGGTTAGATCGGTTCAATTTGGCTCATCTCTTCCACATGGTGTTCTCTTTCTAAACGCTTGGAGTTTCTCTATTCAGGAATTTTGTGCTTTTTGTTTTCTTTCCCTTGGGTTTCTAGAATTTTTGAGCATCGGCCTCTTTAAACTTTTGTTTCCTCTCAAAAAAGGAAAAAAGGGAAAAAAAGAGCCAAGTTAAGTCTAAACTTATTGGCATGGGAATAGACTAAGAAATGGAATTTATTTATTATTTATCATTTTATTTTATTTTTTAATTATATATATATATATATAGAAGGAACGAATTCATAGATATATGAAATAGAAAGAGGAGACCAAAGGAGTTGCATAAGATTTCTCCAATTGGTTAGAAGGGAGGAAAGATCATAAGATTGAAAAATAAATGGAAATATGGATTATATCCTGTCTTGTAATATGTTTACACTTCTCTCATAATTTTTTGTAAATACACTGTGTAGGTTGAGAATCAGTCAGGCCTGTCAAATTTTATTCCCATACTCATTGGAGATAGTGAAACGTGTTCTGAAATGAAAGCTATTCAGGAGCGGCTTGATATGTCTCTGCTTGTGGAAGCTACTGGTTCTTCACATGATACTTGTGAACATTCTTCATTGAGACAAAAAGTATATTCAGAACTCATGATGGACATATCTTGGTTGCTCAAAAAGCCTTCGTCAGAGCCCATGCAGCAAATTATGAATTCGTCACAAATTCAAAGATTCACACGTTTGTTAAAATTTTTGATATGCAATGACTCAACTGTCATTTTGGGGAGAGTCTTGGAACATCTTAAGATTGTCATGGAAAATGTGGAATCAAATGTGGGGGTTAATGGCTCCAGTTACCCTGATTTAAGGTTTTTTGCGAAGTATTTAGATTACGCAGGAGATGTTCTTCAATTGAATCTTCGGAAAGCTGGCAATTCGGTGCTACACCTAGGATTTCTTAAGCCTAAAGGGGGTCATGTTTCCCAAAGCAGCTCCGAGAATAAATTGGTTTCAGTTGCTCCTGGGACTACACTGGTAAGAGTTTCATTATTTCCTGCAGGGTTTCTAAAATAATTTGTTTCTCATCTTATTTGAAAATTTCAGATTTAGATTGATTTTTTTTATGACTAATGGAGAACTTTTATTCTAAACAAAGACCCAAGTACATGAAGAGCCGAGGAAACCAACAACTAACCATGAGTGTTAAAGTCCTAATTAGCATTTGATAGAAAAATGGAACTATAGATATTGAAGACATTTATCGATGCAACTTGAAAGACAAACTGTGAGGTGGTTTCTTTTAAATCTTCTCATCGGTTTCTTTTCTCCCTCTCCCTCTAGCATATCTTCTTTATAGAGGCATTCTCAATAGACTTCAAGGTAGCTTTTGACTGAGTAAGGAGTATGGTACAAATGTTCCATAATTTTTGAGGCAAAAGGGGCAGCGATTTGGAAAGATTTAGCTGCCAGAGTTTTGTCTCTGAGTGAAGTCACTTGTATTAACGTCTTGCGAAATAAGTTCTCAGAAGAAAAATCTACTTTTCTTTGGAATTCTCTTGCTCCAGATTGCGTGAAGAGTTTCTTTTTGAGGATATAGACTACATTAGTAAGATGAAGAATCAAAGATTAGACTTAAAATTGCCTAATGTTATCTAACCTCCAGAGAAACCTATTATTTAGAACGATTGACAAATGCCTTTGAATAGTTTGCCAAAGGGTTGTAAAAGCTTGTTTATCTCTATGGGAAAGGTCCACAGATGCACCTTTCAAGTGCTGTGTTCTTGATTCCAGCAGTTCTCACTGACATTTTTATTGGAAGCTGATTTTTTTTTTTTTGTGAAGTCAGAAAATGGTAATCTTCCTGTTGCACATTTTGATGGTGAAGATATTTTCTCCAATCTTTCTGCATTGTACCTCACAGCTCTGGCGTGGTTAAGGTTTTCAAGTTTATGATGTTTGTTGGTGAACTGAACGCCATGATCCTCATCAAGAATCCTAGCATATTAAAATTCCATTTTGACAAGCACAATTTTTTTTTGTGAGGTTACCCGCTCCCACACATCCTCCATCTCTATGATGAAAAGCTTTCTTCCAGTTCACCAAGTGACTTCCACAGAAAATTTGCAAAGTTTTTCAGGTAGGAACTTTACCTATGGTGGGTTTTGGAAGTACACGTAGTAAGTTGGCAAACTAGAAGACTGGTTCAATAGGAATCGGCCGACTTTCCTTGTGAAAGATAGTGTTTACCCATTTGTCTAATTTCTTGAAAATCCTATCAATCATCAGATTTCAAACATTTGCTTTTCTTGGATGGCCTCTCAATAGCTTTCCCAGGTAATTGAATGGTAAACATCCTAGTCTATTAGTTAGGAAAATGATCTCCTGTTAGTATATTTTCAATGTTGATTTTTATTTGTAGGATTGCCTCATACGCCTCAAAGGTAGTTGTATCGGTTGCATGGTGATTTTAGTTTTGGACCTTTTGTTAGATTCTATTTTTAGGTCATTAAGAAGTCCACTGCAGATACCTCTATTCAATTGATGACTGTGGGTGTCTATCGGTAAGAGATGAAGAGAGAAAGGAGGCGGTCCCCTAGTTGCGGACTTCTAAAGAAAAAGAGAGAATTTGCCTTTGTCTTCCAATATATAAGATCAAAGCTTGGTTGTAGCGTTTTATACCCTGGTCTCTTTTTTTTTTTTTTGGATAAGAAACATGTACATTCATATATACTCCGGATTCTTTAAAGTGTTTCATATTAGCAATTCACAGTTAGGCGGAGCCGTGGATCAAGTGCCTGGAAGTTGTTTGGAAACTGTTTTCTAAGTTTTATATTTTGGTTTTTAAGACAAAAGTATTTATTATAAGGGATTTGGATCGCTTTCTTAAACTTTTATTTGCGTGTTCTTACAATTGATC
The DNA here is from genome assembly GCA_025688845.1 of Cucumis hystrix. Taxonomy (NCBI): domain Eukaryota; kingdom Viridiplantae; phylum Streptophyta; class Magnoliopsida; order Cucurbitales; family Cucurbitaceae; genus Cucumis; species Cucumis hystrix. The sequence goes on along the minus strand of CM046888.1, from coordinate 4,388,874 downwards.
TTCTTCTTCTTCTGAAAAATTATAATAAAAGAAAAAAAGGAAGATAATGAAGTTATTCCAGAAACCTTTAACTAGTCATTCAATTGCAACTTTTAAAGACAGTTTTGAAATGAAAAATTAAAAACCATTTTCAAAATAATTCTGGAAACAGGTCCTAGTGTCACTTCCTCCTCGACTAGCTAAAAAATGAGTGCATTTTATCTCCTGCTGCTGGTGGTTTTATGGAAGAGGCTGGTGTTTTCATTTCCTTCTTGGACTTTCCGACTTTGTATCTTGTCACTGTTTTAAATCTTCCATTTAGAATGTCTGGAAGCACCATTTGAATTTGTTTCATGTCAAGTTCCTCAGAACTTATTGGGGCAAATTCCTCTTGGATATGAAATTCTTTGACATGGTTGACAATCTCCGTGTTCTTTTAACCAAGAATGAATGTCTCCAAGTTTCTAAGTATGTTTTAAGACATCTGAGAAAATCAGCTACCATGGTTTTTAAACTAATGCTACCAAGCTAATTGTGAACATATGTGAACCACACCATTCTTCTGTGAATTTGGGAAAGTGGCAAAGATAAAGCTTGAAATTTTCGAACTTGAGAGACATTGATTGGGTTGTAGTAAAAGCATCGTTCTAAGGAGAATGAGGAAGGATGAAAGGTATTCCTATCTTTCTTGGAAGTTCTGGGTAAGGAAAATTCGACAGGCCATTCATCAGATACCAGGCCATCAATTAGGAGCTCGCTCGTAATCCCTCGTATTAAACTATGGAAATTGACCATAGAAAAGATTAATACTATTTAGAGAGAGACCACCAGTTAGTTTATTAGAAAAGTCTCTATGCTACCTCCGCAGGATTTTTTGTTGGTCCACCTAATCATGTGAAGTCACCCACCATTAACGCATTTACGATCATTACAGTGAGACTGGTGGTCATGTCAAAATTCCTTTCTATACCTACTGGGAGGGGTTGGTAATTCTCAAAAATGGAGCCTCTGAGAAAACGCCCCAAGGATGCTTAAGCCTTTTAAAATGTTTCGTCTATGAATATTCAACCTTGATTAAGGGCATGGGACTATTAATTCTAGACCATATTCTAGAAAGTTGGTGATTGGTTATGAATTTCCATTTTCTTAGGTTTTTGGTTCATTTGAGTTTTTCAAGGTACAACTAGTTTATTAGGGATGGGGACTGCAGTTTTACATTCTTTTAGACTCTTCTTTCTCGAGAAAAAATTGCCCTTGAAAAAAATTCTATGCCAGGTCCTTTACCACTTTAATCACCCTGAAAAATTCACGGTCTCAGATACTACCCTAGAACAGCAGTGGAATCCTATTGTGAGCTTAAATCATGACCCGTAAAATTTTTGTTTGACAAGCTGGTTGACTATAATATTCATCATGGATCTTTCACAGGAACGATTCACTCATATTTATTCTCTTTGTTTTTACCTGCAGAAAATGGAGCCAAGAGAAAATGGCCATTTTCAAGCAGTGGCAGGTTCGATTTCCACTGGTAATGTGGAAACAATACCTCTTATAAATGAAAAGCTCGGCGAGAAAATCACAATTCAAGAACATTCAAGGAAGTCATGTGGTCTTCAATTCTCAGGTGTTCTTTTTAGACGTCAGACAACACTCTTTGCAGTAACCTTTGTTGCTGTTTGTTTTGGAGTATGTGCAGCTTTAGTTCATTCTCACAAAGTTGGCGAGTTTGCAATTTCAATCCGCAGATGCTTGATAGATAAGTTGTAAACAGAAGTATCTAAACTTGGAAAAAGCACTTCAACTCTTTTGATCAAGAACTGCCAATTTGTGGCGCCTCCAGTCTTATCCAGCAAATGAGAAATGGAACGATGACATGACAAAAACCAAAGCCAAGAGGTTACCATAGTTTTGTTGTGTTTAGAGCAAAGACCTATTTGATGCTGATGATTTATCGTTCTACGTCTCTGGCTGGCCGGTGGGAATTTACTGGTAGGAACTTGGAGTTCGAAGTTGATTTTTGGTTGCACTGGATGCAGGATTCCTAACTTTTGTACATTTGTATCTCACCTGAAGTAAGTTAAAGCAGGTCCTGGATGGACCAATGTGTTGTAATAATTTCCAGGTTTCACAGCTAACAATGAATTTCTCATTCATCATAGGTTAAACCACTGAGCTTTCAATGCTTTCATAGCTCCTGTATTATCGAACTCGATTTTTTTGTCAATCAAATTTGAGGTTTGGAGATTTCAATTTCCGACCTCAAAAGTACATGCATATTATCATTGAGCATGTTTGCCATCCAACTTCATTCTTAATATGATGTAAACAAATTAGATGAGGTTAGAAATTTCTTGACATAGGGTAACACTGCAAACTTTCTGCAGTTTCTAAGAATATGAAAAGGATGGTTTGTATACAAATCATTGGAAGCTCAATGAAAATATCAATTAAACTTTACAAGTTGTAAAATTTCTACAATAGTTACAAAATCCTAAAGTTGTATTACTCCTCAAAAAAGTATCAAAAGCCACTTTTCTTTTGAAACCAAGTTTTGACTTAAAAAAAATTTAGTTCATCAGGCAAATTTGTTGTTTTTTTTTTTTAAAAAAAGGGTAAAATGTAGGTTAAATATTTTAAGTTTAGTTAAATTTTGGTTGATTTAGTTACGATTTTGTTATATTACAATTTTTTAAATATTTTGATTTATTTTGTTATATATGAAAATGTGTCTTAAAAGTATCTAATCTCTTTTAATATTCGAGTTTGTGTTGAATAAGTTTTTAAAATTTTAATTATTTGACAAACTTTAACTTTCTTTAAATTCATGTTGCTACTAAGTACTAAATTGAACGTATAGAGTCTTACTAGACATCAATCTTGCATCTAATAGAACTAATTTAAAAGATTATTTTGGTATAAACTATCCAATTAAAAAAAAAAGATATGATTTTAGGTGACAACAAATATGGCCAAAACTTTGTTTTGATGAATGAGGGGTTTTGGGATCTAAAGCAATGAGCTAAAATGATGAAGTTTAGTCATTTTCTAATCCAATCATTCTGACTCAGATCCTAATCAATATTCATATCATACAATGATTTAAGTTGGACAATTTGGAACCAACCACCTTGTCTTTCCCATCTTCTCCTCTCTTCTCTTTTCAATATTCTATTTTTAGTTAGACCAATCACAAATTATCATTTTAAAACTTATTTCTATCCCTAGTTTTTTTTTTTTTTTTTTTTTTTTTTTTTTTTTTTTTTAAAAAAAAAAAGAGGTTTAAATAATCCGTCAATCCGAATATAGCCACCGACATTGAGTTACCTCTCGAAACAATTGGCAATCGAAGGGTCCCTACTTTTTTGGGCCATATTTTGAGTTTTATTTTATTTTTGACCGAATACTTGTTTGAGTTCTCTGAGCTTGCAACCCTAATATGAAAAATAATATCTTCTCGATTTTCTGTCAATTCTGTTTGGAGCTTTTCAGATGAATAATGTAGTTGTGTCGTGAGGTTTGTTGGTCCATTTATTTTGTTTTTATTTAACTAGAAAAAATACTAACCGTAAAACGTTGGCGGAGCTTTAAAAGAAATTTCAATTTTTATCTCTAATATTTTTAATTTGATATGTTTAGTAAATGCTCGATAAATTTAAATTGATTATTGCATATTAGATGTAAATTTAAATTTATTAGAGACGTATTAGATATAGAATTGAAAACACATCGACTTAATAGACACAAAATTAAAAGTTTAAAAAACTATTAAACTCTTTATATTTTAAAACATCGTGGAGCAACTAAACTTACACTTTTAACCCAAAACAAGATATCATTTCATCAATTCAATTTGGAATTTAGTTCAAATTTAGTCTCAACACATTCAAATATCTAACTTTAATCTTTACGTTCAATAAATCTTAAATCTAGTCTCGGCTACTAGTTAATTATTTCAATAATAAGTATAATTTACTAGCGAAAAAGATATTAATATGAATATGTTTTAAGAATTTATAGTAAAAATGAGATAATAAAACGACGTAAATAATCAACAATGAATTAACCGAAGAGACTAATTTGTAAATATTACCTTTATTTAAAATATATGGATCAAAATTAGACATTTTGAATTGTAAAGACTAACTTGAACTGTTAAATGTATAAAGACGAAAAGTGATATTTTAAATTAAAAATAATTAGAGGATAGGTTGATTTGATACATTATGACAAAAACCAAGTTGACATAAAATAACAAATGTTACAAAAATATTCATCAAATTGGAGATCGATGTGATTTAATATAACGCAGCCGCCAACCTTAATTTTTATTAATTTAATTCCATTTGATTCATAGAAACAAAAAGGAAACTATATTATTTGTTTTTTAATAGAACATTTTTTAAAATAGCAAAATAAATTAAAATATTTACTAACTATAGCAAAATTTTGGATTCTAATAGTTTTCTATTGGATTCTAATAACTATCACTAATAAAATTTGCTATATTTTGTAAAATTTACTATTTCTTAAAATTCTTCCTTTTTAATCAATATAATTAAAAAAACAAAATATTTACATAAGTGACAAAATATCACTAAGAAAACCCAAAAATGCTTTATACACAATTTTGCTATTATGTGGAAATATTTTGCCTTTTTTATCTTCAAATCTTTTAATGTATTTCATTATGAAGATTTTCAACTAAAATTGTTTTTAGAAATTTGGATTACAAATTAGAAACTTATTAAGGTTAAATAAAAGAATATATATATATATTTGTACTTTATTTTTAAAAGTTATATTGTTTTAAAATAAAAATATTACCATGAACTTTTCCTATTATTACATTAGAAACTTTTTGGACTGAACGTGACGATGACCTAAAATGATATTATTTCAAATTCGATTTATTTAGAATGCATATACTAATTAATTTAAATATTTGTCTAATATTCTAACTACTATTTATTTATTTGGTTGTAATTTACCCAAAAATGTAACGTGAGAGACAGCCAATCTCCACATGCTATAGTTTTTTTCTATAGGAAAAAAGAAAATCAAAGTTGAAAAGAGAATGGATACTTGAAATTGGTCCCCTTTTGTTTTGTTTTGTTTTTTAATGTATTTTGGAAGCAAAGACTATAAATTCATTTTTAACACATTTTAAAATTAGTTTTATTTGTGTGCTTTGTCTCTCTTCTTTAATTTAAATTGAGAGAGGTTTCAAATTTCCATAAGCTATAATTTGAGATTGAGAGAAAGAGAGAGGAAAGAAAGAAAGAAAGAAAGATCATATGGGTATTGAGGAGTGGAAGGAAATTGAAAATGGAGATGATGGAAATTTGGAGACGCAATTATTGATGAAAAGAAAGGAAGGATTAGAAGAAGATGAAATTTCTTCGAGAAGATCCAATCATATGCTTTATTTTAGTACCTTCGTTGCAGTTTGTGGTTCTTTTCAATTTGGATCTTGCGTAAGCCTAAACTCTAAACCCTAAATTCAGATTTAATGTTATTTCGTTTTTCTTTAAGTTTTTATGTGCTTTCATTTTAGTTTCTCAACTTTTTGATTTTGCTTCATTCCGAGCTCGATTTATGTGCGAATTGAAACTTTAAGTTCTAAACTCTTTTTTCTTTCTTTATTTCTTTTTACATTTTTGTTTTAAGCTTGATTATGTATCACGAGTATAGCTTTACACTAATAGAATACATATATAAAGAAAAAAGATTACAAACTTGTTTTGAAACTGTATCCAATAACTTCTATGTCTATTAGTTATTATAAGACAACCTTTTTAACATTTTACAACGTAGCTCAACTAATGTATATCGTGGATATACCCTCAATTTAAGAACTTATAGTATATGTTTTTTTTGAAACAGTACAAAAAGCAAATATTGTAATTTGTAAAAATAAGAAAAAAAGAATAATTTTTTTTATTTACATATAAAAAAAGAAAATCGTAAAAAATAAAATATTTACTTCGTAAAAAAAATCAAATCAAATATTTTAGATTTTGTTCTACGAGTAAATAGTTAATTAATTTTTTATAATTTTTAAAAAACCCTTATAAATATAGGCTTAGCCAAAAATCTATATATAAATCGATTTTAGGTTAAAAGGTAAAGAAACCGTGAAAGTGGAAAGCCCACTTGCGGTCCACAGTTTACCTGGGCCCAAATAATTAAATTCCCATGTGTTTAAATTGTAGTATTAAAAAAAGTCTTGATAATTAAGAGACAAAAAGCTTTAAAATATCATTTTAGAAAAGAAAAAAAGAAAAAAAAATGATAATGTCATTTGAAAAAAAAAGATGGATATGAATATGATTTCAAAATTAAAAGAATAAATAAGAAAAATTGAATAGTTGTTTGATGTAATTTTATAATAAAAAAAGAGTAATTATGGGTTTCCCTTCAGGTGGGATATTCAGCACCAGCAGAGGCTGCAATAAGGGAGGATCTTAATTTGTCTCTATCTCAGGTTCTTATCCATAAATTAATGAATGAAATTAGATATAATCTAAGTTTTAAAAATAGATGATTAATATTTAATGGGTTAATGTGTAATTTTAATGAATAAATGGATGTACACAGTACTCTATGTTTGGATCTATATTAACCATTGGAGCAATGTTTGGAGCTATAACAAGTGGGAGAATTGCTGATTATATTGGACGTAAAGGGGTGAGTTCATTTTTTACATTTTCAAAATATTGAGCTAACAAAAGATTATTTAGTTTGATCGGTAGAAAATGAGATAAGTTATGTTTTGAAATTGGGTTCAAGCACGTTTTTTCAAATCAATTCTTTTTTTATTGAATAATAAACTAAATCCAATCAACTATGCATTTGAGTTGGTTTGAGTTATTCGGACTATTTATTTAAACTTTTATCATAAAATTAAGTAAAATATTTACATGCAAAAAATTATTTAATTATTTTCATATATTGAACTAAGATACACCACGATCTCAGTTTGATTTTTTTTTTCAAAGTTCAAAAAATTGTTTTTAAGAGTGATTAGAGAATAAAATATAAAAAAAATGGTAAAATTAAGTTAAATTAAGATAAAGTGTATGTATATATAAAAGTAATGGTATGTAGAAAAAAGATTTTTAAAAATTAATAACAAGTTTGGATTGGTTTTGGTGAACCCTTGATTCCACTTTTTTCAACCTAAAATATTTGATAACTCAATCTAAACAGTACGAGTTGGATTGTGTTGATGAGATTTATCTCGTGGTTGGATTTTTTTGAAACGAAGATTAAATTAAAGTTTAAAAGCTCAATTTTTTAAAGTAAAATTAATTATCAAATGATTATAGCCAATAATGAGTCTAAATAATGATCATAAAGCAATTGAATTTTTTTCCTTTAAATTTCCAAGTTTGATGGTGTTAATAGGCAATGAGAATGTCAGCTTGTTTCTGCATACTTGGATGGATAGCAATCTACCTTTCAAAGGTACGTTTCCTTTATTATTCTCTATTTATAAAGTAGAAAGAGAAGAGCAATACAATTTGATAACTCAATTTATTTTTACACAAAACTATGCTCGAATTGATTTAAACGTTTCTATATTTTCATTCATTTTCTTTCTGAAATTTTTACGTATTTGTCAATTGATTCTTGGACTTATTACATTCATTTGTTTGTTATGCATTAGGAACCTGTTTTATTAGATATTGGGAGGCTACTAACTGGATATGGCATTGGAGTCTTCTCATATGTGGTTACACTCTCATTACTAATACCTCAATTTCAGTTTTCAATTATTAGTTCTTTTTGAACCCTTATTCCAATGATAAATATAGTTTGATCAATGTAGGTCCCAATATTTATTGCTGAAATAGCCCCGAAAAATCTTCGAGGAGGTCTTACAACTCTAAATCAGGTGATCAAGAGGACCAAATCTATACTAAAAAAGTTTATGTAACATTTTATATGTATATTGCATTGTTTTGCGCAGTTATTGATTGTCATGGGTGCATCTGTTGCTTTCATACTTGGAACTATCGTAACATGGAGAACACTTGCTCTAACAGGTAAAATTTATCTTCTTTTTAATTAACATATTTGGTCCTATAGTTACGATGCTTAAACCTCACGTCTATTTAGTTTATACTTTTTCAAAAATGACACTTTAGTCCTTGAAATTTACAAAATAGTTTTTAAATAGTCTCTAGCCATTAGTTGATTTAACGAAATGTTGACGTGGTAGTTAAAATATTATTAGACGACAACATTTTTTGTAGGGCTAAATTGATATCTTGAGGGGTGGATTTTGTAGGACTTATACCTTGCTTTGCCCTTCTTGTGGGTCTGTTTTTTGTTCCTGAGTCCCCAAGATGGCTTGTAAGTTTCCTTTTCCCCCCTTCTTTTTCTTCCTTATTTCTCCTTTTCTTTTTCTATTTCATTTTCCAATTTTCTTTCCTTTTTTTTTTGTTTGGGTTATAGGCAAAGGTTGGTGAAGAGAAGGAGTTTCTAAGTGCATTGCAAAGGCTTAGGGGCAAAAATGTCAATATTTCAGTCGAAGTTGTCGAGATTCAAGTACCTTTTCCTTTACTTCTTTGTTTAGAGTTCGAAAACTCATAAATTAAATTTATCCTTGAACTCTCAAACTTTCATAAAACTAAATATTTTAGTTCTTAAATTTTATTATAGGAGCAATTTTTGTAAATTTTAAATTGAAGTAATTGTAACAAATAAATTATTACTTTCAAATTTAGAAACTATCTTTGATTCTTCTAGCCCATCAAACCAAAAGCACAAACTACCTAAACACTGAAATTTTATTTTATTTAATTATATAAATATAAGGTCTGATTTAATAATTATTTAATTTTTTGAAATTTATTGTTTATAAATCTAATTACTTCCACCTATTTTAAAATTTTGACTAAAAATTTAGACACATTTTAAAAAACATGAAAATCATCATACAAAATTATATAAAAAACAAATCCAAATTTTTTTTAAAAAAAACACATGTTTATTTAACAAAACTATTTTATATAATTTGAGAAATTGTCAAAAAAAATTTTAGAAAAATGGAAAAAATGTTACCCTTCATGCAAAACAATTGAGGGTAATTAAGTTTGTCTTTTATCAAAATCTTTTTTTTATGAGATAGTAAATAGTTTGTCAAAATTTCTATTCTTAAAAAACACTTTTTAATTTCGTAAACTCATTAATATAACTGCAAACCAAACATCCTTTAAAATGTTTAAAAGCATTTTCCCCTACATTATTACAACTGTTGAAAAACATTTACAAAATATAGTAAAAAAATTTAGATTTCATTAATGATAAAAACCAATATCAATACACAGATAAAGACTACTAGAAGTCTATAAATGTCTACTTTGAATAGAATATGAAATTTTGTTATATTTTATAAATTTTTAGTTATTATATTATATTTAAAAATATATCTAAAATATATATATTAATTTATAGAATTATATTGAAACTATGCGGAGCCTCCCCAAAATCAAGTTGGTTGATTTGTTTCAAAGCATCTACATTCGTCCTTTGATTGTGAGTAATATCCTAAATTATAAATTTAGTTGAATCTAAAAGTTAGAATTTTAATTATTATTCCTACAATTTGATAATATTTTGTAAATAGTCTGTACAGTGTGATAATTAAAATTTTAGGGACTAAATTCTAATTTCGATAAGGACAAATCTTGAAATTTAATTTAAATTCTATAAATTCTCATATTTCCTTTTCTATATGTTCAATTATCAATTCAATTCAAGTATTATGACTTATAATCATGTGGTAAATATTTAATAAAAAATTGTACTTGCTTCAATTACTTTAACAATTAAGTGCTGAAAAAACAAGCTATTAGATTAATTTTGATTGAATAGTATGAATGTGATATAACCAAAAGTTTTAGAAAGGTTAAGTTTTTTTTAAAAATTTAATATGGTGTATATTATTTATAAACATAAAACATAGTAGGCTAATATATTTTCCCTAGGAAAAAAAACCAATAGATAAAAAACCATTTGTTTAACTTTTTATTTATTAATTTCGATAGGATTGCAATATTATTTTTAAACTTTAATAGATGTTTTTAAACTAACCTATACCAAATTCTATAATTAATAGTTATTGATATGCTACAGTGATAAAAGACTATCATTGATAAAAATCAAAATTTTGCTATAGTTTATAAATATTTTAATTTATTTTACTATTTTTAAAAATGTCTCTAAATAAAATTCCCTTAAAATTTTAGAAGAAAACGAAGACATAAAATAACAAAAACACATTCTATTATATTGTTTCGTGTCTCACTTTTTGTTCAAAATTCTAAAAAATTCTACGTTGGAGCGAGTTGGAAGGGTAATATTATAAATTTTTGTATATTGATTTTAACAAATTATACAAATTAAAGCAACATATAATGTAACATTTTAGCCCGTTTTTGGTTGACGACTTTTGTGATTAATATGACCGCAGATTGGGGTGGGATTGATGATGTTCCAGCAATTTGGAGGGATCAATGGGATTGGTTTCTTTGCAAGTGAAACCTTCGCCTCAGCGGGTATTTTAACCAAAACTCTTTGCCTTAGGGGAACGTTCCAGCAATTGGTTTATTTGCTTCATTGGGTTTAGGGTTTATAGTTCATTGACGTTTTCACGTAATCACTTCTAGTCCCTATTTTATAATCAAGAGAAAAACTGGAATTTTTTTTTTATCACTATGCTATGATTCAATTGTTTACTTCAATTTTAAATTGCAGGTCCATCAGCAGGAAAAATTGGAACAATTGCTTATGCTTGTATTCAGGTACTGATTACAATTTGCTACCACAAAGAAAACCCTAATTTTGATTTCATTTTTTCTTCTTCTATGAAGTTAACTCACTCTCATTCAGGTTCCAATTACTGTTGTTGGTGTAATCTTAATGGATAAATCTGGAAGAAGGCCACTTATTATGGTTAATTATATCACTACTTTTGTTTACTTTTCAATCATGCATAATCTAATACAAGAAATGGCTATAAGTTATTAAGATTGAACTTCTGTTTTGTTTCGTTTTTGAAGGTGTCTGCAGCTGGAACTTCTCTTGGTTGCTTTCTTGCAGGAGCTTCTTTCTTTCTCAAGGCAACTGATCAAAATTCAAAATCTACCATTACTCACAATACAAACCCATGAATATTCTTTCATTACACATAACCATTAATATCTTCTTTCTACTTTTGTTTCTTAATTTTAGGGCCGCGGTTTGCTGCTCGATTTCGTGCCCGTGCTCGTCGTAGCTGGAGTGTTGGTACGTACGACTATGTTCCTTCGAGCTAAATCTTTGTTCGAAGATTAAATATCAATGTTGATGGAAATGTAGAGTTTTTTCTTTTTTTGAAACATTGATATAATTGGTCAGATATATATTGCATTTTTCTCCATTGGAATGGGAGCAGTTCCTTGGGTGATAATGTCTGAGGTAATTAATTAATTAAATTCATCAAATCCTGCATTAAATTTTTTTAATTATGAGTAGCTAGTGGAAATTAATGATATGTATATACACATATATATAAATGTTTTGATTTTAATTTGTAGATATTTCCAATAAATGTGAAAGGAGTTGGAGGGAGCATAGTGGTGTTGGTGAATTGGTTGGGTGCTTGGATTGTCTCTTTTACCTTCAATTTCTTCATCACCTGGAGTTCCTATGGTATTTTTCTTTTTTTAGAAAATCGAAAAAAAAAAAAAGAAAAAAAATAGAAGTCTTTTTCAATGGTGAAAAAATGAACTAAAATATTTATAAAATATAATAAAATTTCAAATATATACTATTGATAGAGGTTAATGGACATTGATAGACTTCTATTAGTATCTATCAATATTATTTCTATATCATTGATAAGCAATGGTATTTTATTATATTTATAAATACTTTTAATAAATTTGTCATTTAAAATAATTACTCTATTTAAATTAGTTAATGGAGATTAACACAGAAGATAAAAATCGAGTTTCTTAAAAAATGATAGAAAAAGAGAGTGAATCTTAAAGCAAAACTTCAAACTTAAGAATAAAATCACAACATTCTTAGATTTGGGAACTAAATTAAAATTAAATTTAAAACTCAGAGAATCAAATAGCTTTTTGAAACCTATCCTAAAAAAATGGAAACTACTCAGTCTGATAGGATGAGTTACATTTTTTTTCTCTTTGGAAAAAATCCTTTTAAATTAGATAAAACATTTTGAAACTTAGCCACCAAAAGGAACTAATTCCAAAACTCGAGTAAAAAATCATTTTGAAATTTATAAATTTAATGAAAGTGAAAATTCAAAATTTAGGGAAAAAGCATTTTTCCTTTCATGTTTATGAATGATTTCTAACCTAAATTCCTCTTTTGTTTTTTTGTTGATAATTTCAGGGACATTTTTTATTTACTCTCTAATATCTTTGATGACAATTCTATTTGTGATAAAGTTGGTCCCAGAAACCAAAGGACGAACCTTAGAAGAAATTCAAACCTCCATTAATTCACAAAGAGGAGTGGAAATCTTGAATTGAATGTATTGAATTATTGATTTTCTTTTGTTACACATTTTTTTTGTCACATTAAAAATATATAATGTGTCATTTAATTATTAACAATTTTTTACAATAATATTTACATGCGAAGAATTCAACTTATTGAATGGATCAAAACTATATTTTATAAAAGATTTAATTTTACACTTTTAATTTTAAATGTAAGTGTCGTATCATAAATTAAATTAATTATGGAAGGATCAAAAATTACATTTTATAATAACTATGAAAATTATAAAAATGATTTTTATCTTGTCAAATTCATTTTATTATCACATGTTTTAATCTCGTTTATCTAATTATTTCAATAGTGATTAATTCATTGAATACTTCTCAAATATATTTTTATTAATCAAAATTATTTACAAAAGTTAATCAAAATATACTTTTTGCAATAGTTCTTTCACATTTGACAACTAAATTGATTAAGATTTTTGTTAGTTTTGAAATACTCATCTTGGATTTGAATATTCCCACATGTAGTTGTCTTTGTTAAAAAGGAAAAAAAAGTCTTCAACTACAAAATTGATGAAAGTTATTGTTTGAAATGAAAGAAAATTTGAAAATGGCCCAAAGAGAGGGTAGTGATGTGACTAAAAGCGAGGGTCCTTGGAGAAAATAGGCAAATAAAAGGGGTTCCAAAGAAAAGAAGAGAAAAATTGTAGTACTAAAAGGGGCTACAAGCAAAAGAAAGAAAAGTATTGTATTACTACATATTCATTCCATTCAAGATTGAAAAATTGTGAATGAAGTGATCCTTATGCAAAGTGTAACTTGATTCTTTAAATAGAGTTGAACATTAATCAATTAGAGTCGGTTTTTCGATCAAATTATCACCTAATCGACTATGAATGATTTAGTAAATGATCAAACCGACATCAACTATGAAAAAGTACAAACCGACCGTCAATTGGTCGGTTGATCAGTTTAGGTCAGTTTAAGTCTTCGAAATTTTTACAAAAATATTGTTTATTTAGATTTTTCCTGACACTAACCGAATCCCTCCTTATATCCAACCGATCACCTCGATTTTTGGTGTATCACGTTTGTCCTACTCATTAGTAAGCCTAGATTTTTTAGTAAAAAAATTCAAGATAATCAAGAAATACAGTTATGAAAACTTTAAAAATCTTGAATCTTGATCATGCTCTTATACATGACAATAGCTTCTGCAACGTCATAAATGAATTTAAATTAATACAATTGTTAGCGTATCGGTGTAAAATTGGTATTTACAATTACTATTATTTCGAATGAAAAAAGGAAAATTTCCTAGAAGACATTTCTAAGCTATGATTGACATTTGTGGAACCCAAATTCGATTTGCCGAAAAGGCTGATTCCGTGGGCGACTTTTTATCTGTCTTCTCATTTGTCCCCCTCATGTTTTTACTTTTTCCATTTCCCCCCTCCCTTTTTCTACTAATCAACTTTTTAGTCTTTTTTTTTTCTTTTTGTACACAAAATAGACAAATAAAAAAAAAACGTATCTTTCAAATACAACGATAGTAAATTGAGTTTTCATACTTATACAAATCTTAAAATTTACCAGAGTCGTAAAAATTGGACTATATATATATATATGTGATAGAAATTAAATTCTCGAACATTTGTATAATGATGTAAATTTGAGGATTTAATTCTGACATTTTTATACATTTGATTGCTCGATTCTCACAATTTAAAGTTTGAGAGTGTAGACATGATTTTGCAATTTACCCTAGAATTTTAATCAATGGTAATGAGTTTTTAATATTCAAATAGTGTACTAGAAATTTCATATGGATATATTAAATCGATGTATTACAAAAAATACAACCAACGTTAAAAATACAAAGAAAGAAAAGAATTACAATTAGAATGATAAATATTTGGGAATTACAATTACAATCACTAATGAACGCATAAGAAATCAAAGTCAAAAGTAAATAAATTGTAGAACATGGTAAAAAGAAGACACCAACGAATTTAATATAGGTATAGAGAGTTCGAGCCTCCCTAAATTGTGTGCTATTTAGATAAAAATCAAAATAATACAAAATCCTAATAATAAAAATGTTAGTTGATGTATATAACGATATAATAAATGTGAACTAAAACCAACGTATGTCAAACTATGGTCGCTAAATTGCTAAATTAAAGTAGCATATTTGTAAACTCGTTTGAATAATCACATTATTTATCTAATATTTGCTTTTGTAAGCATTCAAGTTTAATATATTCTTTTTTATAAATAAACAAATAAATTCACAAAGAAGGGAAGGCATCAAATTTGTATTGTAGTTCTTAAAATGCAATTTTGATAGTTTGAAACCATTTATGACAAAAAAAGGGAAAAATAATGATTTTTTTCTTTTTAATGGAAAAAAACTCTAATAATAAACTCAAGTGGATAAATAATACCTTTTTGTGGGTCCACTATATTGATAAATTCTAACATATTCATTAAAGCTTTAAAAAGTAAAAAAGATAATTTAAAATTTTGATCCAAAATTCAAAACAAAGACAATGTTTTTTTATTTTACTTTGTATCTAAATCTGAAATTTTGCTATATAAAAAAATATTTTAATTCATTTTTTAATATTTGAAAATGTTAATAATATTTAAAATTTGTTATATTTGTAAATATTTTTATTCATTTTGTTATATTTAAAAATGTTGGTTTTTTTATTTTTAATTTTTCTATAAATCGTAATAAATAAAAATGCTTCGAACACGATTACATTAATTTAAAAACATTTAGAAAGAAATGATTATTCAAATAATACTAAAGTGATTAACATAACAAATCCTAAATTTTGAGGTAGGAACTTAATTTTTTTTATAAAATATAGAATGTAACTTTTAAATAAAGTGCACCTAACAAGAAAAAATGTTATATAATATATATATATATAGATTCTATTGAAAATAAATATTTTAAATAAAATTATTCAAATACCCATAATTGTTCTCTTATTTTAGGATATAGAATAAGGTATGAGGTAATATAATTATACAAATAAATTTAGTTACGTTTCTTTAAAAAGTATTATATAAAGTTAAAATTTAGATTTTTATAATATCAAGAGAACTTAACTAAAATATATTATGTATTTAAGACTATATGAATAGAATAAATTAATATTTGGTGGAGTATTTGAATTTGTTAAATAAAGTTGGATTCTAATTACTAACTTATGAGATTAAGAAAAGAAAAGTTTTGATATTGGTAGTGGCTAAGTCAAACCATTCTCCATATTCTCTTCCTCCGCTTTTTGATAACCTTTTTTAGAAGGGGGAATTTGTACCTATTTCTATTTATTTATTGTTTCTCAAAGAAAATAAAAAGAAAGAAAATTTCGTCAACTTCAAAAATAGAAAACAAAAAAAAATTAATATCACATTTCAAAAATATATTAGAAGTTACAGATCCAGAAATTATATAGAGAGTTTTATAGTTTAATAAAAGTAATCTAAAAAATAAAGGCAGACTACAAGTTAGCAATTTTGATATTATTATATATATATAACAAAAAGTTAAAATTATTTACGAAATATAACAAAGTCTATCAAATTTTCTACTATCACTCTAAATTTCTTTTGCTATATTTTTTAAATAGTTTTAATTTTTTATAATCCATAAGAATTTTACTATATATAAAGATTATAAAGTCGTGGAGCTCGAATCCCTAGACTTATATTAAATTTGTTCGTGTTTTATCTTAAAATAAGATAGTTATTTAGATTTCTCGATAATAATAAAAAAGAAATAATTAGATTATATAGTGGGTGATTTTCTTTTAATTTAGTAACATATGTTTTATAAAATTTTAGAATTTAGCATTAATAATTACAAGGATTATTGTAAAATTAAAATTAAACATTTAAAAATATTAATTTAATACAATTTTTTTTGAAAATAGAAAAACTTGAGAAACTAATTACAATCTGTAAAGCAAAAGCACACTAAAATACAAAATTTATTACAAATATTTTTTCTTGATATTTGGAAATAGACTTTTATTTATTTTATGTATTCTATTGCGACTCTCTCTTCCATCCTTTCCGAAATTCGGTTTCTCTCTCTTTCATCACACCGATTTTTTACGGTTGCAGTCCCTGGGAAACCGCCATTCACCCTCGCTTTCACTGATTCCTTCCTTCCTTACTTTTGATCGTTGTTTTTCTGCTACTCAACCAAAGCTTTCTTTTCTTTTTTGGGTTTCTTCTAATTTCCCCTTCTTTTGTAGCTTCAAACTTCATTCGTTTCAGGGAGCGACAATTCGTATGTTCTTCTCTAGATTTTCTGATGAAAGTAGAGGAAATGTTACTGCACAAGAATTTCTGGGTTGTTTTAGTGTTTATTGGAGTGGCTTTTGGAGCCAATTTAATGGTTGTTAAGGGATTGCCCCGTCGAATTCTCTTGGATACTGATGTTGATACTGATGATTTATCTGCTCTTTTGTACCTCTTGAAGCTTAATCGTTCAGAATTTGAGTTGGAGGTAATGATTTAGCTTTATTTGTTAGTTTGTTGTTTCAAGTTGTTGTGAGTTGAACTGATTGGGTGTTTTTATTATATCCATCGTTTTGCTCTGGTTTCAAATCTCTATACATTTTAAAATGTAATCAAATACTGCTGATTTAAATTTATTAAGCAGTGCTAGAAGACTGGATTTTGAATGCTATTCTATTTTCCTGAAAAACCCACTAAAAAACGGCAGTAGGATTGACCCTTTTTCTTTCTGAAGCTGTTAATTGAAGTTATAGTCACTGGAGTCAAATGGGCCTTCTCACACTCGAAAAAGAAACTCAAAATTTGGGATACTCAGCTGCATTAGCTAAATTTTAATCTTCCAACCTATGTGGAATAATTCAATGATCTACCTATCACACACTGGCCCTTGGGATCGATCTCACAGTTCATTCAATCTCGTGTACTTTTGCAGATAGTTTTTTGACGTCCTGCTTTGAATTAAATGGACAGTCTCACCATAGAGGCTAGCTTGATAAGTGAGGGTTTTCTTTGTACGTTTGAACAAATGCTTAACCCCTTAACACAGCAGTTTAGAATTCATTTGGTTTTCCCGGACAAAGTAAATAACCTCGACCAGTTATTTGATTGTTTTACTGTCACCAATTATTTTCTTCAACACATCTTGTTGAAGCAAATTCATGAAAGAACGGTTGTTAGATGTTGAAGTAGTTGAACGTCCAAAAACTATATGTATGTTCTTTTCACTATGTCCCTGGCTAGTATACCTCCCCTTCTAGTTTAATGGAGCCTGTCACAAAAGGCTTGATTAAGAAATGGGAAGCGCAATGTGTATGGTTTATAGGCCGGTTCCTATTCTTGTCTTCAGGATTGCTATTATATTGCTACAGGCAGTCACTATTAGCACAAATGCTTGGACAAGTGCTGGACATGCAGTGAACCAAATTTATGACATTCTTTACATGATGGACCGTGATGATATTGCTGTTGGAGTTGGAGGAGAAGGTGGGATACTCGAGGATGGAACAATTCAACCCAACGTCGGTGGATATCTCTCCATAATTGAGCAGGTTAGAATACATTTCTTTCATTGTAACAAGGTATTTTCTTTGTTTCCCAACACATATGACTGCTAGGCTCATTGGTACGAACTATGCTATCATGTTCTTATGACAGTTAAATATAGTTTTTTTTATTTTTTATTTTTTATGAACAATTAATCTGGAGATTCAGCAAGTTTTATAACATACACAAAATAAATAGTCCATATGCGTTGCACATGAAAAAGTGAATGTTTATAATATCAGGGATTGACGACTACAGGTGGATGTAGATATAGACAAGCCATTCCAGTTGGTGTTGGAGGGCGACTAGATGCTGATACCAACTATGGGCTTCGTAAAGCATTCCTCCCACAGGTACGTTATAGAACCCTATTATTTCTTTTCCAGAGTGATGCTGTTCACGAGTTCTCATCTCTACCAAAACCAAGCTACAAAAGAAGCCAAAAGATATCCCCATTGTCATTCACTAGGATACATATTTTTATTCTCCTACTGTCCACACTTTACACCAAATAACCCACATGCACATCACATAACAGACTCGCGCAGCAACATAGTTTTGCTCGTCTAACCCTTACATCCTCTTCCCACAGGTAAACATTTGTATCTGGGAACCTATAGTTTGAATATAATCAATCTTTAATTCCAACCTTTTACAGAGCCTATTTGTTGTTCTTGATATGGCACTGACGACAAATGCTTTCACAATTTAATTTTTCCTAGCAAGTATGCTTTGTCAAATCAGCTGAATTCAAATCTGTTTCTTGTATCTTTATCTTGACTTTTGTAATTATCTTTAGATTCTATTGTTTAAGCGCCAGCTGTTGTAGTTGGGCTCATACTTTTTGCTCTGAACTTCATATATTATTGTTCAAGATATGCAAATGTTGTTATTGTTGAGCTCATACTTTTTGCTATGAACTTAGGGAAGCAGGAAGTATAATCCTTTGCAACAATCAACTGCTCAGCAGGTGATGATAGACAAAATATCTGAAGGCCCCATTAATATATTCCTAATAGGATCACACACAAATTTTGCCATTTTCCTCATGAGTAATCCACACCTGAAGAAGAATGTTGAGCATATTTATATAATGGGTGGTGGTATAAGATCAGAGAACCCAACTGGCTGCTGTACACAAAATGCCAGCCAATCTTGCACTCCTCGACAATGTGGTGATCCTGGTAACTTATTCACAGATTACACTAGCAATCCTTATGCAGAGTTCAATATATTCGGAGATCCTTTTGCAGCATATCAGGTACTGCAGTCTGATGGGCTGTGCAATTTAACTTACAGCTGAAGGTAATTATCATAGGATTGATATGTTGGCTGCAGGTGATTCATTCTGGAATTCCAGTCACCATTATCCCACTGGATGCAACAGACACCATTCCAGTGACTAAGAATTTCTTTGAAGTATTTGAGCAGAATCATGATACTGTAGAGGCACAATATATATTCCAATCCTTGAAAATAGCTCGTGATTATCGGCTTGGCGAGCTATTTTATACAGTAATTTCTCAAATGCACTTCTCTCTCCAATGTTTGGAATGGAATTTTAGATTTCTTTTTTATATATTTAAACATATCAAGGAAAGATTAAAATACTGTTAGTTACTATCGCTTGATTTTGATTTGAAGGGAGATAAATAAAAGATCACAAAAGAACTGAAGTTTTTGCAGAACTATTTCATGTGGGATTCTTTCGCATCTGGTGTGGCAACATCTATCATGCTTAACTCGCATAACGATGATGGCCAAAATGATTTTGCTCTCATGGAGTACATGAATATAACTGTAGTTACTTCAAATAAACCTTATGGTATATCTGATGGGTCAAATCCATTCTTTTATGGACGTCAAATTCCAAAATTTGGTCTTCAAAAAGGTGGGGTGCACAGTGGCCATGCTCAAACAGGACTTCGAGATCCCTTTTGCATTGTGAATAATGGAAAAGGGAAATGTCAGGTATTCTTCTTCCCTAATACTTTTTATGTGCCTTTTATTTTGCTTCTCTCATTCTCTTCAACCTTCTATAATGTAAATGTGCACATTTACAAAATGCTATCCATTAGGATGGTTATACCGCAGAGGTAATGGGTCCAGAGGGAGTGCGCACTTTGGTTGCTACAAGAGCAAAGCCCAACCGGAACATCACCAGTCCTCTTGACAGAGAATTTTACATAGGCTTTTTAGATGTGAGTCTCTCATCTGCTTTACAGTTCGACATCATAGTCACACTCTTTCTGAAAGTTCAACTACCTGAGATTGATTGTTAAATTCAATGAAAGCTTAGATAACAATATGTTTCTCCTACTGATTACAGGTTATTAACAGTCCTATAAACACAGGAAGATTCAATTTTACCACACAATTCCCATGTTACGAGCAAGTTATGTACATACCAGATTTCAGAAATATTAGACTGGGGAAACCTGTTGTGATTGATATGGATATGAGTGCTGGAGATTTTCTAGCTTTGTTCTATCTTTTGAAAGTACCTGTGGAAGTTATTGACATTAAGGTAGAGGTTTTCTTCTGCTTTCTGATAGACCCCCTATCATATATCAATATAGCTGGAGAGAGAAAGAATTAACACGTGTATGTGAGTAACACTTGAGAGTTAGTGGGGAAGGGGTTAGAAGTCAGTATAAATAAATGACAGTAGAAGGGTGGGAAAGTTAGTTAGAATCTGAGTAAGAAGAATTCATTCTGTTCTACCTTGAGAGATAGGTTAGCAGAAGGATTGAGTTTGGAAATTGTACCAAGGAATTCATTCCTAAACTACTATCAATAATATTCATACTTGACTACCAATTGGATTTCCATCACTTTCCTCCTTTCACCTTTTAGATTCTACTGCATTGTATGACAGCCATTTTAAGATTCCAGCTTAGTGCCATCATAAAATTCTGGAGGCACGGATGCCATTCAGTACTCAGGATGAATCATACTTTGAAACTTATCCTGGCGGCACTTGTTAAGTGTGAGATATTAGAAGTGTTAGCAACTAAGACTGTTGATCTGAAAACTTTTGTGTTGCGAGTGAGGAAAAAAAGTTAAGAGAGATGTCTTGGGGAGTTTCTAGGTTGAAAGGAGTAGCCATACCTACTTATGAGGTTCTACCTCTTTACTCAACAACCTTCATAGTTTTGATTGTATGTTAAAGAGAACTGTAGCCCAAGGCATCTTGAATGTACCATTGCTTTACTCTCTCAAAAGTGGCCCATGACTGACCTTTCCTCTTTACTTTCTCCAGACAGTTTATATTGCCACTACTTTATTGCAGGCAATAATAGCCAGTCCAACAGGATGGGCAAATGCTGCAACAATAGACGTTATCTATGACCTACTGCATATGATGGGTCGAGATGACATACCAGTAGGTCTTGGAGACGTTTTTGCAGTAAACCAATCAGATTCAGTTTTGCCTATTGTTGGGGACTGTAAATATGCTAAAGCCATTCCAAATGGATGCGGTGGATATTTGGACTCCGACACTCTCTATGGTCTTGCTCGAAATTTTCCCAGAAGCCCAAGAAGGTATTCAAAATTACCTGTTTAGTTTCTCAGAGATTCCATATTGAATCTATCTTTATCCGTACATTTCAAAGAATTATCCACTTCACATATTGCCAAAGGAAACCAACCGATTATAACTCGACTGAAGTGTGAACCAACATAGCACATTGGATTACATAATTTTATTCATCCTTCTTGGCCGTTAAATTGAGTGGCACCTATCTGGATTGCTTTATCAGGTACACAGCAGAATCCCCAGTAAAACTTGAAGCTCCTCAGAACTCTCAGCAACCTGAACTGAGACAACCTCTAGCCATGGAAATTTGGGAATCCATATTGACAACATTGGAACCAGGATCCAAGATTTCAGTGCTTACCAATGGACCATTGACTAATTTAGCAAAGCTTATTACATCAAACAAAAACGCAAGCTCCCTTATCCAGGTTTGTGGATTTGGACACTGTTGCCATTATCTTATCTAAAACTTGTGGTGCAGGTACCCAAAATGCCAAGATAGTCTCTATGAGAATTGTTGTTTTCCATGAGAGGTTAAAAATATTTTATTACATAAATCTTGCACATTTCGCCTAGTTCTCTTTTCGGTCTGGAAGGTTTACTTCTTGTAGTGGCTTCTTAGTTCGTACAAATGGGAGAAATGTTGTTTATATAATGACCCACATATAAAATAAACACCATGAAATAGAGAACAAAGAACTTTGAATCTCTAATTTAACTACATTATTACAAAACGAAGAGCTTTTTAAGATTTTGATTTTGAATTGCATGGAACATTTGTGAATATTTCCAAATTAGCAGAAACCAGACTTGAATATGTTGCATATATATTTCAAACTTCTAATAGTATAGCAAGTTCTGCTCACTGCAGGAAGTTTATATAGTTGGGGGACACATCAAGGATGATGATACGGATAAAGGGAATGTTTTCACTGTTCCTTCAAATATATATGCAGAATTCAATATTTTTCTTGACCCCTTGGGTGCAAGGACTGTGTTTGATTCGACCGTTAATGTCACACTAGTTCCCCTTGGCATCCAGCGACGTGTGAGCTCATTTGAAAACATATTAGAAACTCTCCGCAAGAAAAAGAGGACACCTGAGCTTCTCTTTGCCAATCGTTTGCTGTCAAGACTCTTTCGTTTGAAGCAATCAGACATCTGTTATGAGCATGTGGTAAGACAAGGCAATTGACTGACTTCATTTCTCACTTTTTTTATTAATTTTTGTTTGGTTAATATCTCTCATGGCTTTAATGAAGTATAGAACTGTACAATATATTATACCGATTCATTTTCTTGTATCTATGGTTCTACTGACTCAGAACCTTCGGAATTTTTATGATGGTCAACTATTATTTGCTTTAATAACAGCGTATTGTTTGTCTGTAGGATACTTTCTTGGGTGAAATTCTTGGCGCTGTAGTTCTGGCTGAAGAAGATCTTGTCAAACCAGTTTTTCAATTCAACCCTGTAAAAATCTTGGCAGATGGTGTTGAATCTCAAGATGGCCAAACAGTCATATATGAGAAGGGTGGGAAATTGATCCAAGTACTGCAGAATTTGAACCAAACAGCCTACTTTGATCTATTTGCAAACCGGCTAAGCGACACAAAACAATCTGCAGTGATCAAAAGCTTTAGTGACCAAAAAAGAATTTGGTATAAATTGAAAAACCTCACCTGTAATTATTGTCATGGTTCGTGTGTTAATTGATATTCATAAGAGATGAAAACTTTAGGGGCATTTGTACAAGAAAAGTGACCATTTCGATTGGTATAATCCCTATATCATTTAATCTCATCCTAAGCGTCTTGCTTTCTCTGCTTACTTTGTTCATTGGTTGCATTTGATTGTTCCAAATAGAGTGAAAATCCAAGAAAATTCAAATTAAACCCACAATGTGTTCAGGATGCTTTGATTAGCAGAATACGAAGGGAACAAAGATATATAAGAGACTAGGAGAGTATTTGCCTCTTTGAAAGCACCCAGAAAATCTTCTAGGACTCTATGCAATAAAAACAGTTCAGCTTAAACAGACACGAGAATTGAAAGTTGAAATCAGCTGTAGAAAACAATGACGTTCTGAGTGAAAAAGGTAAAGGTTTTTGAATTTGTACAAGCACAAGTAACAGTCAATTTAAGAACCTAGGGAACAAGAGGAAGAAGACTCCACAGGAACGAATGGAAAATCTTGGTTTCCATGGATTCTGTCAGTTTAGAAACTCAAGTCCGCGGGAATGGATCCACCAGCATTCAAAATCCGTTTTTCCAGCTGCAGTAAGCAATATTTCAAGTCAATTTATTCATTTTTGTCAGACACCGAACAGAGTGATGAGTAAATATGAGATAAAAAGAAAAGCCCTTAAGTAGCAGATAGCTCTACTCACTGCATATAGATAACTGAGCTTCTCCTTCACACCATAGAATTCTTGCTCTACTTGTTGCAGGCATCTTGAACACCTAAAAACAACAGTTTACTTACTAAACACTTGACTTGTGTCACTCATACTTAGTTCTTTCTCAGAACTAACTGCTGATTGAGAATGATAAATTTTGAAATATCAATCAAATAGTGAAGAAAAACTCACCAGTCAGGACTCTGTTGCTCGCAGGCACTCCGGAAGTCACTACAGGCATTTTTCACTCTGAGTGCACCTATGCTGCATTGCCCACAGAGGAGTCAAAACAACAAACAAAACAACACAAGGTGAGCATTTTCTCCATGACTTTAAGATTTGATATCCTGCCCATTGATTTACATTGTTAAAAAAACCTCTCCCCTCCCTCCCCCTCCTTCCCTTGATTGCTCCAATTTCAAATTTCAAATGATTAGTTCACATCATCAGTTGACACCTCATCCTCGAGAGTTTCTTGGAGTTAAACCTCATGTAGAGGTGGAAAATTTTGAACCTTTGACCTATCAATCCAGTATATCCATTAACCCTACACTTAGGTAAGCGGCCCAAACTTTTCAGAAGACAGAGTGACAAGTCCGGACTCTGTAAAAGAGGGAGGAGCAAACTCAAACAAGTTGCTTTTAGGCTTAGAATCCGAAGCTCTTAAAGGCCTCTCTCTCCTTGCCTATCCATTCATAGCTAGAGATGAAAATTTGTACCTGGAACTGCTGCCCTTCAGCTGGTGCACGTGATCATCAATCTTTTTGAAGTCCACAGGTGGCTGTGATCTGACAAAGACGAGCAAAAACAAAAAGAAACATAAAAAATTTCTCCAAGAAAAACATGTCATCTGAAAGAATCTGCAGGAACGAATGATTGACGAAGTTGGTATTGATGAAATGAATCCTTACATAGCGATTCTCAGTTTATTGAGAAGTTCCTCGGTATCTTCAAAGAAAAGAGTCACCACTTCAGAAACAAAAGTTGGATTACTCTCATCTTGCAGTTGCAAAAGCTGCAAATACTGACCATCCAGAGTACCCTTCTCTCACAAAAAAACAAATAGATCCACAGAAACCAAAACCCACGAAAAAAACAAGAACAATAGATAAGATTTTCACAATCATCACAAAAGCACCAATCATCAGAGATTCATAGGAACAAAAGAAAGCAAAACCCAGTTCAGATTTAAAGTTTTACCTCATGGATTAAGCCTTCTATATACTGAATCCACTGTCTTCGCATCAATCCCACCTCCATTACTACGAGCTAGAAGAAGAAGAAGAAGAAGAAGAAAGGGGTGATTCAGAAAAAGTTGGGGTTGAAGTAGAGACAATAGAGATCTTAGAAATGAAGTTTAGACAGGGATTTTAGTGAAGAATGGAGAAATATGAAGTGGGTTTTGTCTTTTGTATTGGCGGAGGTAGAAGAAGAAGCAGAGTTGAAAGCAGGTTCTTGAAGAGAGTGGGGATTTGGATGGGATTGAATTTTGAGGATCTTTCTCTTCTTCTTACAAAGACAATCAAAGCCTCCCTCTACCTTCTGCTGCCTTGTCGTTTTTCCTTTTCTTTTCGTTGATTTTGCATTTTCCAAACGATACTTTGTTTTATATTGTTCAACAATTTTTATTGGTCGTTTTTCTTTCTCCTTTTTTATTTCGAGAATTTTCATTGGTTACCTTTTAATTAGTGTTATCAATGTGTTTTTTTTTTCCCTTTTCGTACATTGATATTTGAAAAACCTTATATCCGTCTTTCTTATCTTAGCTACACAAAGCTTTTGTCCAAAAGTAATCATAACAGTACAAATAAATGGGAAAAATAACTTTTGAAGGATGTATATCTTTAGTCTTGCAAAAATAACAAAAAATTTATGATAATAGAAGTTATATCACTATATTTTTTAAATTTCAAAAATATCAAATTTAAAAATGAAATCTTCTTATTGCTGTCTGATATATCTAATTACTTGTCATATTTATCATATTTGCAATATGCAAAAAAAATAGATGTTATAGATTGTTTTTTTTTTTAAATTTGTCTATCTAATGCAAATTTCCTTTAAAAAATGTACATTTTTGTTCTTTGAGTTTATAACAATGAACCTATTTGATTCATGAGTTTTTAAAATTTACCTTTTTAATTCTTGCATTTTTTAAAATAAGGTATTTGAAGTGTTTTTTTTTAATTATTATTTAGAAGTAATTATATAATATTTAAAAATAGAAATAAGTAGTTTGAGAAGATATGATTTTTAAAAATTATTTTTGTAATTTAAAATGTTCTATAATTATTTGAAATAAAAGAAAAAAATTATTTGAGGGATTTTTTAAACCTATTTAAAAACTTTCAGACACTAAAAAAAAGTAGCTTTTGAAAATTTAAAGACTTAAAAGAGTCTATTCTTATAAACTTTGGGACTAAAAAAAAATATTTTTAAAACACACATATTCTTCCAAACTTTAAAAGAGTCATTTTTCCAAAATAAAAATTTTAATTATAAGTTTATAAAATTTTAGGGTTACATTAAACCTAAAATTCAAAATTATATCTTTATCGAAAATTATAAAATTTAAATGGAACAGACACATATAAAATTTTAGGGTTACATTAAACCTAAAATTCAAAATTATCTTTATCGAAAATTATAAAATCTAAATGGAACAGACACATACTTCAAAATTCAAATTCTTTCATGATCTACATTTAGTGAACACAAAGTTTGTTAATTCAATCCATTTTTTCATTTCTTTAAATCGTAAAACTTTGGTCTAACTCATGATTTACCTTTAGTGAGCACAAAGTTCAAACAATGGTGTACGTGATTTATCAATCATTGATATAACTGACTTGATATACATATCTAATTTGATATGCTATGGACTATATACATGATTGGATGATATATCTTTGACATACCTAATAAGGAGTGTTAATACTTCAATGGTATGCTTTTTTCATCTATATTCAGTTTCTTTTCTGTTAAATTGTGTAGTGTTATTTATAGATTTTAGATGAAATGCCCATCTTTTTCCCAACTTAAATTTATATCATTTACAGTACTTTTATATACTATTGATATACTTGATTTGTTATATCAACGAAGGAATCAATAGTGTATAATATGAAGTATTAAAACTTAAGCTCAAGGAAAATATTGAAATGAAAATATTTATGGGTTTTTGAAAATAAAGATTTGGAGAGAAAAGAAGAAAAGCTTTGCCTTTTGCTTTGTGTCTATTTTGTATTTTTGTTGAACCAAATCAGACAGCAACGATTTCAGACCGTCTGATGTGTGGGATACTCCACTTCTTCTGTTTTCTTCCCAAATCCCTATGGATTTGAAGATTTGATTTGTTAATTATTAGAAATTTGATGATTGAAAAATGAGACAACAAATCATACAGCTGTGTTCTTGATCTAATATTCATTAGGTGGGAACAGTTGGAAATAACATGCTTTCCCTTTCCCTTTGCCTTTGCCTTTGCTTTGCTTTGTCAAACACAGAATCAGAATCCTTTTCTCATCTTTTTGTTTCTTTAGTTTAATGTTGGTTTTCATTTTTTTATTTTATTTGGTTCATGATTTTCCTAATTTTTTAATGTTGCGTTTCAGTTAAATCTTCTCATTTCTTTTATCTTTTTGTTTGGTTGAAAATTCTCTCACTTCAAAGTTCATGCACTCTCTCTCTCTCTCTCTCTCCAAAAAAAAAAAAAACAATGTTATTTTCTAATATAACTAAAATATTTATAAAATACAGAGTGATGTATCAGTGTATATTAATTGGTGATATTGATACATTGATAGAAGTACATCAATGTTTACTATTGATATAATTTATTTTGTTATATTTTGTTAATGCATTGGTTGACTGATTTTATTAAAGGCAAAATTTGATAACAGTATGTCAATGACAAATATCAGGGTCATTGTGTCAACAAAATATTTTTTCTATATATGTGAGATCGATTTGCAGATTTGGTGTAGCGTTGGTTCTCGAGCACATCGTCATCCTTTATTCTTCTGTACACAATGTTTATTCTCTCCAAAAATATATTTCCGTAGCTAGCTATATTTATATTATGTGCTCACTCATTTTAGGGTCCCTTATTAAAAAAATGTATGCTTGAACGTTTTGAGCTTAGAGATTGTTTAAGCCTCAACCTTTGTATATTGATAGTGAAAATCTTTGTGCTTGTTGCTAAGACTATTGGTTCTCGATAGCCATTGTAGAACTCGGGAGGAGTTTGATATTGATATTGTATTTAAGGGGAGCCTTATTGACTATAATGAATGTGAGGGGATCTCACTCTTAGGGGGAGCCTAAGCATATTGTATCGAGGGTATAGTCTGAAGAAGCAAATTGTGAAAGTGAGAGAAGCCTAAGTTGAAACGTTGAAGAGAAAGTTATACAAAAGTCACTAAAGAGAATTTTTTTTTCCAGATAAGTACTTTCGTTGTAATTGCTAAATTGTTTATCTACTAAAGTTTCGTTACATTGGACACACTACCCTTTAATTATTGTGTCATTATTTTTCTGCATGTTTTTGTAACTGCGATCTTATTGAATATATTGTTGTGACATCATGTTTGACATTGTGTCCACTATCATATCCATTTTTTCATATTTTGAAAATATTTTTAACAATTTTGTTATTTACAATAATTTTTTTAGTGATAAATTGAAGTTTTTGTTTGATAAAGAATTGGTTTGGTTTAAAGAAAATATAAACAATTAAAATTTACGTTGCAAGTAAATAGTCACATACTACATTTATAGCATGTTTAGAGGTTGCTTTTCTTTTTAGATGCTTTAATAAAGGTCGGAAAATATCAATTTATATCCTTAAATTATCGAGATTATATAATTTAAAACTAAGATCTAATATGTATCGACTTCAACTCAGAACTTGTGTGCATTTATCAATTTAAGTCATTTTCTAAATTTGATATGACCAATATTATGTGAAATTATAGTTTAAGTCGATTAAACTCGTAAATTTTTATAAATCAATCAATTCGCACATTTTAGTTTTTATTTTAGCTTCTATTTTTTAAATTTAGGTAGATCTCGAAGTAACCTTAACCCAAGATTATATTACATCATGCTTATGTTCTTTTTCTCGAGATCATTTCGTGCTTATGTTCTTAATTAGCTTAGGGTCATTTTGGTGCAACTTTAGCCCAAGAAGTGTTTAATAAACTTCAAATTTTTAATAAAAAACACACTATATTTGTGACTCATTCGGTCAAGAGAGACCGAGAAATTTCCTTCAAAGAGTTTTTAAAATTTGAGAAGAACCTCGAGGTCAGTTTTGTCAAAATTGACACCGAGAAAAACAAAATTACGAGTTTACTAAAACTGTGTTACTCTTAAAATATAAAACAAAATAGGTTAGTTTTATCAATTTCTCTCCAAAATTCTCCAATTTTGTATCTTCCTGATAAAAGCTTCTTTCTTCAAAACAGATTATCTCTCTTTGTCAATTACTTCTTCGACATTGAATTTTTACAACTTCTAAAGTCTACACATATACGTATATGTAAGCACTTATCGATCCAAATAGGTTGTTAAACTGAGTTATAATTGGACTATCCATAAAAACCAAAAGAACTTTGCAAACTACATTATTGTTCAAATAATGTTACATGATTGAGTAATCAATACAAATGCTAACTCTCACAAAACATTTCAATGAAAATGCTCTCGAAAAACTAACATTTCTGTTTTTGGTACAAAAAAAGAAAAGGCAAGGGAATGCTCATTATAAAGAATGAACCAAGTTTATGAACATGCCTTACAACTTTTCCTGCAGTAGCCAGGAAGCTCAGGAGATCCCACCATATACTCCGGGTTATTCGTGCACTCGCCGAGTTCAGCCCATCTCTCACAACTTGGATTTTCATCACCGCAATTTGTATGGTCTCTCATGACCATGTCGAAGGAATCGACATGAATCCACTTTGTTGCTGACCATTTCTCACCTTCAATCACAGGGCACCCACCATGTAGACTACTTGTGTCTGGAATAGCATTTGGATGGAGGCTGAAGAAGAGAAGAGCGTCGCCTTTCCGGGGTTTTACTGAATATTTTGAACATGGAGGTTAAAGAGAGAAATCTCGACAAGTTTGGATGAATGTTACGAATAGGACGGAAGTTATCAAATTGATTTCTACTACTACTTAAAACACTCACCTGCTATGCCTTTCTTTGCACAATCTGAAAGATCTTCGTTTGTTTCGGAAGCCTGGCGTCTTTGAGATTCCTGAACTCACATGAATGAACAAAAACATCAAATATTGAATAAAAAGTCATCTATAAATGAGTAATGACAGCACATATAAATGCCAAGACAGGAAAATTTTCCAATTCAAATTAGTTATTCAAGTATAGACAGATATATCTTCCTGCAAAGAATATTGAACTAAGAAAACCAAGGCACTTGATTATGGTCACGGTTCAGGCTAAAAAAGAAAAAAGAAGTTGCAATTAATTGGATTGAAGGGGAATACAAGGACGGACCTCTGCAGAAGGAAACACAGTTTCACCGCCTTTTTCTACGTCGGAAAGATACATGAGAACGGTTGCCATTCGATGTCCACCTCGGGCAATGTTAACCTTGTCAGCAAAGTAATCAAAGTGTGCATCGTACTTCTGTCCATATTCATATCTCAACACTTGAATGTCTTCGCCATTTTCTGAAATAAAGCACATTCAAGTTTCACTTTACCAGTAATATCAATACCCAAACAATCTATTAATGAACGAGTCAAATGCTTCACATCTTATAAAAATAGAGTTTCATATCCACAGTTTTCTTTTCTCACTAAAAAGAAAAAAGAGAAGGCTTAGTCCAAACTCTGTTTCTTCCCAGCAGCAAAATTATTCCTCAGACTCTATTGATGATTATGCATTTCACAGTTATGACGGGGGATCATGTCTTCCTAAGTTCACTAATTTATATGAAATTTGGAATAAAATCCTGCGGATAGAATTATACAATCACACGGGAAAAATGAGGACTAGAACTTATCTGATACACAACGTTTCGTTATCTATTTATTTTTTCGATATTACAGTTCAAAATAATTAGCGCAAGATTTCTCTTTATGGTTTCAGTCATGAGAATAGATAGAACTTCAGAGCCCAAAATTCAGAGTTCAACTGCATAAGCCTAGATCCTGTTAACATCCATAGTTGTCACAAGAAACAGTCAATTTTCAGTCAATTCAATCTTTAGTTTAAGATAAAGGAAAGGAGTTCGCAATCTAGGATAAGTTGCTAAAGACAATGGGATTTGACAAGAAATTTGCGTGCTTCCACTAGAGGTATTATACCTTTTGGCAGAAATGTCCATGCTGCAATTTTGTCTTCTATACCAGAAACAATAGGGTCCTACATCAGATGTACAATAATAAGTTTACACAGAAGGAGTAAGAGAGTGCCTCATCAGGATAGGTGTTTATAAGTAAAATTGGCTCCCTATCTCTATACTCGGAAAGATCAAGGATAGCATTAATGTTTTCCGTCTACAAAGTCAACTAGGACAGGAAAATTTGAAATTTCAATCAGCTCAGGCTGCTAAACGCATCCTTAAAAAATTTGTCATTCAAGATACCGATAATCCAAATTAATACGGAATGAAGCAATAATAACAGCTGTCCCTTTCAAATCAATACGGATTGATGAATAGATTAACTGATGAAAGTTGCTTCAACCCAACTGTTCAAACCTTTTTGTTTTCTTTTGCTTTTCACAGATGGTGATTTATACCAGTATCACAGAATGGAAGATCAGAAGATCAAATTACTGCAATGTCATACTTGCTCATCACTCATTT
Source organism: Cucumis hystrix (assembly GCA_025688845.1). Lineage (NCBI taxonomy): Eukaryota > Viridiplantae > Streptophyta > Magnoliopsida > Cucurbitales > Cucurbitaceae > Cucumis > Cucumis hystrix. The sequence continues at coordinate 4,357,001 of CM046888.1, read as the reverse complement.
CATTTGAAAATATATTTCATAAAGCAGACCAATATTCAAAAGATGGATCTCATGAACATGAACCAAACTGATTTTTAAACCCATGAGGAAATCTCAATGGTATATCCAACCAATACATTTCAAGCTCGAGAGTTTAAGATTTAGGTTTGATAGTGATTCAAACTAAAAGATGATATATAAAGCCACAATGGTTCTCTTATTGGCAACTTAAGAACTAAAAGTAGCAAACTCTAAAGTCTAAACAAACCTTGGCTTTATGAATAAACGCCCCAGAGCTAGTTCGAACCTCGCTGACTTTGCTCTTTCCGGACAAATTATCCGCAACAGAAGATCTCTTCAGCTCCGCTTTAGCCTAATTCAAACAAAACCAAAATCAACCAAAACAAAAATCGCATATCGAAAAGAAAAAAACGAATCGATTCTAATTCTACTCACGAGGGAAATGAGATGATCGCATTCTAAATCCGTGAGAAAACCTTCATACACAAAAGCCCTGAAGAATCATTCAAATTGAAACGGGACCAGGGTTCCGTGAACAAATCTAATCGATCATCAAAACTTAGGAAGTAGTAGTAGTAGTAGTAGAAGAAGAAGAGGGAGAGGGAGAAATTGAAGTACCGAGGAGACCATGAAATCTGTTTGACTTTTGCAGGGTTGACGATTGAGCTAGCGGAACCTGCATAGGAGGCTGAAGCTCGCTGGAGAAGGAAGGAGATGGATAATGTGAAGAGAAAAAGTAGATTGAAACAGAGAAATTCGGCCATGGAACTGAATGGGATCACTAGAGAAAGAGAAGAAATGAAGAAGAAGAAGAAGAAGAAGAAAATTTCAGATTTCCATCTCTTCTTCAAGCTGTTAACTGTCAAATTTTCTAAACTCTCACTCACACACTTCGCACGTGTTCGGATTATTGAATTTCTTACAAGATTTTTACTTTTTCTATTTCACTATTTTCAGCTTAGTTTTAATGTTAATTTTACATCTATTACCATCAAAACTATTTACAAAATATAACCAAATTTATTGTTATTTCAAATAAATGACATTTTCCTTAACTTTTGCAGCTACCAAAATTAATTGAAAAATTTATACAAGTGATTGTTTCAAGTTAATTAATTGAAACTTAAAACTAACCTAACTGTTAATTGCTTAGAAGTAAAAGTGTTAAATATATACGAAATGAAAATTAAATTCAAAAAATATATTTTAAAATCTGTGAATCAAATAAAAACTAAATTCAAAATTAAGTGGTACAAATGTTAAATTTTGTAAGATAGTGACTCGAGACTAAATTAGTATTTTCTTTTTTTTAAAAGATAAAGAAATTAAAAAATTCTTAATAAATATGGAATTTGCTAGGGAGAAAATAAGTGTATTAGTTTGGACCATATGCTTTAAATTTATATGCTTCCAATAAAAATTTATACCAATAGATTTCAAAGAAAAGTCCTATGGAGGCTATGCTGTTTTCCCTCCTTTGAGTTTAGGGTTAAATTATTCAAAGGTTGATTTTATTTGATACTAATAAAATTGTGGAGATTTTAATACCATTTTTTAAATATAAATTTAACATTTTTATTATTTCGTTATTTTCTTTCTGAAAATCATCTTGTGTTGATGATTTTAATTTTATAGGTATTGTTTGTCTTGAAGTATGATTGTTTTCTATTTTCAAAATGAACTAAAAGCATGTTAATTATTTGTACTATTCTTTGCAATTATAGCGAATGTGAAATTAAGGTCACCCGTACAATAGTCCATCCTCCCTTCTTTGTGCTCTCACTCCTCGCCCACTCGTTTGCACTCTTCCTCATTTACACACACTCATGGTCAGAGCGGTGTGCAAGGATTAGTATGAATAATTAACACATTATTAGTGTGTTAAGGCAAATAACATTACTCATTTGAAATTTAGGTTATCTATTAAAGAATATATTTTCTTTTCTACAAAAAATTAGTTTAATTGGTGGTGACTAAAAAGGATTTGATATTTAGTGACCATCTATGCTCGACTTCAACACTTTCTTTGACATTTGTGGTTTTAATGTCAAAGAAAATATTAAATCCTCGATACTTCTAGGAAAAAAATATTACAACTTCTAAACAAGGAGAGACCGAGTGAAGAAGATTATTCACAATCAATAATCACTATCTATGTAAACACAACAATAAATAATGTTATTGATCGTTGATTACCCTAAATGTACGTATATCAGCAAGGGGTACTATCTTACTATAAGTTAATATTCATCATTAACTAGCATCATAATTTACACACTTTGATGACATAATGTAAGGAAAGAATTTCAATGCAATTTCATGACAAATTTACCACAGGCCGTTGTTGGATGTACAGTTGCTGCCAACGATCCCGATAGCTGCAATGTCAATCTTTAACTACATTTCTGATTTGTTTTCTTTACTAGAGATTGCGATTAATCAATCCCTCAAAAATGGCATAAAGATCCTTATTCTCGTCGCCAAATATCTCCTCTGCCTTATGAAGAGTCTCCTGAAATTACATATAACTGGATCGATCATAAACAGGAAATTATTGAGAGCAACAGCCACATTTGTAACTTAGGCACAGTTAAAAGGAGGGTGAATTATAAGAAATACACTTAAACTTAACCATATTTGTTTAAAAAATACTTGTATAGTTTCAAAATTTGTAATATTACTCTTCAACTTTCACAGGTTCACATGAAAATTCGGATTTAGAATGATATGGCAGTGACTTAGAACAAAAATTTGAATTGTCGCACCATTCTAAGTCACAATCACAATATCTAAAAGATTTCAACAACAATGATAGTTTGAAAACTTTAAGAGTTAGAGGGTAATATTGCAACTTTTGAAAGACTAGAGTTTAGTCTTTCTTTTCTTATCTTATGTGTCTATTTGATCCGTCACAACTGCAATATTATCACATGGTGTATCTACTAGGATGAGAGAGTGAACCTCTTTTGTTTGCTTGTGAGAATTTAGATCCTTTACATTTGCTAAAAATGCAGCAAACTGTTCATAAGCCAAACGGCTCCTGAAAGAGGATAATAGTGAGAAAATAAATTAAATCCTATAAGAATTCAGAAAAGGAAAACAATTATTCACAATTTCAGGTTTTTATCAAGAGGGAAGTAAGTATTTTCTTCAGTTATGATGCAGGAAGGGAAGAAAAACATTAATACAAATGCAACATACTCACACGAGTGGGTTCAAAATGGTATTATTAATCTGGCATACATAGCCACATCAGCCATTACTTACAAGCAATAGACAGAAACGTTGAAGCTTAATAATACAGCATGAATACCTGACTTGTCGGAAAAACTCCTTTCCATCGACCCGAGTTCTCCCTGTAAACGATCAAACAAGAACAACCTTCATCATGGAAATACGATGATAGAGCCAATCACTGAGGCTGGAGATTATGGTACAAGATAAACTATTAGCAGCATCACAATCTTCTATAAGTTGTGTGCGACTGGTAATGTAAGATTAAATTAAATTGGATTTGAGAATATATTTCCTGTAAAATGCAGAACCACTTGAATGTTCTTAATAAAAGGAAATTTCTTGAAGTAATTTAATCTGCAAACCTGTGCTAGAGGAAATGGAGCCATAATGGCTCGAGGGCGCAGAAGAATATACTGAAGATCTATCTCCAAAAATGTTCCTGGAGGTTGAGAAAGACATTGAATGTCGCCCAGGTGATACAGATCTAGATGTTCTCTTTGGGGATCCTGACGCTGATAGTGAAGGAGGAGAACCATGGGGAGTAAGTCCAGGTGTACTCGTCTGGGACGCTAACAGGAGGCCAGGCGCAATACGAGGTCGTATGCCTTAAAGAAACAAATAAAATTACAATTTACAAGTGCAATCAGCTTTCTACAAAGTTCTTATAATCTTTGCAAAGTAGTCACTAATTATGGAAAAGTAACTAAAATCACCAATAGTCAAAATCCTGGTTCACATGTAAATTGAACTTGTAGAGTTGTACTTACTATCTGAATCATGATCCTCTGCTAACGAACTTCCTACTTCGGAAACGCTCTGAACCGATGAATATCTAGAGGGTGGCAAGGATGAAACCTCTTCTGAAATAAATAATTTTTTGTACATGTCAAAGACAATAAGCGGGCCAAGCATTTGTCTCAAAAGACGGGAATAATGCCCAATATTGACAGTAGTAACACAAGATTCAATGGCTACATGAACAAGAATATATCAAATCACAAATATAAAGGGTCTCCCTCATTCTAACCCATGCATGAAAAGCTTAAACAAGGAAACATAAATATATGAAAGGTTAAGAAAAATGCCTTCAATTTGTGAAAAAGTAGTTTCACTTGGTTGGCTCTGTATCCTAGCAACAACTTCTGGAGCTTCTGTCTGCGGCAATGCCAAACCGAATAACAGCACAAAGAAAAGAACACACAAATCAATTTCCACAACACATGAAGCCTGTTTAAACTAAACAAGCTCGAGAAATCATTCAAAACTCATAAGAAATGTGTTTCTTACAGAGCTATCTCCCTCCTCCTGAAGTGATAGCATTAACGTCTTTCTGAAAACGTCCAACTAGAAAGAGAAAAAGAAAAAGAAAATCATTCACATAGATCAAAATTCACCGAACTGAACATGAATTCCGTTAAAAACGGCAATTGAATCGAGCAATTTCACGCACCTTCGCAACATCTCTACTGAGCTTCTTCACAGTGTACGACAACGAGGCATTCTCTCTCTCCAAACTCTCCTACAACACAACGATTAAAACGAATAAAAATTCCACCCAAAAAAAAAAAAAAAAGATTCAAACACCTCCTAATTCAAACCTTCTCCTCATCTGCCTGAGCGAGTTTGTCAGCAGTCTCGGAGAGCGAAGCGTTGAGTGATTCAATCTGGAACCGAAGGTCAGCAACGATCTCATCTTTCTCAGCAAGTTTAGAACGAAGAACAGAGGATTCCGATTCAAGCAAGGATACGCGAGTAGAAAGAGCAATGGAAGTGATTTTGCGAGCCACATCGAGCTGTTCAAAAGGATCAGAAGGCAGAACTTGCAAGACTCCGTCAGGAAGAAAGGAGCCGGAAGTGCCAGATTCTTTGCCTTGCATTTTCCAGTATCTAGCTAGCTAGCTCTACGTAGTTTCTTTTCTTTTTTCTTTTTGTTGTAACTTCTTCAAAATCAGCTTCGATTGACATCCGCCATTGATAGGACTGCATAAGGACGAATAATTTTGTACAGAAACGACAAATTGCGAAGATGAATAAGATTGAAAGAGAGAATTTGGAGAAAGGAAAGGAGAATGAACATTGGAACACGTGGTGTTCCAAGAACGGGGCTGGGATCCCATGGATGGGAAGGGCGAGTACTTCTCAAAGAAACTCACTCGCGGCCCTTGGGTTTTTTACCTGTGGTGTTGGTTCGGTCTGGGCTCTGCATGAACAAACTCATTTTGTCTAAATCTTTCTATAAAATATCATTATAGTTTCTAAGTTTGTTCTTGAATTTAAAAAATTAGTTTGTATTAACATTTGAGTAATTTTAAAAATAGCAAAATAAATTAAAATATTTACAAGTTATAGCAATGAAATTTGTTATAGGTTGTAAATATTTTGTAAAATGTGTATTTTTAAAAAAAATTCTTTATTTTATAAGTTACAAAATATATTCTCGTCATCGTGTATCTTTTATTTCTTAACAAATATAATTATTATTTAACTTTTCTTCCATAGAAATTATTGTGGTCTACCTTACCATTAGGTTGAGCTCTTTGCACGTGTTCCACCATTGAAATGGTGGTATTGTTGCGTACTTTGTTTGGAGAGTGAGTGGGTGGACTTCTTTGTGTCTCTCTAATTCTTCTTCGTGCTTTAAAGATGTGGCTAGGGTTTTTTTTTGGTACTATTTCGGGCTTTTTGTCCTTTGCTCAACATGGGGAGGTTTGCGGAGGTGGTTACTTTGAATAATGATCTTTATTTGTTTTCAAAAAATTGCTCACGTTGTCGATGCTCTATGGCCTTGATATTCTAAGAGTTGACCTACCCAATAAACCCTTGTATTAGCATAGTGCTGAGACTTCGAACTGTGATGTGTTTAAGTTAGTATGAAACATAGCCAGTCTAAACAAAGTAGAAAAATAAGAAAGCCCAACCTATCATTTCAAGATTACGTACCTTCTTTTTTTTTATATGGCTGATTATTATCATGACATCATATTTTAGTTAGACCCATTAAGGTTCCTACCTTCTAAATATTTAGAAATCTAAAATCGTTGTTATTGGCTCATTTTAAATTGTCCTCAAACCATATACATACCAACAAGCAAAACCTCACATGATTGAAATTCATATTCAACACCTTTTTAACTTAAATCACATGTGGGGATTTAAGAACCTATATCTTTGAAATATCTCTTGAATATTGTATATGTTTTAATTGAGCTATCTGATGTTGACTATCAATTTTTAAGTAAGTAATTTTATAAATCTTGCCAATCAAATATGAACAAATTTCAAACTCTATTCAAGAAATATATAATATGCATGTTATTTTTTTAAAAAATGCTCAAATCTTATTTTAGTTCTTAAATTTGGAATTTGGTTATATTTTTGCACTTTAACCTTTTAAAATATCCATTTTGATGGTAAAACTTTTATGTTTTATTCTACTTTATTCAGACTTTCTAAATACATATTTTAGCCTCTAAACTTTAAAAAAGAAAATTTAGTTTGTTACGATATTTTTTACCTTAATGTAAAATAATGTAAACAAATCCAATGTTGCCTTCCTCCTTTCGACCTTTATTTTTGTTCTTACATTTATAATTTTTTCTGCTAACTTTAACTAATATATTTATTTCTCCATACGTTTAGATACACACAACCTTATTGGTTTATAAAATTAACAACAAAAAACCTTCTAGAATTATTTGTTAAAAAAGAAATCACCAAAATTTAAAATGAAACATTTCAAAGTGAAACAAAATTAAAATTTCGGGATCGGTTTGAATTTATTTATTTAAAAAAAACGTCATTTTTGTTAAAACCTTCTCTTAAACCATTTCTGCAAGTAAAAGCAAACGAAGCACCACCGTCTTCTTCAATCTTCATTCATTTGCGTATAAGCAAAATCCAATTCCAAACCCACTGAATAACAAATCTCCCCAAATTTCTTTTGTTTAAATTCTCCAAATTTCTTCTTCAATCACATCCAAATGCCTAAATCAAAACCTAAATCTACAACAATCACACCTAAATCAATCAAATCCCGCCCATTGCAACTCATGGCTTCCTCCGCCACTGAAAAAACCCTCACCGGCGTCGGAAACCTAATCCGTCTCCTCCCGACCGGCACCGTCTTCCTCTTCCAATTCCTCAGCCCAATCCTCACCAACAGCGGCCACTGCGAACCAATCAACAAATCCTTCTCTATTATCCTCATTATCCTCTGCGGTCTCTCCTGTTTCCTCTCTTCCTTCACCGATTCCTACACTGGCGACGACGGTGCTCTCCACTGGGGATTCGCTACGGCCTCCGGAATGTGGCCGGCGCCGGAATCGAAGGCGGTGGATCTTTCACCTTACAAGCTTAGGGCAGGGGATTTTGTACACGCTACTTTTTCGGCCCTGGTTTTTGGGGCTTTGGTGGTTCTTGACTCCGATACTATGGAGTGCTTCTTCCCGAGCTTTGCGGCGGCGGATAAGTTGTTGGTTCAGGTTCTTCCACCGGTCGTCGGAGCGGTTTCGAGCGTGGTGTTTGTGATGTTTCCTAATACTCGCCACGGCATTGGGTATTATGATTCCTCTAAAGGAACTTCCGGCGCGGCGGTTCAACGAAAGGCCTGAGGTGGGAGGGATGGGGTTAAATATGTAATTTTATAAAAAATGATTTAATATAGGATTTTAATTGAGTGATTGAATTTCCACATAAAATGTAATTTAAAATTTCATTTTTAAAAGAAAAGATAGAAATAAAGATTTATGGCATCAATATTAAGTATGGTAATAACATTTTTTTATATAAGAATGCTAAAGACAATAAAGGAAATGGACAATTGTAAATATAGCGATCATGTACAAATTTATATTCGTAGATATAATAAAAAAAATTACATTTATTCTAAAGTTTAGATTTAATTTTTAAATTTGGTTGGTGATATATCATATCATAGTAAGAACATTTAAATGACAGACTAAAAAACACTAAAATCAGTGTTTAAAGTTATTACTAATTGTAAATGGCAAGAATTAGAGTCAACTAGGTTTAATTTGGACTAATTAACTTATTAGCTCTTCTATTTATAGTTAAGATGAACCTTTGTATAAATAAGAGTTCATGAATAATATTAAAAAAAATTCATATCTTTAAAATAAAATAAGCAATATGCGTCCTCATTAATAATTGACGAAAAGTTGGCAAAAATATGAAAACATCTATTTCTATATAAGGTCACTACTTCTATATATTCTAATTATAAGTTTGAAAGTTAATAATTTCAACGTTTATAAAACTTTGAGAGTCCAGTTTATTCAAAATTTTAAAGTTCTTAATTAAAGGGTACTTTTTTTTCCAAATTTATGTTAAAGTTTGATTGATGGTTCAAATACGTATATCTATATATAATACAATTATAAAAATATTTCAATTTGATTATAGTTCAAAATTAATATAATTTTAGTTGTGTTATTAATTACCTTCGTCTGGTTGAATATTTAAGCTACATAGAGAAATGAAAAAAATGAAAAAAATGATTAATTCATTAAAAAATGCTCTATAAGTACACATTTAAGTCTAAAAGTAGATTAGACAACGCTAACAACTAATCCCAGAACTTCTTCTCAGGAAATTAAACTTGACTACAACTAATAATAACCTAAACTATTTCCTAGAAGCTTAGTAATTTGACTAGACTAACTCAAAACTAATTTGCAATATTATGAAATACTAACCCATTTGCAGGACTAACAAAAATAGTAGATATTTGAATTCTTTCGTCAATGAAACTTATTTTGTAATCGAAAACACACAACAGCAGCAACATATAACAGTGCAAACATTTCCTACAACATCTACAAATGATTATGCCATCGACTCAGGTGGGTTGGGACGTTGAATTTTTTTAACTCCTTTGGCAGTTGAAGTAGCATGGTACCCGGGAAAGAGAGGAACACGACGCTCGCAGCGGCTCCAATGATCAGCGGTAGAGTCTGGACAAAATCGTGTGATGTTTTTTCAACTTGGGAAAGATACAGTTCATTACATTAGCGTCCACCACCACCAGAACTACAAACACGGCCGTCGAAAACATCGGGTGTATGACATCCTCGATCTGACGCTTGTAATGCTTCGGCTTTGGCCTCAAGCAGAATGGCGTAACAAAAATCCACTGGACGTTACCCTCATGGTCGATGTAGGAGTCCGTAAAGGAGGAGAGGAAGCAAGAGAGGGTGCAGAAGACGATGAAGACGATGACGAAAACTATGTTCACCTTGTCGCAATGGCCGTTGTTGGTGAGGACAGGGCCGATGAATTGATAGAGGAAGAGGGTGGCGGTGGGGAGGACTTTGATAAGGTCGCCGACGCCGGTGCTCATTTTGGAAGAATATATATTGTAGTTTTTATTATTTAGAGGTACAGTGATAAAGAGTGTGTTATGGAGACATCAATATATAATATGGTTTGAAATGACTTTGGGAAATGGGATTGATATTCTTTCTTTCTTTTTCTTTTTTGAAATTAAATTTATTTATTTTTAAAGAAAAAGAAAACAAGTCGAGTAATTGAAAAAACTATAAAGATTTAAAAATATAGCAAAATTTTAAATTATATCTCATTTAACCTAATTCCTAATTTCTCAAAAAGTTATGGTAATGAATAATAATGATGAATAACAATAAAAGTTTGGTTACAAAAATTTCATTCTCATCCTCAATTTAATTTAAGAATTATGGTCAACTTTGATTAAAAAAAAATTAATTTGTTTTTTAATTTTAGAAAAACGTAGTTTCAAGAAATCAAACCTCACACCTCTTTATTAAATAATATTAAGGGGGTTTTCTTATTAAAAACAAAACAAAAACATAGTGGAATTTTTTGCTCTCATTTACAATCATCCTCTTTATTTTCTTTGTTGAGTACTCACAAGTGAAGTGATTTCTACATTGCTACAAATTTGGTTTTTCTTTACGCTTGCAAATTTTGATTTTTTGATGGTTATGGGAAAGGACCATCAAGAAAAACATTTTTCTTGATACAATGTTTTTCTTGGTGATCATGTACATCAAGAAAAACTCCCTTATTTTGTTGAAGAAATACGAAAAAACCTTAAAAAAAATGTGGATTATTGATTTTTTTTATGGGCAAAGTTTCCTTTGTTTTTTTATGGTCCATAAACGTCCAGAAAACTATTTCTGGATGGACAATAAACATCAAGTATAATATATTAGTTGATTGACAATGTTCATCAAGTTAGTTAGGTTTTCTTGATGGACGAGACCCATGAAGAGATAATTTTCTTTATTTGCATTGGATATCATCGAAAAAAATTAATATATTTGTTATGAATTTCTTGATGGGTCTAGGAATTCTTGATGGACAAATACCAAAAAAAATATAATGGGCAAGGTTCATCAAGAGAAAAAAATTTATAATTTTTGGTTTAGGATAAAATCATGGATAATGCCCATCAAGAAAAATGATATCTTGAAGGACATTGCTTATCAAGAAAAAACTACTTCCCACAAAGCATGAAATTCGGACACTCGTTAACGGGCTCAGAAAACACTATATTTATCAATAATATTATTAAATTTTTACTGTTTTTTTTCAATTATTATTTTATATTCATCAATAATACAATATTACTTTTTTAAAAGAATTATAATTAGATTGAAATAAGTGACTTTGTCAAAATTAAATTAGTTACTATATTCAACTTTAATGAGTTGAGTTGAATTGAAAATTTGTAATTTAGGGTTTTTTAAATTTGTAGAAGCTGGCCAACATGAGATTAACTCAAGAGTGACACATGTATGTATCTGTGGACAAAAAATTCATTAAAATTTGTAGAAGATGTTTATAAATTTGGATTTCAATGTTACAATTCATTGAGGAGAGAACCTAAGGTGAGAGCTAATGTGAAGAAAAAAACATTAAAAGGTCGGACTTTCTTGATGTCTACCTACTATCCATGTTCTAACACGTTTGCAAATGAAATTTGACACATTTTTCTGCTAATGGGTACGTACGTAGTACAATTGCTGCTTTTTCTAATTTGCAAATAAATGGTGAAGAACAAGAGAGGCCCCCATGGATTGGAACGATAAAGTAGTAAATTAAAGGTGGAAAAAGAAAAAGGAGGAACCAATAATTACATGAGGGTTAAAGGAGTGGGGGATGGACACATTGCACTAGCAACATATAATCACACCATATGAGGTCAAGTCAAAACAATGAACCTTTTTTCTAAATATTGTTTTTGAGTTTAAACACTTTTATGTGTTTGGTTTAATTAAATTTTTTCATAAGTGTTTATATACACATTTTTGCTTCATTAAAGTGTCTGTATTAATGTTAAATTACCACAAAGGTCTATGAACTAAAAGTTAAACATTAATTTTATAATTTTCTTGCATTAAAATTAAAATATTTTTGGACTATATAGAATTATAGAAGCACACCTATGTTGAAATTTAAATACAATATTGTCATAATCAAACATAAAAATTTTAGTCATTTCAGGATATCCCTTCCAAAATTTGGAAGGTACTAATTGAATTTTAAGATTTGAGATTTGTTGAAAAGTAGACATTTTTATTTTTGTGTTTAAAAGTTATAGATGGGAGAGGTGGGTTAATGCAAGGGTAGTTTAGTCATTTTAGAACGTACATCCTTTGAAATTTGAGAGAAATTTCTAGTTAAACACCAAATAATCTCTTTTTCTAAAATTTGGTTAACTCTTCTCTCTAAAATAGTTTATTATTTCAAAATCTCAATTTTTTAAAAAGTACTTATTCATAATAGTAACCAAACACCTCAATTTCTCTTAAAATGGTTTAATATAGATTTGCCATCCTTTTCGTTAGTTGATCAAAGTCTATATGCTTTCATTGTTTACTTTATGGCGTTTGTTGCACTTAATTCTCTTTAATTACTGAGAAACCATTAGAAGGTATTAATCTATTGTTTGGTTTGGGAGGAGAGATTATATGCAACTTTTATCCATTCAATCAAAATCATGTTGCTTCGTTGTAGTTTGCTTTAAACATGATCTTGAGTTTGAGTTTGAAGTGAACTTCCTCCATAGATATATCTTTATACTTTGTTTTAAAAAAAATTCTTGCATCATCCTAGCGGACATTTTCTCTCTATTAGCTTAGGGCAATTTAATAAACGTTTTGTAGTATTTGTTTGAGAGTGAATATATATATACCTTTCATTTAATAATGGAAGCTATTTTTTAAAAAAGAAAATAGAAGATCTCTCGACACATAACATGTAGTATAGTTCGAGAGATCCTCTCCCCATGCATTTTGCCTAACTTCGGTTTGACAAGCATTTATGCGTCGGAAGATCCTTTTCTCGATGTTTTGATGCTTTTGTGCATCAAAAGATTCCCTTTTTCTTGTTATTTAATTTAAAAATTAATCCAAGCAATCTCAAAATATATTAGCTTTGATATTATTATAGATATAGTATGAAAATTAAAAGGGATAAGTTTTGTATGGGTTGGGGTTTAATTTGGAAGGTCATGTATTATTTAAATGGTGACAAACAAAAGTTATGTATGTTTTTAAAACTAAAAATTAGGGTTAAAAAATGTTTGGAGTGCTTCATTTTTCTTTATTTTTTTTCTACTCACTTTTTCAGCTTTGAATTTTCTTTTTTCTTTTTCTCCTTTATATGTATAAAGAAAGAAACTTCTATCTAATTGCTCTCTCACCGTTATTATTATTTGTAAAAATAAAAATAAAACTTGGAATTTTGATTTTATATATACCTCTTATATAAGAAACTTGAGGTTTCATCTCAAAATCATGTTGGTAACGAAGAGTAACTAGCTTATTAGATCAAACAAAATTTTGGATCTTATGGGCTCCAAAACCATATTGGATAGCACGACATTTTATCTCAAAATCAATTAACAATGAAAGAAATAGTTCGTCAATATTTATCTTATAAGAGGTGTGAATTCACCCGGTTTTTCAATGTTGAAATTTTATTTTCAACTCAAAAATCTAATCACCTTTTTATTAATAAATTAATTTAATGAAAATTAAAATCAATGGCTTTTAGTTGCTAGTCTTTTTTTATTAAAAGAAAGAATTGCTTAGAGTCATTGTCATTAAAGGTTATTTTAGTCGGAGTCTTCTTAGGCTAAGTTCAACATTAGATTGCATTGTTTGCTTTGAAAAGTTATTTGAAAAAAACTATCTATTATGTTTGTTAGAATAGATTTAAAATAAATTTGTTAGAATCACTCTTTGTTTTTTAAAAGATATAAGAAACGACCAAAATATTTACGCTGTATATAACAATTTTGAAACAGAAAAAACTCACAGACTCACTATAAGAAATACAAAAAATGTCACAATCAACACTGGATAATTAATCGATCATGTAGGAAATGATACACGATAATAGTGTAGGTAGTATCAACACGATTGTGTAGTTTTCTTTTTTTTAATAATGAAAAAATATGCTTCAAATCTAAATAATCATGTTGACCATGCTAAACGGTCAAGTTATCTATGGTAAGCGATCATTTAGATCATATCTACACGATCCTGTAGTTCCTTTTAAACGATGGAAAACAAACTTCAAATATAAACGATCGTGTTTTTACTAAGTAATTGTAAACTTACCTTGTAAATCCACGTGATCATATTAAATTGTAAACTTTATTAAGTAATTTATTAAATTGTAAACTTTATAAATTAGTAATTTATTAAACTGTTTTCTCTTAGGTTTAAGATTGTTTTATTTGGAAAATATTTCACTGCCAGTATGTAATATATATATTAATCCATCTTTATTAATTATTTTAAAATTTTCTCTTTTATAAATATAAACAAAGAAAGAACTAAATTGATAATATTAATAAATTTACTAATTAATATAACCTAAATTTCTAAATTTAAAAACCAAAGTTTAACAAATCCTAATTTAGAACTTCACATAAAGTTTATTTTCTGAACAGCCTAACTAAAACAATTATATTTCGACAATTAGGTACACTTATAATAAATGAAATTGTAAGTAGTTAATAAGTCATGAAATTAAAATGAATATTTTAAGAATAATTTTTCAAACCAACAAGAAATTAATATGTAAATACTTTAATTTTCATAAATAATGTAACAAAAACACAAAAATATTTACGGGCGATGTAAATATCATTTTGAAATTATCTAAATAAGTGTTTACTATTGTCAACACGATCGTTTAAATTTAAAGCTTTTTTTCAATTGTTTAAAAAGAACTACACAATCGTGTTGACATATGATCTAAATGATTAGTTACCATAGTTAATACGATCATTTAGCATGGTTAATACGATCGTTTAGATTTGAAGCTATTTTCTCATTGTTTCAAAGAACTACATAGTCGTATGGATGTGATCTAAATGATTTCTTACCGTAGGCAACAAGATCGTTGTTTAACATGGTCATCACGATCGTTTAAAATTGAATCATTTCGAACTACATGATCATGTATTATAACCTAAACAATTGTAGATCATTCATTTAAAATGTAGTACTCGATCGTTTAAAGAAGATTACTCACAAGCGTGTATAGTCGATTAATCATGTGTTGACTGAGTTATTTTTTATATTTCTCATTGTGAGATTTTTTAGTTTTCAAAATGGTTCTATAGAGTATAAATATTTTACCAGTTTGTTATACCTTTTAAAAAGCCCCTAAATACTTTTGTTGGCACTATGTTATTATATTTTCATAGTTGTGATTGTTTATTAATGGAATACATAAATAAAACAATAAATATGAAGTATATTCAAATTTCATATATAGTTAACTACCTCAAAGTCTAAATTATAAATTATAGTCTTGGTTTGAATTTTCTTATAAATCTAAATTATATGGTTATACTGTCCCTGTTGAAAACTCTATACCTAATTAAAGAAAAGCATAGTTGAATCAATATAATTTAAATAGAAAATTTTACTTAAATTTGTAGACTAAATGGGTAGTAGTCTTAGGATTCATTTTCCCTAACACATATTGAATAAAAAAAAATTAAAGAATATGTATGTCTAACATATTTTTTAGTTTTCAAAACAAACCGTTTAAAATGTATTTACAATAATATAAACAGTAAATATCTAACATATACCGTTAAAGATAACACATAACAATACTCCATCGACTCTCACGAAAGAGATTAGAGGATCAAATTTCTCTCCCAACTCCACTTATTTTTCTTAACTAAAAAAATAGCAACATGAAATAATGCAAACATGCAATTTCTACAACGTTTAAAGTCAACGAGATGGTAGCCACCGATGATCGACAAGAGAAACATATCAAGCAATAGAAGTTGCTTTCGAAACTGATCCTGTGGTTGTTGAAGAAGTAGAACGGTACCCTATGCCATGGCGAGTATTAGGAAACATGACAAACACAACGCTCGAAAGCACTCCAACCACCGGCGGCAGAGCTTGGACGAATACCTTATGTTGTTCCACCAAGCTGGGGAAGAAGCACAACACTATATTGTAGTCCATCACCACCAAAACAGCAAACACTGCTGCGGAAAATGTCGCATGGATGAAATCCCCTAGCCGAAGCTTGTATGCCGATAAGTCCAACGACTCTGACGTTGGCGGTGTGGGCCACATGCCAGACGGCGTCACGATGGTCCATTGAATGGTACCGTCAGAGGCGACGTAGGAGTCAGTGAAGGAGGAGAGGTAACAAGAGAGACCACAAAGGATGACGAAAACAAGGACGAGGACTTTGTTGATGGGCTCGCAGTGGCCGCTGTTGGTGAGGACGGGGCTGAGGAATTGGAAGAGGAAGACGGTGCCGGTGGGGAGGATTTTGATAAGGTCACCGGCTCCGGTGAAGGTTTTTTGGTTAAGCTGGGAGGTTGCCATTTTTAAGGAACTTTTAGTTTGATTTTTGGATGTAATGACTGTCGTGAAGACATATAAATAGTGGATTGAAACAATTTGGGAGATTGGTTTATTTTTTAAGGAAAGAACAACATGATATATATACACACACACGTATAAATTGTAATATATATATATATATATATATATTTCTTTGAGTGATGGAAAGAATTCTGGTAGTGCTTAATAATATTGTAATATATGGATGTAGGTTGACTTTTAAAATGTGTACCATTTATCAAGCAATCGAGTTGATTTTGAAGAAAGTTTCAAGATACTTTAAGTAACGATGAGAAAAATTCGTCAAAATAAACGTATAACTTAACTAGTATAAAGCTTGTTATTGATACGAAAATTTCTGCTATATATAAATTTAACTTGAAAGCTAATAAACTCTTCCAATCATAGGAGTAGGAGGTAGTTCAAATATAATCTATATTCTTCTTCCATGTTTGTTCTAATAAATGAAAATTCATACTCTACATCCTATAAAAAAGAAAAAAAGAGGAGTCCATCTCTGTAACTTTCGATCTAAATTATGCTATTCCACGTTTTGGAGAGTGGTTTCGAGCATGGTGTTAGGGTATTAGGTATTAGATCTGAGGGTTGAGCTTTTTCTTCGCATAATCATGTAAGATGTTACATTTAGAGGTGAAATGTGAAAGAATGGTTTTCGGATATCTAAATATATATCATTTTATAAATTGATTAATATTTTAAATTTTAAATTTATGGTTTTAGACTTTATATAGTAACTGATAGGGGGAAACTGATTTAATTAACTATTTAAAGGGGAAAATCAAGTTTTATCCATGAAATTTGACAATTATATGAGTGAAATCTGTTGGGAATTCAAAATTTTGAATTTTTGATCAATTATATAAAAATTGTAACTTTTTTAGTTCAAGGTACGTAATTTTGTAGATATTCATAAACAAAGAATAATTGAAAGTTATATATACTTAAATAAGATTGTTTATATTAAATATTTAATTTGTACAGAAATCGTCATATATATGTTTTCGTTAGTAACCTTCTAATCAACTCAATAATGATCATTTACAACATTATTTTTTCAAAATTCAAGCCTTAAAGTGTCTAATTTGAGAGATCAATAATTTAACTAAAAAAAATTAATAAATATTGAAATATATAAATTACAAATTTTGAACATTAATTTACCCACAAAATAAATATTGAAATATATAAAAACACTTAAATATTTATGAAATCACATTACACACATATATCTATCTTACGTAACATTGAATTGAATGCCGACGATGATGATATATAGCGGCAGGAGATACAAGATGACGGCGGAAGAGATTTTAGCTTAATGCAGCTTTTTGAACTCCAATGGAAGTTGCAGTTGAATGATACCCAAACCCATGGCGAGTATTAGGGAACATAACAAACACCGCGCTCGAAACCGCTCCGACCACTGGCGGAAGAACCTGGACCAACAATTTATCCTCCGCCACCAGGCTTGGGAAGAAGCACCGCACCGTGTCGGAGTCTAGCACGACTAGGACTGAAAACACAGCTACCGATAGGGTAGCGTGGACGAAGTCTCCCAGCTGGAGTTTATAGTTGGACATGTCGACGGAGGCCGGAGCCGGGGCTGGCCAGAGTCCGGATGGGGTGGCAAAGGCTAAATGGATGGCACCGTCGTGGCCGATGTAGGTGTCGGTGAAGGAGGAGAGGAAACAGGAAAGGCCGCAAAAGAGGATGAAGATGAGAGAGAGGGATTTGTTGAAGGAGTTGCAATGGCCGCTGTTGGTGAGGATTGGGCTGAGGAATTGGAAGAGGAAAACGGTGCCGGTCGGGAGGATTCTGATCAGATCTCCGGCGCCGGTGAGGGTTTTTTGCTTACCAGATGTGGCCATTTTGATGGAGCTTAGTAATGGGTTAGTTAATTGATGCCAAAGAACTTGGGAGGTGTTATGTATATATATAATAAAATATTTACAACATCAAAATTTTTAGATTTTATCCATGTCACATCCATAGTCACTAGTGATAAAATTTTATAGTTTACTATCATTAATAAAATTTAGAATTTTGCTATAAATTAAAAATAAAATTTTAATTTATTTTGTTATTTTTAAAAATATCTTATATATATATATATAGTCCTCACCCGACCCAATCATGCACAATATAGGAGGATAAACTTGGGAACAAAAATACAAGTAGCAACACACCACATAAAATAGATCACAAAATTACAAAAAAGGTTACATAATAAAAGCTTTATTATTTCTTTGTAAATATTTTCAAACTTTTTTTGTAATTATTATTCCTTTTATTGGTATTAGCTCTGATATTGTTATTTTCTAGAAAAATATATAAAGAGAATATAATAGTAGGATATTGTTTTTATTTTTAAATATAAAATAATATATAAATTTTTATTTGGAATTCTCCAATAGATTCTTTTCTCAAAAAAATTAATTACAATTTTTTTTTTAAAAAAAGAAAAAGATAAAAATAGGTTTTAAAATAATTTTGTTAAAGAAAAAAGGGAGGGAACAAAAAAAAAATGGAAAAAAAAAAATGAAAGGGGTTGGGGTTTATGAATGGTAGAGGGCAACGGCAAGGATTGCGTGAATTTACTCAAAAGGGCAAGACAAAGACTCCTCATCCCTAAATTCACGTGCCATTTCAATTATATAATACCTTTTCTTTTCTCTTCTTTTCTACCTTAATTTATGGGTTGTTTTTATATACTTTATAATCAACCAAAATATTTATAAAATATTACTATTTAAGAGACTTTGTAAAAAGTGGAACTTTAACTTTAGTTTACAAGGGACTAGATAAAAATTTTACTACATGGTTAGCTACTTATATTAGTATTATTTTAATGTGTGTATATACATTGAAATAATATATATATTGTGTATCATGACTCGAGCTTTTCTAGGTTAATACTAAAACTACTGGTGACTAAGATACATCATTATTTGTATCTATCATAACTAGATAGATTGTTATATTTTACTATATTTGTAAATATTTTAAAAGTTTTTGTTATTTAAAATAATTTTTCTTAATTTGTTTTTCTTTCTTTAAATCTTTCTAATAATTTTTATATGTTTTTATTTGATAACTATTTAAACGTCATTTCGTAATAATTTTAATTTTATTCTTTTATTTTTAAGAAAAAGTTTATAATTTGTTTGTTTCACAATTTCCTATTGCGTTTGAATTTTGAAGTTGGTTCAATATTAATCTTTTATTCATTCAAATATATTTTT
The DNA here is from genome assembly GCA_025688845.1 of Cucumis hystrix. Taxonomy (NCBI): domain Eukaryota; kingdom Viridiplantae; phylum Streptophyta; class Magnoliopsida; order Cucurbitales; family Cucurbitaceae; genus Cucumis; species Cucumis hystrix. Next base: position 4,337,602 of record CM046888.1, on the reverse strand, counting down.
TCAGTTCCCATACATATATCTTTTTGGTTCCATTCATTTTAATTTTTATGAAACTTTCGCTAAAAGAATGTTAGAAGATTAGTTTTTTTCATACAACTTCACAAACAAAATATCAATATTTACAAATTTTGTTTCAATATGGTTTGTATCATTTCAATTTGATTTTTTTACTAGCAATTTACTCAAACCTTGAAAATTGACGTTGTTACTATATTTAACACATGATATACTTGTATCTATGTAATTAAAAATTGATCTTTTTAACCATATGTTGAGTGAAGGAATCAAATCTTTAAAGTTAAAGAGTCGATAGTAAAATCACTATTCCACTTGAGTTATATTATATGTGTTTTGACAACTAAAGATTGATTCATTTCTCTTAAAAGTAAATTGTAATTATGGTTTATTTTCATTTATAAATAAATTTTAGGAACAAATTGAAAATTTTGAACCATATATTGCGGAGAGGGCGCGGGGAAATGCCGTACGAATCCTCACAAGAGGAATGAGAAGGAGGTAAAGAGTCCGCTCGAGCAACCCAAGTAGCCCTTGGTCTTTCAGTCGTTTTTGCAGAAGTTTCTTAGTTTCGATGAGCTCTTCCTAAACGCAATACTTTTATGTCAAACATATATTTAAATTTTCAAAAGTTTCAAAATTGCTCTTAAAATTGTTTAAAATATTAAAAAAATGTTCTTTGAATGAGAATGATTAGTGTTTTGTGTCGAAAACTATTTGAACCTTTAAAATTAAAGTTCCCAACATTGAATTTTTTTAAGAAAATGTAAAAAAAATATTATGTTATTAGTACATGAACAAAAATAGTTGATACCCTCCTACTTAATCCATTTTTCCTCTCCAACTTCTCTTTTTATTAATGGTTTGACATTTATCTATCTCAAAAGATAAATGAGTAACCAAAATCTCGTTTGATAACTATTTGATTTTTTGTTTTTGTTTTTTAAACTAAGTCTATAAACACTACTTTCATCTCACCTCAAAAATTTCTTTTTTATTATATGTTTTTTTAACAATTAGCTCTTAAATTATTTCTTTCGCTTGACTAAGAATTCAACAATTATACTTTAGTTAAGGTAAGAAATATAACTAATTTTAAAACGTTAGAAATGAAAAAAAAAATGATTACCCAATTAAGCTTAAATTATTCACTTTAGTCGAGGTTTATTAGACTACAACAAGAAGAAAAATAACTAAAAAACGATCAAAATACGAAAAGGTTAAAATCAATTGTTTTAAACATGATTGCACCTTAACAAATTCAATGAGTGTTCGTAAATAGTCAAATTCTTTTCTTTGTTTTAAGGGTAGATTTTATGTTTTAAGGTTTATTAGCTTTGTTTTATGTTTTAATATTGATTGCTGAAAAAAATAGGTACAAGAATTAAACAAACAAGAAAAAAATTAAAGAACATATATACATACTCTGTCTTGAAATTGATTCTTTTCAAATTCATCAAACTTCAAACAAATTAATCACTACAATAGTGAGAATTTTCAAACCTTTTCTCAGAAAAATTGAAGTCGATTTTTTATATTTTTGGAAAATTCTAGGGTGTTTCTAATATTTTAGAACTTCACACTAATGATGTTTAACCATTTCTTAAAATTTAAAGATAAATTTTTTAAACTTTTCAAACTTCAAAAGTATTTTTTGTGAACTTTCATTTTATAATTTAGCGTTGTTCATAAAGTGAAAAGTCCTAGCAAAAGGTATCTAAGTATACATCAATGCCATCCCTATGGAAGAACATGTTTGAGTCAACCTTGAAATCCTTTGCTTTAAATCCTTATGCCCTCTGCTTGCTTTCTGTCCTATTCCTACAAACTCTGCCTTCACAATGTGGTGATCAGATGTACCTTTCGAGGAGACGACAGAGTATGAACCCGGTACAAATTTAAACGTTGAATCCTGTGAAGCTAAGATATAGTCGACTCTCGTGCCATATTTGCAGGTTCCCTGTACGTCTGTGTTGCAAAACATATGAAATTAGCAAAGTTTTTCAGTAGATTCCAAAGGAAAATGGTTTATGAGGATAAGCAATGTCTCATACTTTGGCCTTTCGCCATGATGACCACTGGCTCACAATCTCCTGCGTAGTCTTTTGAATCTATGTACCCTTTTCCACTCAAAAACTTCATCACCTCCACCTTTGGAGTCGGCTTTCCAACCTTCTCGTAGTACTGCATTCGAAAAAATTTGAATGTATTAACTTCTCGTGGTCGAAATAGTGGTTTCATTCACATGCTGATCAGTAGATTTGGTTTAAACGCTCGGAAAACAGAATCGGATTACCTCGACTATGTTGGTCCATCTTTCGGGTGAGTAATCAGATTTCTCCAAAGAATTGAGACCACCCACCAAGATGTGCGAACAATCAACTGATTTCGTTATTGCATTAATCTGCTTCATCCTCCAATTCTCATCAAGATGATCAAGTTGAGTGCAGTAGATGTTAACTTCACCTGTCCCCGGTACGTCAATTGCAACTTTCAGCAAGTTTCTGAGATCCAAATTGAAGCATTAATACCATTTCCCCGAAGCCGAAAAACACAAACTGATTGGAGAAAACAAAAAGGAAAGAAAAAAGAACATGGGGGATTTTCTATTGAAGTTCTCCTAATGAGTTATGGGGAGAACAGAATTAAGAACCTGAAATCATCATCATCGGCAATCTTCTGAACTTTCCATCTTTTGATTGGCCATTTGGACAAAACAGCATTTCCATACTCAGGAGCCCAGCTCTCAGCAAACACATAATCCATCCCTAAAGCAGCTGCTAAATCAGATAGAGGCTTCATACCTTTTGATTCCTCAGCCTTCACATCTTGTAAAGCCAATATATCAGCATCTGCCTCTTTGAGAACCTCTAGGATGGTTCTACTACTTGTCAAGTCGTCTTCACAGTGCCAATTAGCTATGGAGAAAGGAAAACACACAGGAGACCTTACTGGGACTTGGCTTTTAAAGTACCTTTTGTCAGTTGTCTTTGTTAAGCCCGGTGTTCCATTTTCCATGGAAGCAGATAACTTGTTGTTTGCTAATGAAATCTCATTGTCAGGAAGATTAATGGAAACTTTTGGCTTTGACCTGGAGAGAGATTCAGTTTTGCTTAATGCAGTATGCAGTGGAGATTGCTTTAGTATGCTCTTCGGGCAATGATTCACAGGGCTTCTAAAACTGCATTCCTTTCTACCAAACCCGAATGTTGCTGGTTTCTCAGCAACTGGGACAGCCGGCGCAAGAGAGAACATGGCAACATTGAATGTAGCAACACGAAATGGCCTTGTGATGACGGAATCACGCAACTGGTTCTTCGTATAAACTCTGGCTTTATTTTTATCTGGTCTGCCTTTTTGTCGACCTTTCACATTCATCTTCCCAAACCTTTTGACAATAACTCTCCGCTTCGGGTGCTTCCATATCAGCCACCATAACCTTGAGCAGAGACGTCGAAGTTCACTCCTCAGGATCCTCAACATTTTAGCAAAATGAAAGACTTCTCAATTCTATTTATGACAGTAAAGATCTCAAAACTTCATTAAATAATCTGGGGATTGGCTAAGTTTCCCCTTTGATCTTTGAGACACAGCAAGTCATATGGTCATCTATAGAGATGCCACCAACAGCCCAACTAAAAAGTAGGGAGTTACAGTGTGAAGAGAGAGAAACATAACATGATAGCATAAAAACAAGGAGCAACTACCCCATTACTTGAGAATAAGGTTGACAATGGTGAAGTATTGTTGAGCTCCTTTTTTTCCAGATAAACCAAAAGGGAACCAACTACTTCCACTGAACTTAGAAAAATAACTTCCAATTGAACTTGACTCTCGAGAATGACAAAAATTTCTGTTTCAGAAAGACACTACGATGTGAGAGAAGACTTTTTGATACCATCCCTGTCTGAGTCCAGCTGTGGTGAAGTTTTCCTTGGTAGGTACAACAAAAAGTTTCAAAAATTTCATCACTTCCGTGTTGAATTTGATTTCTATCATTTCCCAATCTTCATAAAAAAATGCTTGCTTTGGTTTCTGGCGACCATGACCATACTTCACCAAATCTTAAACTTTCTCAAGGTGGTTGTTGTGGTGGGTCCCCTTATGTCACAAAAGTGTAAAAATAAGAAAAGAAAAAAAGAAGAAGGAAGAAGATAGATCTATCTGGGTTGGAATGGGTCGGTGGTCGGACGAGAGAGAGAGAAGTGAACAGACATTAAGAGAAAGAAATTTTGATATTTCCTATGCATAACATGTTACATGTACATGGTGTTTTTTTGACAAAAAGATAGCACTATCAACCCTACATTTCCTCAATCAACCCCTACCCCATGTGGCCATGTTTTTTTGGCAAGTCAGCCATCAAGTTAATTAACTAAATATAATTCCAGACTTTCTAGGAAAATTCAAAGATAAGAATAATAAAGAAAAAGACAAAGGAGAAGAATTTCCTCTCTCCAGAAGAGGTTCCTGCAATGAATGCCTTCAGTACTGGTGCCAATCAACAATGGTCCTGACGGTCATCAGAGCGTTCTGGATGCATATGATAATAGAATAGCTACCCACATGCCCAACTCCAATCATTGATCAATAAACAATGTATCAAGAAGGTTGGATGCTGATTCATCAATCATCCCCTCATCAAAGAAGCCTTTAGAAGCATTCTCCCTCCTGGATTTACGCTCTTCCATAATGGATTCTTCTGTTTCAGTGCAATAATTCCGCTTGACCTGTCTGACTGGTCTTTCAGCCACTATAAATTTGTTACCGTCGCGACATCTTTCAGGAAATCCTGCCCAAACTGAAAAATACAGTACAAAAATTTAAAGTTTTGTCTAGAGAAAGAGACAATTATCATTTCCATTAAATCAAATAAGACATAACTTACTCGATTTTCACTCAAATCTCAATATATGCACACTAGAAGCATGTAAGAGGATCCATCTACCTAGATGGTCATCATCAAAATCAATTATGTGCGCCAATACAAACTGCCACATTATTCAATTCAACTCAGCCATAGTAATTCCTAGGACACAGTTTCCTTAGTTTAAGCTTGAAGGGATCATTTTCCAGCATGAAGAATTGATTCAAGACTCAGGAGAAATGGGAAAAATTATTAGATCAAACAACTGTTCTTCTAAGTTCCAACTTCTAAGATATACGTATGTTTCTTCCTATAGTCCTCCTTTCATAGATTTCATAATTTTACAATACTCGCAGTTTTGCTTGGTAAAAACCAAAAGTATGGATGAGCAATATTAAGAGACTCATAATTCTCACAGGTGATGTACGCTAGACATGTACGCAAAAGCAACTCAAAAGAGGGAGATCAAAATGCAAAGGTCTGGATCATTACCGCCAAAATGATGTAGGACAATGGAAGCAGCTACAGTTACATTCAAAGACGCAGTGCCAACACCATATTGTGGGATGTAGATGAAGAAGTCGCAGATTGCACACTCTTTAGCAGAAAGCCCTGTTCCCTAAAAACACCATCAAAAGGGTGACTCAAAGCTGAAAATAGTGTCAAATTAATTTCCAAATGATATTGATCCAATTCGGTCCAGACAACAGATCCTACAATAAAGCAAGAGATCCTAATTTCATCATTTCAAAGGTGGAAAAATAGTGCATTAGCATTATAGAAAACATTATTGCGAGAGAAACTATCAAGTAATTATCATTTTTTACCATGCTAGCAAAGCTCATTCCTAACATTATATAACTCATGGCCAACCCCACTAGTCTCGCGGATGTTTAGCCACCTCAAGATCAATTCGAGGAGATAAAAAAGTTCTTAAGTCATAAGTATCAACTGAATTAGGAAGGAACTTGTTAACCGACTGCAGCATATAGAAAACAACTCTATCCATTCAACATTATGAGTTACAGCGTACAGAAATTCGCTGGAAATAGATAGGGACAGATCAAACAAGGGAGTTCCAATACAAGAATATAGAGATCACGATCAATGAAAAGCCAATAAAATTAAAACGAACAACCAACCTCGTTTCCAAGAAGAAAAGCGGTGCTCCTCTTGAAAGGATGCTGATTGACAGCCACGGCGTTGTCAGTGATCTCCACACCACATATATCGCAATCCTTCTCCTACAGAACCGAAGAACACAATTCAAATTCCAAAACAAACCCATGATTACATTACTACGAAAGGGAAGAAAGAAAGAAAGAAAACAAAACCTTGAGGAAAGTTTGAGCGTCGAGTAGGGAATGAAAATGGCGGAAGCGGAGATGAGAAGTAGAACCATGGCTACCAAAGGCGTTGAAGTCCCGACGGCCGACGAGGATGAGTTCGGAGACGCCAAAGGCGGTGGCGCTTCGGGCCATGGTGCCAACGTTGTGCCTTTTGGCTATGTTATGCACCACAACGTAGCTTTCGATCCCCATTCCGAATTCAATGGTGATGAATAGATTGAAAATGAAGTGATGGGGTTTAGGGATTTTAGGGTTTTTGACAGAGCTTGCAACTCAACTATGGCGGCAGATCGAAGAAGAAGAAGGAGAAGGAGAAGGAGCGGTTCACTGTTCCATATTTCGTAGATTAAATATAATTTAATTATTAATCTAAACTTTTCTTTCATTTTTATTTTTTTAAAAAAATATTCTTTCATTATGTATTGATATTTTATTGAAAATTTATTTGTAATTGAAAAAATGTTAGAAAAATTTTAGAAAACATCACACAATTTCGTATTCATATGTAATATGAACAAAGAGGTAGACTTCAATCAATGTTTATCGGTCATAGATGGTTATAAGTTTGAAAGGTAAGGGTATGAATTTGAAATTTTGATTCATTTTATTAAATTAGAAAATGTCCTTGATTTATTAATATATTTATAGAATTAAAATTTTGAAGATGATATTTTAATCTTTGCTTGCCACTAATCAAATTATGAAATGGGCGATTATTTAGGAATGTTTGTAAAAATAGCAAAAAAAAATTATGCTAATCAAGTTAATATCACTACATTTTATAAATTGCAAAAATAACAAATTTAAAATCGATAATCCTCTAATAGCCGTCTGATATATCACTAATTACTTGTCATATTTGTCATATTCATAATATGAAAAAACATGTATCATACGCTGTTTTTTTTTTTTTTGCCATCTTATGCAATTTCTATGATATTTATACACTAACATATAAATCTTTTAAAAACTTGAAATTGAACCCAACAATAAATTCTAATCTTTTGTTCAAATTTTTTATTTTTATACTTTCGTTCACGTTTTTGTTTCAGTTCAATTTTTTGTTTTTGCTTTCATTTTGGTTCATTTTCTAGTTTAGTTTCTCAATCTTACTCTCTTTCTTGTTTAATGTTTGGCTCTTACCTTCACTTGGTTCACTTTTGGTTTTTGAAAAAGCTTATATGTTGTCATCAATCATCACTTTGTCAAAAGAAGAAGAAACGATCCTAATTTTTGTCAGAATTGCACTCATCGTTAAAGGTAAAACACACGAAAGAGATCTAAAGGAAGAAGAAAATAGAACGACTAAATTATTACACATTTGAATCTTACATGTCATATATAACTAAATGTCAAAAGAAGAACATTTTTTTTTACATTTCTAATATCTATACAATATTTTTATTCCCCTGTTTTTTTTTATAAAGTATTTGTATCCTTTATGAAACTTTATGAAGGTTTCCCTTTTTATCTTCCTTTATCCAACAAATAAATTATTATTTACAAATCCACAGACTTAATTATATCCCAATTTGGTATCCTTCAATCTTCTTCCTCTTAAACAGCAACTTGGGCTGCAGCCAATCTTGCTACCGGAACTCTGTTATATGCAATGCAAACAACAACAATGAGAGGGAAAATAACTATGTCATTCCACAATTATTGTTTGGAAAATCTTATGTTTCATCTTCAAATTTTATTTGATTCAACCTTAGAATTTAATAACTAAGCAGAAAAATTAGTACTTATTTAGTGTATTGACTGTTTGTTTCGAAAAAATGAAAAAACATTTAGTACTATACAATGGTTTCTATTCAAGATTTGACATTTGTTGAATACTTCTTTTATGGTAAACGATGGAAAAAGAGTGTGGGAGATGTTTTCCAATATTAGAGTCGTACATATACCACTTTCATTAAACGTTCGTTTTCTACGAGTTTTGAGATTTTGTATTATGTGGACCTTTATTTTGTTGTTGGCTGGATTTTTGACAATTGTAACGTTGGTTTACGAGATCAAGTTTAGTAACGATTTCATTTCTAGTTTTCTGTTTTTGAAATTTCTGTTTATTTTTTCCTGAGTTTCATATTATGTCTCGCATTTTTCTTAAAGAAACACTTTGAATTCCTAAAACCTAAAAAGAAAACAAGTTTTTGAAAACTACTACTTTTAGTTTTCAAGATTTTGCTAGGCTTTTCAACATATTAGTAGAAAATGAATAGCAAAATAAAAAAAAGTTACCGTTGAAAGTATGTTTATAAGCTAAATTTTCAAAAACCAAATGGTTACTAAAGAGAACCCGAGTTAATTTTTAGCTTGATTTTGAAAATCTGAACTCTTCTACTTGCTCAAGTTTAGGACTCAACTCGATGAAACTTTTAAAGTCGTAAAAAGAAATATCAAACCTGAAAGGAGAACAAGAAACATAGTCAAGTCCAGCCTCAGCAAAGAATGCAACAGATGAAGGCTCTCCTCCATGTTCTCCACAAATGCCAACCTGTATTAACCTCTCTCATTAATATTTTTATTATAATGGAATCGACAAATAAAAAACAGAAAAAAACAAAGTAAATCAACGCATAGATTTACGTGGTCACTAACAAAATATTAACCGAGTCAACGGACAAGAGGAGAATAGTTTATTAAGAATTTATAGAATGCATAATAGTAGTACCGCTAGGGTTAGAGAGTGTACATAGTGCACTTCTTTAAATTCTAGGATCAAATCTCCGTATTTGGTGTATTGATCATTCGAAGCGTCATATCACAGGTTCAAGACATTTCAACACACATTACACAATAGGATTTCATAAATCATAATACCATGTCAACTTCATACATATTTTCTTTTTATTTTTTCGAAACATAGATCAAGTATCCAAGTTTCAAGCAATCCACAACTAACATCAAAATCCAAGTTTCAAATTACCCTATTTTAAGAAATAACTTCTTTAAGAAATATGACATTTATTATGATTATTTATAGGAAAAGGTACCTTCAAACTTGGCCTAGCTGCCCTCCCTTTTTCTGTAGCTAGCTTGATCAGTTGCCCAACTCCTTTTTGGTCAAGCACCTGCCACAAAGCAAATACACATCCAATTCAATTGTAAAACTAACTTCTCTCCAAGAAAAATAGACAGTGGATACATTTGAAAAATAGCACCGACCTCAAAAGGGTCATTTTGCAGAATTCCTTGGGATATATAAATAGGAAGAAATTTGCCAACATCATCTCTACTGTATCCAAAAGTCATTTGTGTAAGATCATTGGTCCCAAATGAAAAGAACTCTGCTTCCTTTGCAATCTGTCAGAAAACACAGCATCAGTTCCTAGAGTTTAGAGTTCTTGTAGGCTGAACAATCTATCTATCATGTATGTTCTTCCATTACTTTGTTATTGGATCCTTGTGGTATTTTGTTTAACTTATTAGTCCTTGTACTATTTTTCTTCTTACATGTCCATCAATTGAATTTCATGAACTATCACTCAGTTACCATAGAGTCTTCAGTTAGTTGACCTACCTTCCACTTTTTTGTTTGACATTTCCAATTCTTACACTGCTTTGTTGAATAGTCTCATGCTAAGTTAGTTCGATTTCAATCTGATAGACATTGTTTTCAGTTTTCAGATATAGGAATTTCAATCATGGTCCCACTTTGTATATATGGTAACTATTTCTGGAATGTTCCATTAGGATTTGGTTGATGGTCTAAAACTAGAATGCATAGAGCCGAGTTTGCACATTCCATAATACCTCATCTGCAACCAGAGCAGCTCTAGGAATTTCAATCATGGTTCCCACTTTGTAACTTATGGAGGAACCCATCTCTGAGAACACCTTCTCAGCAACACGGCGAATTGAGCTGACTTGATGTTTAAGTTCCTGTCATCAAGAAAGCCGTTATTGTACAAAAAGGTTGCATTTCTTCTTCTAGTTTAGCTGACATGTTATGTTTCGATTCCTAAATATAGAATAAGCACAAGAACTCGTTTGAATACATGTACATGGATCAGTGAAGATGCAAACTGAATTGTCTCTACAGAAGAAACTTGTATGTTTGTCAACTTGAGCATAATTCAACAAAACCTTCCGTGTTGTCAAACTCAATTAAAGCAAAAAAAAATGTATGTTTATCAGAACATTAATAACAGAAAGAAACAGTTCGTACTTGTGGTGTTCCAACCAATGGAACCATTATCTCAGGCAAAACTTTAATTCCTTGACTGCTCATTGAGATAGCAGCCTGGAAGATAGCACGAGCTTGCATTTCCGTCAGCTCTGGGTACGAAATCCCAAGCCTGTGTTTTCAGAAACAATCAGAAACTATTTGGATAAAATTTGCAATGCCATAGTTATTTCTTACCGGTGATCTTTTCCGTTTATTTATGACACATCGTACCTGCAACCACGAAAACCGAGCATTGGGTTAACTTCCGAGAGCTTCTCGATTCTAGAAAACACTTCATCTTCACTCATTCCAGTCTCTGCAGTTAGTCCTTTGACAATTTCTTCCAGGTCCCCTTCTGGAAGGAACTCATGGAGTGGAGGGTCCAACAGTCTAATAGTCACTGGAAGACCTGAAATTGTACAACGAAAATCACAAAAACATACGATATTATTTATATCATGTCAAGGAGCTACAAGACAGTAGGCAGAATGCTTGATGCCATCTTTTTGAAAGGCTTCAAAACCAAGTTCTTGAAAGAGAGAGGAAGTACCATCCATTGCTCGGAAAATTCCCTCAAAATCGGATCTTTGATAAGGTAATAATAAATCCAAAGCTGACTTCCTTTGTTCGACCGTAACTGCCATTATCATCTTCCTTACAGCTCTGATTCTCTCATCAGATGCAAAGAACTGAAATATCCCATATACATGAGAAAAGGATTTATCATATTGAAAGATTCAAGTGAGATACCGATACCACTAGATTATGATGAAAAGGTGAATAGAACAGATGGATGAAATTACCATATGCTCTGTCCTGCACAACCCGATTCCTTGGGCGCCATTGTTACGAGCTGTAAGAGCATCTTCAGGAGTGTCAGCATTGGCCATAACCTTCAAGAGCATCAAATATCAATCAATGAATAGAATGATCAAAGATTTAGCTGAAAGGAAGAAACAAAACACAATCACTTGAAGTTGGTTGGGAGTTATCAAAGGCTAAAGAATATCAAGCACCTTAAGACATCTTATTTGATCAGCCCAAGACATAAAGATCTCCAAATCCCCACTTAAAGCTGGAGGAGAGAGTGTCTGCTTGCCCAATATCACTTCACCTGTAGAGCCATTGAGGGATATCCAGTCACCTTCATTGATTACCAAATCTCCAATGACAAGAACCTGCATTGTTATGAAGTAATCTTCACAATCCACTTCATTCTTTTGTTGTTTTTTGTACCACCTCTAAGAAAAAGAAGAAAAGGGTTAAAGGACTGACCTTCTCAGAGTCGTTTACTCTGATATCTGAACAACCAGAAACGCAGCATTTCCCCCATCCACGAGCGACCACAGCAGCATGAGAAGTCATTCCACCTCTAGCTGTCAAAATTCCAGTAGCAGCATGCATGCCACCAACATCCTCTGGGCTGGTCTCTGCCCTTACCTTTACAAGTCACAGCCATGAATGAGGTCAGAGTACTATTAGGGTGATCGCTATTAGTTGACTGTTCATTTTCTTACAATTTACGACTTTGAAATAGAGTTCAATCTCAGTTGAGTAACACTATTAGGAATTGACATAAATGAGACATTAATGAAGGATGCTATGAAAATGAGACTGAAACTTTGTCAAATCATATGAACAGTGCCACTTAGTTACATATATGTCAAAATGAAAATGGACATGGTCATACCAAGATGACACTCTTTCCCTGAGCATGACAGGCTTCAGCGTCGTCGGCACTGAATACTACCTGCCCCACTGCTGCACCAGGAGATGCAGGCAAGCCTGTTGCAACTACTTGGTCCTTATAAGCAGAGGGATCTTCAAACTGAGCCAACAGATATAACTAGATACGTAAGAATCTGTATAAACGTAGCTGTAAATGCAAACAACGAAACAATCTCGTACTCATGCCAAAAAATTTCAACCGAACTCGGTCAGATATAAAATGCTGGGGAATTTGTGTTTGACAAGACAGACAAAATGATATCCTTGTTTTGTTTTTTAACAGATATCTAAGAACAGAGATATTTTGGCCCCCAATTTCTTGGACTGGTGCTGTAGCTTCTTTACTTATTTTGATAACCATCCAATGTGTAAAAAGTTTTAGCTTTGATAAATGGAAGGACAAATAAAACCATGCCTGAGGATGAAGAAGTTGGTCGAGATGTTGTGGCTCAACCATCTTAATAGCAGTACGAGTGTCAACAAGTCCTTCATTCACCAAATCAACAGCTATCTTCACTGCACCTTTACCCGTGCGTTTTCCAGAACGACATTGCAACATCCATAGCCTGTTTTCTTGGACTGTGAACTCAATATCCTGAAAATTTTCGAAACATTCCAGCTTAGTGACCTGGCATAGTACAGTGCATCGCCATCAGTATGAAAATTTCTGACTAATATAGAAATACCATCATGTCTTTGTAATGTCTCTCTAAAATTTCACAATTCTCAACCAGCTCTTTGTAAGCTTCAGGCATATGATCTTTCATGGTGTCCAAGTCTTCAGGTGTCCTTATCCCAGCAACTACATCCTCACCCTGATTAATAGAAGAAAAGGAAAATGATGCAACAGATTTTCTTTTTCAGAAAGTACGATTATACCACTGCAAGGGAATAGTGAACGTCCTTTACATTCCTCCATAGTACATAAGAAAAGGGAGAAAAATGAAGTACAACAAAGATCAAGGGCTTTTCAAATGACTTTCAAAGTGTTTAAAATCATTTTTCCAATTAAAAGAACTTTTTAAACACTTAGATTAGTCATTCTAAACCGGTAGTAAGACAGTGAATGCAACCTGAGCGTTGATGAGGAACTCTCCATATAACTTCTTTTCACCAGTACTTGGATTTCTAGTGAACAATACTCCAGTCCCAGAAGTATATCCCATATTTCCAAACACCATGGATTGAATGTTTACAGCAGTTCCCTTCAACCCAGTAATTTGGTTGATGCTTCGATATTTGTTGGCCCTTGGGCTATCCCAAGAGTTGAAAACTGCTTTGACAGCTAACTGCAACTGCTGTTTTGGGTCTGCAAATTATTACAGAAGTGTTGATAGCAAGAACAGTCTAACAATAGCAGGATGATCGGGCAGAAGGCCTTTCTTATTTGCTATGCTCACAAAGCAATATTACTAATGAGAGCACCTGAAGGAAACGTTTCGCCGGTAGCTTCGACATAGACCTCCTTGTACTGTTCCACAAGCTCCTTAAGATCAGAGGCGGTTAGATCAGTATCAAGTTCAATTCCTTTTGCAATTTTCAAGTGTTCCAGCTTCTCCTCAAACAAAGAATGTGAAATGCCCATCACCTTCAAATGGACATGAATTGATCAGTTGGTTTCATGACTTTTTTCAACTAAAATGCTTGATACCTATCATCTAATAATCAAAGAAGAAGAAGAAAGAAAAACAAAAGGCATAGATCAGAAAACAGCTATGGACGAACCACTTACAACGTTTCCAAACATGTCTAGAAAGCGCCGATAAGAGTCGTAAGCAAAGCGCTCTCCACTTTTGTCAGCTAATCCAGCAACCACTTCGTCATTTAATCCAAGGTTAAGGACAGTATCCATCATTCCAGGCATTGAGATCTAGACATCAACACAAGAAAAGTAGTCATTATGATTTTGAAACTATCATTTGCTTATTATCTTAGATCATTTTCTACAATTTTAAGATTTGCTCAATATCAAAGTCCAACTTTGAACTTCTCCATGTTTAATTTTTCATGGTGATTGATGAACACTGTCAATGGCCTACTCTGTTAAATCATAGTCTAACTTACCCACCCTCATTTTCGCATGAGTATTGCCATTCGCATTAAGTAAAACGAACACTGTCAATGGTGTAGTAGCTGAGATTTGTAACAGACAGCAAATGTGCAAAGGGGAAGATCACTTACAGCAGCACCAGATCGAACCGAGAGAAGGAGAGGCTTTAAAGGATCTCCAAGAACAGCTCCCATGTCCTTTTCAATACTTTCCAATCCTTCCAGTATCTCTTCCCACAAGCCATCTGGTAATCTATTTCCATTTTCCTGATACTCTTGGCATGCTTCAGTTGAGATGGTGAGTCCAGGCGGAACGGACAACCCGATGCTTGCCATCTCAGCAAGGTTTGCTCCCTTCCCTCCCAACTGTAGCACAATAGTATGAATCTATGTGAACATTCTGTTATCACTGGATACTTTAATACACCCTAGAACTGCTCAAGCATTTGTCTGTGATTTTATAGCTAAAGTACAAGGCTCTTCACATTTGTTTCAACGATATCTTTTATGGTTGAAGCATTTCTTACCAGTTTACAATGGAAAAGTGATCTGAAAAGTTCTAGAAGCACTTACCAAGGACTTCATGCTCTTGTTACCCTCACTCCTTCCTTTTCCAAAAGTGAATACTCTCTGTTCAAACAAGAAATTGAATCAAAACCAGCTAAATTGCACATCATAAGGAGAATATACATCTTACAAGCTAAGCATTCCAAAGAACCTGACAGGATACTACAACTCACTACAATAATCAAATTGACAAATATGGTAAGAACTTAGGTGGTGGGGCTATAAATTATGGCCACCAAAAACTTAAGACACGAAAAGAGTAACCAAAAGACACAAGAGCATATATAGCAACCTTTTTGGTAGTGGGTATAACAGGACTGAGAACTGCATCAGCTCTTGAACCGTGACGGTTGGAAGGCTCATGTCTCTCTGGCTTTGGACTACTGATATGCAAATCTTGACAGCAAATACCTTTATTCTTACCACCTCTGTTTGCCCTCGAAGATGAATGTTTTTCTTTGAGAAGATTGGTATGACCCAAATGGTACTTTCCCCTCCTCAACAATCCTTGATCACAATCTGCTATAGTTTGCAGCAGTGATCCATGCATTAAGGAAGACATTATTTCCTCCAATCAGCCCTGCCATGTATCAGACAAGAAAATGAAACTTTTTGCAAACAGTTAGTAGGTGCCACACATTTTCTTTTTGCAAACTCCCACTAAAACAACACCCCAAACTGAAAATTTTCAAACCGGTTATGCAGTTACCCAAATCATTGAAAAATCAAACCTGAAAGCCAGATTTCCTATTATGGTCACTCACAAGTTAAAAACTCAATGATCTGTAGAGCATTAAGAACAATACATGGTGGCCTATCAAACTCTTAAGATGTATCAGCAAAGAAGAGTCAATCTTAATTTAAAATAATAAACTCTAAAGCAATAGAATCAAGTATTCACTATAGAAAACTCTTGGAACTTTCAAAAACAAAGAGAAGAAGAACAAGAACAAGGTGCTGCAACCTTCAAAATACAATGTTGTAGAAACTTCAAAAAATTAATGTGTGAATCTCGTGAAGCTGAGGATCACAGTTTCTGTAATACAAAGGGGAAAAATGACAGTTATCTTTTTTCTGTTTTTTATTTCTCTCCTTGTTCTCCCTTTTTCTTTCTTCTTCTCTGCTCCTTCTATTGAAAGCCCATATATTCATAATTCTTTGAGTAGCGACGTAAGTGGATGAGATGAAATTACTATTAACAAAAGTCCCATTTTGCAAACAAAGTTTTGACCTTTGTTTGTCCATACAACCAACATGTGAATTTCCCAAAATAACCTCCTCATGTGGACCAGAGGAATCATTGCCCAATCAAATTTTGACACGTGGTCAAACAAAACTGTTGAATTATGGAAATGGAATCATTGGAACATACCCATTTGACCATCCTTCTTCGATTGGCGTGGCACACATATCAAAAGTGACAGTTTTTTTTCTTGGTTCTTCACAAATTTTGGAAGTTGAGAGTGGGAGGTAATTCAATGATTCGTTGAGGGTAATTCGGTCAATAGAGATTGATATTTATGGTGAGAGGTCAGTCACCGAAGGGGAAAAATACGACGCCGGTGGGACCTTTTCCCATACTGTTGGACGGAAGGAACGACGGAGTCATAGAGTTGCGACACGTGGCAGATTGTTGGACACAAGGAAAGAGGAGTAATCCCTCCACTCCTCCTCTATCTTATCTTCCTCTCCACAAATAACAGAGTGATTGATTTAATAATTTAAGTTTCTGACTTGGGGAAATATTAATACCTCAAATTAATTTGAAAATTATAAACTTTATCATAAATCATCTAACTTGTATAAACAAAAATTGGTGGGAGATTAGATGTGATTATAGGATAAAAAGACAATTACATCCATCCAAAGATATAAACTCATTCAACAAGATTCAAAATTGAATTTTAAACCTTTGGTTAGTGGTTACTTGTTCAACTTTGTTAGGCTTATATCATTTTGGGATTGGATCGACCCTATAGGAGTCCTCCCTTATGGTTTGTTGTGGGCAGCCCATGTGGGTTGACGTCGTCACCTTAAGCCTCATTTTTAAGGTCATTGTTATCAAGACAGCACTATGAGTTTTGAGTTTTGACCACTTGCTTGCTTGCAATTGACGAATAATACAACACCTATCCTTTGACCATATCTTTTCATAGATATCATTTCTTTTTCTAATAAGATGTTTTTCATATGATTGTTTTTATGTATGCATATTTGAAAAATTAAATGAAGAATTTTTTACTTGAAATGTCTATAAGTTTGGTTTAGTGTTGTCAAGCAATATTGATATGTAGAATAGCCATACATGACAATCATGTAGTTAAATGTTAATATCACAAACCTTAGAAATATGAAAACCAGATTTGGTATCAAACTTCAATAATTTATTCCTACTTGATTGAGATAATTAATAAATTTAACCAATGCACTTAATGGTAAAGTTGTTGAAATTTTTACCAAAGATAATAAAGTTTTAGATTATATCACTTGTAGTCAATGATAGATATATTAATTTTTGTCAAGTAATGTAAATAATATTTGAAGATAGCCCTTAAAAGAAGTAAATGTAATAGCATTTATATGGTTCCTAACATTGTAAAAAAACAAGAACAAAGGGAACAAAATAAAATGTGTGATGTTTTGTGGTAGCTTTTGCAAACAAGTGAAAGCCTTTAGATATGAATTAGACCTTTAACTCAATGAGGTTCTTCATTAGGGTGAGATGATGAATAATGTAGTTGATGGATGTATGCTTTGGCAGATGTTTGGAAGTTGTTTTTTTGTATTTTCATCATTGGGTTGGAAATCGGATTGTTCATTTTGGCTTTTTTGTTTCTTTCAATTTGGAAGGTTGAGGGAAAACTGTGCTCCATTTTTTTCTAGTCGCTTTCATGATGTAACTAATAGTGATTTTCTTTTTGTTTCCAGTACCTTCTTGAAGAGGCTTTTTCTTTGCAGTTATGAAGGCTCTTTTGAAGAAGAGGAAAGAAAAAAACTTAACGTTAGTTGGTTGTATGAGCTTCTAATGGACTGCAATTTGGCCCTATTTTTAGCTATGTTTCTCAACTTTCTTCTCAATGGACTGTTGCTCACACCATGTTTGGAACTTCATACTTGATTACATGTTACTATTTCAAATCATTATTTGTTATAGACTTTTACAACTCATACTAACATAACTAATCCGATGCATCAAAGGTCTATGGCCAAAAATATGACATTACTTTCCCAAAAAAGCATATTCTACCCATGGTGAATAGTACTCTTTTCCCATCCACTCTTGTAAATTCTGAAAACTGATAATATTTTCAAAAACTTGTTTTTATTTTTAGATGTTTAATTTAAATATTGTAAAGGAAATAAATATTTAGAGATTTATTGTAGTTTTAAAAATATTTATTATAATATTGTAGTTTTTAATAATTTTAAAAATATTTTGTCTTTCTCTTTCCTTTGTCTTGGGTTTAACCCAAGACATTGCCTTCTCTCCAAATTGGTTGTTTTGTAAAAATTAACTCAATTTTGTTATTTTCTTTCTCTCTCCAATGCCTTCCTTTAAGTATTTTGTGAAAATTTAAATTTGGTTATTGTTCCTCTTTTTTTTAATACTTTTGTAAAAATTTAAATTTTGTTATTATCTTCCTCCTTCGAAGATGAGAAATTTGCTTGGATATTTTTAAATAATTATAAACGTTTGCCTTTTAAATCAAACCATATTGAAATTTCAATTCTTTTATAGGTTATGTATTGTATCTTTTATTCATTTATCATTAATTGTATGAAAATTTATAATTTTATTTTTTTAATTATTAATAATGATATGTAATGAAAAAAATTAAATGTAAATTAAAATATTTTTTAATAACTAAATTAATAATGATTTATTGTAGTTGAAAAAATATTTAGTTTAATATTGTATATATTTAAATAAGTCGGGTGTTAAAGACCCGACCGATATTAAAAAAAAAGAGATGTCTCGTGTTCAAAACCAGACATAGGCGCCAACAAGTAGTAATATTATTTTATTATTAAGAAAGCAGAAAGAGATCTCTTTCTACTTTCTGAATAATAAAATAATAAAAATTTCTTTTATATGAAAATAAATTAAATCGGTTCTTCATTTTTCTTTTATCAACATATTTCAGATGGAAAATGAAGAATAAAATAATAAATATGTTTTAAAAAAATCAAAATAAGTTTGAAGACTTTCTCTTTTGATAAAGATTAAAATGATAAATTTGTTTTAATATTTTAATTTAATTTCTCTTCCGATAAAGATTAAAAAGAGAGTGAAAAATAAAGAATAAAATAATAAATATGTTAAGAAAAATAATTCTAAATAATATATATATATACACATATATTAGTTATGTTGGGTTGAATTAATATTAAAAAAAATGAAAAATCAACGTCACTTTGAGGAAAAGTATAATTGTTATTCAATTTGTAAGTTTCTTTTCATTTAATATTGATCTATAATGTTGTGATAAAAAAAATATATTAATTAGAAGCATATTATTAGTAGATCTATAATCTCATTTTGATATTAAAATTATGTTAAATGCATATTACTACATTATTTACGGTTTTACATGTTAGTAGTTGATCAATGATTCTATTGTTATTATATTAAGTTATAAGAGTTATACTATTAAATCTATCATATTTTGGGCACGTATATTAAAAAACATATAAATGTTAGAAGGAGATCCCAATATTAAGTCAAGTTTAAAAATTAGATATAAATAATTATAAAAAAAAATCTTAAAGATGAGACTTTTAAAATTAAAGATAAATTGAATCTTTATACAAAGAATCGAAGCGAGATGTTGGTAAAATTGCTGATTTGTTCATAATTCTTCAAATGTGGGCTTTGGGAACAATAGTTCCACAACTTAAACATGCAAACAATCATGTACTACCTAGATCATCAACTTACGCAATCGAATTTCATAATTGTAATTTTTATTATATAAATCGTAAATTTTTTATTATAAAATTTAATAGTTGCATTTCGAAGCAGACCGAAATTGTTTTACTCACGATAACAAAAAATATAAATAATAAATAATAATAAGTTTAAAAAATATATAAAAATTTATCTCGAACCATATAATACGTTGGCATAAAGGTTTTCCCTCGACTTCCTTTCCATGACATTGGGGAAACCTTTTCTCAATGTCGCGTTGGGACATCATTATATAACGTGAGGAGGTGATGTCGGGCTTACCCCATTGCCGACGTAATCTTCACGTTGGCATCAACGACGTTGGGGATAAGACATGCTCGACGTCGTTCCTTTAGCGCGTCGACCAAAGTTATCTCACCAGTTTACTTCCGACATTTTGGTTGACGGGGTTATTTCAGATGTCAAAAGAACTTTTGTCAACGTTTTTTCTATTTTTTTATGCACTACTACGTCGACAATACCTATTATCATTGTAGTGATATTATGATTAAAGGGTTTGTCTATCGTTTTCATACATGGATCTCAATCAACGGGTCTGTCTATCTTTGTAGTGATATTATGATTCAAGGGCCCGAATATTTGTACTATGAAGCACATGCAGAGGTTTCAGATCGACAAAAGTACCAACGAGAATTAGAGAACCAGAGAATCAATATGAGCCAAGACAACACAAGAGTTCAAAGTCAACGATTACAACTACTCAAAATCGATAATGTCCAGGTTGTGTGGAACAAGTTTATTTTATTTTATCTTTTACATAAATGTAATTTGATTATTAAAAGATATTTTAGTTTACATGTAATTTTGTCAATTACGGGTTATTATTTAAAAAAACAGTTCAACAATCATATTTGTAATAATTAAAAAATTATAATTATAAGTTTTTATAAAATTAGTGACAGATTAATGAAAGATAAAATACATAATCTATAAAAGAATTGAAATTTTAATATGGTTTGGTTTAAAAAGAAAAAATTTCTCATTATGTGATTATTTAAATTTACATATTTAAATAAAAAGAAGAAGACAAGATCTTGGGTTGAAAACCCGACCTTGAAGAGAGAAAATAAGAAAAGAACAAAAAGTATTTGGGTGAAGAGAACCTTCTTATTCTCTCCTACGTCTACAATATTTTGAAACTATAATATTTTGCTAAATATTTTGTAAACTAACCATATTTATCAAAATTTACCTACTTCAACATATATTTATTTATGTTTTGAGGGAAAAAAAACTTAAATTTCATGAATTGAAATATCAAACAAAAGTTTTGTTTGGTAATTATTTTGTTTTGTATTTTATTTTCTTTTCATGTTTTACAATAATTTGTATATTTCTTAAATACAATAATTAAACTCTTAATCAAATTCTAAAAACAAAAACAATTTTTTGAAACTTCATTTTCTTGTGTTTTCATTTTTCAACTTAGATAACAAAAGAATAAAATTAAAGATAAAAATAGTGTTTAGAGACTTTGATTTCTAAAAACAAAAACAAAAAAAAACAATATTATTGAGCTTTGTTTGTGAGAAATTGAAATTTTCCACCTAAAAACAAAGTTCCCCTGTGCTGAAAAAAAATCAATTATTACCAAGACAAATAATGAGTTAATTTTACATAAATTTATTTAGAAAAGATCTCTTAATTTCGCTTTTCTTTCTTTCTTTTTTTTCTTTCTTTTTTTTCCTTTTTTGTGTATGTGAGTGTATATAAAATTAAATATAAATTAATTTAGTATTGATTTCAATTCATGACTACGGTTCACTAAAATCTTTTTTTTTTAATACTTTTTAAATTTACCCATTCTTTAGAAGATAATAATAATAAGTTTCCCACTCACAGAAAGACCTAAACTCCTAAAATCTCCCAAACTTACCCCCACCAACAATCCTGTAAAAAATAATAATAATAATAATAATAATAAAGTTGAATACTTTAATCTATTTTGTTACTTTCACAATCTTTTTTTAGTTCAATTTAGAGTTAACTAGTAAGTACAAAGGTAAAAGAAGAAATATAAAATTTTTTAAAAAAAAAAAAAAAAAAAAAAAGTTATTTCTACACTGCCCCTCCAGAAAGAGGAAAAAAAAAACATACAATTAAAATTAAAAGGTTCAATAAGCAAAGCATAACGTAAGACATCGGCTGAGACCAATTTGGCTGTTTGCCAAAACCCTTGAATATTGAAATTTAAGCATCAAAATGAAATTCAACCTAAATTAATAATCTAGATTGGTAACACTCTAGACGGAACTTAATCAAAAATATAAACATAAATACTAACTTAACTAGACCAAGCAAAATAATAATTAAACCCCCCATTTGGTTTTTTATATTTGTTTTTAATCTAATTATAACTTAGATTGCTTCCTACATTTTTATTATCTTACATTTTTTAGTGTGTTCTAAATCAAGTCAAAAGTTGAAATTTTTTAAAAAATAATAAGAAAAAGAAGTAATATTCCAAAACTTGTTTTTTTTTTTTTTTTTTTTTTTTAAACAAATTGACTAAGAACTCTAATGCCCACATAGGAAATATAAAAACCATGAGGAAGAAATTTCCATAAAACAAGTATAATTTTAAAACAATTAACTATTTGGACTAAAAATGTGTTTGGATTAATTTTGAAAATACGTGAAATGTTTGCCAAACACTCAAAATATACTTTTAAACTGTATTTAAAAAAGTTTCTATATTAAAAAAAGGTTAAATAAAAATGAAAAGAAAAAACTTTTTTTTTCTAGTCAATATCTGCCTAAGCTGTTTAGAAGAAGAGAGTTAATAGAAAAAGGAAAGGGCAGTTGAAAGATAAGAGTTATGTTGCATTATCCTACTGTGGATGCCAAAAATTTTGGATGATCAAAAGTATAGGATAAAGAGTATACCTTGTTCAACAGTTGCTGAGGGATGTAAGGTAAGCATTGACAATAACACCAACATAGCAGTAGTAGCCAAACTTTGATTTTCCAACAACACTTTTTCTAACAAGGGTAATTCAAATGCATTATTCCATTCCATAGGAGACCCAGAACATTATTCAAAAACACTCAACTCACCATGTAAACTGATTAAGAGCGAGCATAACGGACTGGAATACGCCGCTGTATCGGGCTCCTACAAGATGGACAATCTTTCATACCCTGTTTTTCATGTAGTTCATTGCAGGTTGTGCACACCACTTGATGGGCGCAGGGAAGGAAAACTACTGACATCTCCTCTGAAAGGCACATCACACATTCTCGTTCCCGCTTCACACCACCTGTCCCAGAGTGCTTGTAAAGATCCTTCATCGACTCCGATACATTTGGGGACCATGACTCTTTGTGATCTGTGCTATTTCTGGTATCTGTAAGCCTACTGGCATAACTTCCGTCTATGCCTCTCTTAAGAGCTGCAATTCTTGACGAATCGGTCTTAAGTCTCAATACAGAAATTTCTTTTTCAAGCTTTTGGATATCGTCTTTGTGTTTTATAAGATTATTTTCTGCTTTCAATTTAATTGTATCCTCCTTTACTTTTACTGAATCTTCGATTTGTTCTCTTTCCTTTCTCAATGAAGCAGCCTGCACAAGCAGTTCATCTTTTGCTCTCTCTTCCAACTTCCATCTACCCTGAGATATGTTCCTTGTCAATGAGAAAGGGCCCAAAATTTGACACGTAATTAATAGAACTAACACAACAGTACAAATTAAGCACAAGAATACGACCATTGATGTATTTAAGCCCATCATGAAATGAAAAAATTCAAGAATGTCGAAAATCAATGAAAAACATATAAATACAAAACTAGGAACCCGATTGCAAAACGAAAAGGAAATATGTTCAAGATAAAACACACGCACAAATCTTTCGAATATAAGTGCAGTTATTAAAAGATGCAAACTGACTCCAGCCAATATCAAGTAAAAAGACAACAAATGAGATGCAATATCCACCTCTATACGAAAAAAATCGAAGATAACAATTGACACCTTGGAACTTCTTGTAAACAAGATTCTTAATGCTCAATAGCTGCAGAATTGGCTAAACAAAAAACTTCGACAAGAAAGAAGGAGAACATGCTGGAATATTTAAATTGGGGAAAAAACACCAACCAGTAATACGCAAACATACCAGGAAATAAACACAGCAAAGATGCGCAAAATGATCTGCAATAGGATCTAAGTCCAGTTTTTTATGGGGGGGATAAATAGCAAATACTCGATGAAAAAATGCAAGGAGGGCACAAGAAAACACCCCATGAAGAGCCCAACAAGTCCAGGGATGTGGTAAAAATTTTGATTGCCACCCAAAATATATTGTAATATCGGTTCTATTCCAGGTTGCCAGAATTAACAATAAGGCAGTCAAATACAGTAGGTAAAAGTCATAAGAATTACGGACTACTTGTTCAAATATACCTCAAGTTGCTCCTGGAGATCTCTGGCCCGCTCAAGTTCCTGTATTAGTTTTTTCACTCTTTTTTTTTCGGCTGTATGTTCTTCTTGAAACAGCATTTTCTGCTTCTCCCATGATTGAACTTTCATCAGTGTTTTCTTTTCCCTCTTAGAAACCTCTTGATAGCTAGCAGCTGATTCTGTGGCCCGTAATTTTGCAACCTCCATATCCTGTCGTAATGCAGCATTCTCCACTTCAAGCCTCCGAACAGCAGAGTTAGCAAGTTCAACCTGCCCACTAGCCTTGCACAATGCATGTTCCATCTCAGAGAGTTTCTTCATTGTATTTTCCTCTAGGGTCTGCTTCTCCTTTTTCAGCCGTTCAACTTCCTCTTTTTCTTGCTTCAAAGTCTTGAGTTCAGCCTTGTCCTTACTTAGCCTTCTTGCAGCCTGCATGACCTTTTGATTGACCCACTGTGTCCACTCCTGCAGTTGATTTTGTAATTCCTGAACTCTTGGCAGTAGATTCAAAACCATCTCATCCTTCTTGTCTCTAGGAAACCACTGACCAATGAACTTTTCTTGAGGTTTCTCAACAAAACTACTAGTTGACGACTCAGGATTGCAGTTGAAAGGAACTGAGGGTTGATTACTTTTAGCAGGCAAAGAAAGAGAAAGATCAATATCGGTTGTCGGTGGCACAGATGAAGTATTGATTGCAGGTAACGCAGGTGGTGAACTAGGTGTGGGCATTGAAGATGGTAAATTGGTCTTGGAAAAAGGAGAAACAGTATTAATATTTTCCAAGTTAAATGGTAGAGAGGAAGAAGGAATGTCCATGGTCGAAAGATTATGGCTCCCATTATCTTGGGCCACATCAATTCCCATAGCCTTGCTTATTTTCAATGAAGCATTCTTAAAATTTACTGCCGTGGAGCCTGAAACAGACTTTAGTTTCTTATCCAACATTAAACCCCCCAAACCAGTCAGCTTTCCGGCTCTTGATGATCCCTTAGATCCATATGTTCGAAAGTTTTTATCCACATGAAGTGACTTCTGTCGTAGCATGTATTCTCTCTTAGTTATATTAGAATGAACCTTTCTACTGCTCTCAATTTTTTCTTCAGACACAGAAGTTTGAGAGTTTACAGCCACACTAAATGATTCCTCAACAACATCAAAGGTGGAATTTTGCAATTCTTTTTCTGATAATGGTCCACTTGAAAATAATGGGTCCTTTCGTTTTGAAATACTAGGAACTCCTACAGTGGCTGGTCCATCATATTGAGAACCATGAGCACAACTGATTGGAGAGATTGGCTTCACAGGCTTAGGAAGATTCATCTCGGAGCTTTTGACTTCTGCTTTTAACTGCGGGATAGTGTTAGACGAGCTCTCATTCGAAGTACCATCACAGACAAGTGCATTACACGGGTCGCTATCCATTGCGCACGCAAGAGCTACACTCATATCAGAAATCAATAAGCACCACATTGCATCGCCAGTGCTGAAGAAAGGCCTAATCTCACGTAAAACACAAACTAATTCGGCTAAAATATATTTTTCTAGTTGCTGTAAATCTTCAAAATAGTGTTCCCTGGAATGATCAATTTCTTGACCACGTCTAAGAAAAGCTAAGGTGTTATCCACGACATTTGAAACTGTATCTTTACCACCAAAACAGATGCCAGACCTTAAGACAGCCTTTATAGCAACCTCTTCGGTGTATCCAGAAGCAACAATCTTCTTGATTGCACCCTTGAATATTGTGTCCAAATTGATTAAAACTAGTTCTTCAAGCTGGGCTTCTGTAAGGTCACTCCAATCAGCATCCTGATATTCATCAACTTCTAATTCCCCTCTTGGCCAGTTTATCCCAACGTCCGAAGAGCCTCCATTGGACAATCCAAGATCAAGTTTCAATCCAGCAGAAAATTCTTGACTAATGCTACAAAGGTCACACCCACTGCTTTGCCCCATACTTGAACTAATCTCAAATTTCTCAGCTGAAAACTCATAACTCGGACATTTATCTTGAGACGAAGAGGTGATCTTATTCAGATCACCTAAAGGAGGATCAGCTCTGTATTTCCTCTTATTCCTACTCCCTTTTTCCTGAACAGTCATCGAAGAAGGCCCATGATTACTAGTACTGGGACAACTCGGCTTAGCGACCATTGATGCCATTTCCAACTGCACAGGACAACAATGTATAAGTACCTAATCAAGTTATCTTCATTTCCTTCCCTTGTGTGGATTAATATACACTTAAGACTCAACAAGTAAAAGTACCAGACGTTTCTCATACCTCAATGCAGTTGAATAACCATGAACATCCATTTTACGTAGACCAAAAGAAAAAGAAAGCAAAAGCGGAACTAGCATCGGATGAATGAATCGTATACAGCTAAAAATTGAGAAGCTGAAGATACAAAACAAGACAAAAGAACTAAATAATCCAGGTTCTAGAGTATTCATCTGACAATGAACTAAAAACACATACCTCGAATCTCAGTACTAAAATCGACTATAATCAAAATCTGCATCAAGAAGAAAAAAGAAGAAGAGAGTAAGTAATTAATTCCAAAAGCAAACAAGTAAGGAAAAAGCATAAACTGAAGAAGAGAATCTACACACGTCTCAACACGTTAAACCCGTGGAACACGAGCGAAAACCAGAATCATGTAAATGCAAATTCATCGCGAATTAAACAACAAAAACCTACCTCGTAGATCCAAGGAACATAAAACTTCAGCAGCAATTTTTCTATTGGGGAAGAAGAAGAAGAAGAAGAAGAAGAGTGGTAAAAGAAAAGAAGATCTTCTTCCCTCAAACAGGAATTGGAGAATTGAATGTAAGGATGAAACGATCGGCAGAATCAAAATCAGCGGATTGAAACTGATGATTTGGAAGAATCGAAGATGGAAAGAAATGCAAAATCAGATGAACATCGATGAATCAGAAAGAGAAATCCGTATGAGTTTTTCTTTTTTAATTTTCTTTTTCCATATATATATATATATATTTTTTTTCCCTCCTTTCGTTCCTTATTTTGTTGGTGTAGCGTAGAGTATATAGCGTCTCTCTCTCTTTACTGAATATTTGTGTTGTTGTATTGTAATGTTTTTCTCACTTTTTGGCTTTTATGTCAACCACGTTAACTAACTATGGTTAACTAAATCCTCCTTCTCTAATTTGCCATGGTTACTCCACTACTCCCCCATTTTATTTTTTCTTCCTATTTTCAAGTTTCTTCCTTTTTGGTTTTTATATTTTTCTATTCTTATTATTTATGTTTTATTTAATAACCATTTTGTATTTTAAAATATAATACTTTCATATCTTTTTTTCTTTGTCGAATAACAAACTAAGATTAAATAGAAATCTAAAATTTTGTAAATATTTCTTTGTAATTTTATCTCTAACGATATTTTCTCTTTCATATATATATTTAATATTTTCTTATAGTTAAATGTGTTTTGTGTTTTTATAAGTTAATTGGTGAGAGTTATTTCTTTTGATCAGTTTTTCTCTAACAATTCAATTGAGTGATCCAATGAAAATAGAGGATTTGATAAATAAATGTCTTTTAGGTTTGGTGGAATTCAATTTTGAAAGTAAAGTATGAAGGGCTCATGTTTATCATGCATTTTTAATTGAAGAAAATTTGTTAATAATCATATTTTAATTATTCTATTTAAACCAGCGACACATACGTTAATAATATAAAAAGAGAAAAGTACACCTCAAGAGATTAAATGCTATATAGTCTTTCCTATAAATAGGAACGATACAGTATTGTACTCAATGAAAAGATACGTCAAAATAATTTTAGTTCAACTGTATTTAACACGTTGCACACGATTTTTTCTTTTAAATATGAAAGTTTGATCTTCCATCTACGTATGTGTATATATCATTACAATAATTGATATATATTGTAGTTGTTAAAACGTTGATGGGTAATAGAATATGAAATAAGTGTGTGAGTGTTTGGATCATAACTTTATGTCGTATAACTGTTTGGTTTTATTTCTAAAATTTTGTAATACAGATTCTTGAAATAATAGATGTTTGCCAATATTATTGATGGTACTAGTTTTATTTTATATTTTTGATAAATCAATTTCAATGGTTGACATCTACCATTAATCAAATTAGCAAACACCACTAAAGAATTTTATATTTATAAGTAATGACATTAATAGACTAACTATTATTTATTTATATATACATATATCAGTGATGTAAATTTGTCAAGCAAACAAACTATTATTGATAAAAGACAAACAAAAAAAAAAAATCATATTTCACTAACAATAAAATGGGCCTACAACATTATGCACGATAGAAAATGGGAATAAAACAATGTGTGATAGAAATAAAGTCAAATACGCCAAAGTTTTTTTTTAAAGACATTACTATTAGTATATTATAATTCACCTCGATAGACATAATAGAGATTGGCTATGTAACGGTCGTTGATGAAAAATATGAAAGTTAAATACGCAGATTACCTATTTTGGTTTATTGGTATGGTAAATTAATGACAATCTTAATGGTAAATGAACCAGATATGTTTATTAAATATCTAGGTAAATTTACATACGCAAATTCATTTAGGTATATCATCGATATTCTAGAATAAAAATGGAATTACTTCAAAATATTTGACCATATACATGTTTTTAACAATATTGCTATATTTAGAGATCATATCCTTCAATTTGCAATCAATTAACTTATTTTCTAAGATATGCGAATATCCTTTAATATGATCAAGAAACACATGGCCCCATGGCATACAAAATCACATACCAAACACAAAACAACTCCCTAAAGTCCATACAGACTTAACCCATGTATCAAAACACCATTTATGCCATTGACTTTCATTCACAAATTAATCAACATTGATAAGTTCAATAGTTAAGCAGAGCTACATATGATAGTAATGAGAAACTACATTTAGCACCCTACAACATTGAATGCAATTACATATAAAGTCATGAAATTTCCTGCAAGTACTTCTTGAATCCAACAATATACGGGACCAACCTCTTGGTTGAAGTTGCATTCTCTATGCTAGTTGAGACGGACTTGTATTTATCATCCCATGTCATCTTATTATTATTAAACTAAATATTAATGACCAAAATGAACTTTAACTTAGCAAAATTCTTAGCAATTCTATATCTCCACAATTGTTATACTAAAAAAATAGATAATTAACTTGATTTAACCGATACATTTATTAAAAGTACGTAAAAAAATTAAAAAAAACCAAAGGTTTAAAAAGAGAACAATGTATAGTTTTAGCATAATAATTTGACCTTAATAGTGGAATTGCGATGTGATGAGTCACTTGGAGTTCTGCAAGCAGGTTTTCATGGTAGGAAAAGGGGCATCTAATGAATAAAGTGGCCTCTGAGTCACTGAGAGGACAATGGATATTATATCCTAAAAAGAAAACGGAAAAAAAATAATTTCATTCTCAATCCCTTTGAGATTCTTAGCTTTGAAGCCCCTTAAAAAACTGAGAAAGAAACTGAAAGAATCCAATGAATAAGGAAAAGAAAATGAAGTAACTGTCTATTTAAGTTCGCTTCACTTTACTTCACACTGTCATAGTCAAATTTATTTATATTTCATAAATATGAACATAACTTATAAAAGAATTCTGTGCCACATGACCAACACGTGCTGCTCAACCAGCCAGGAAATACTCTTTAATTCCAAGGGGAAAGATCCAAAAACTCGAACAGCACAAAGAGCCAGTAGGTGACATTTAGAAAAAAGAAGGCAGGTGTTAAACTAAGTTGTTAGAGTATCATAATGTTACATTAAATGTTAGTGATAATAGAAGAAAGAAATTGGGTTGAGGATTCAAAAGGCAATAGAGTGGAAGTGTATTGTATTCTTTCAACGAAAGCCATTGATTCTATTCAATGAAAAAAAAAAGCATTAGAGCAGAAAAGAGAACATAAACTGAAGATGGCGCTTGGGAGAGGAAACCAGCCTGGTTAGAGAAAATGAAAAACTATCTGAGATGGTGAAATGCGACATATATCGAAAACCAAGTAGGGTCTAGAAAAGTTTTTGTGCAAGAAATCTTGGGAGCACACATGAAGAACTATCGCCAACTGAGTGTAAGGTGACCGGGAAGGAAAGAAGAAGTTTACAATCAAGAGAACAATTATTTCAATGGTTTGAAAAGAAAGTTTTTCTTTTTTCATTTTTTATATGTCAACAGCTTACGCGCAACTCAAGTAATCCTACGAGATAATCCACTTACTCTACAACATTTGAATGTTAAGAAAGCTTGTACAAAATTAAATCTTAGGTAGGTGACCACCATAGATTAAATCCATGACCTTTTTGCCATTAATTGAGACTGTCTCCTTTTTTACCACTAAACCAATTTATGATGGTTGGTTTGAATTAGATAAAAAGAGGTATTGCAATATCAGTCTTGAAAAGAGGTATTGCAATATCAGTCTCCTATTGAGAGGACTATCTTCACCCTACAATCCATCTACTATAGACGGACTTTTCATAACCATACTTAACATCTACACTAACTCTCTCAGATTTAAAAATTATCACCAACTCACCACAGCTACTAACTAATTGTCATTACTAATATCCTAATAACATTTCTAATATAACCCTATTGATATCTATTCAAACATTTGAACTAAGCATGAGTGACAATTGGCAAAGCTTAATTTCTACTGCATAATGTCAAGCCCAAACCATTTAGTGAGCAAAGCTAAATTTCTATTGCATAATGTCACAGACCAAACCATTTTTTTATAGAATTGATGGTTTCAGAAGACTAGAAGAAGTTATAAATAAGTTTAAGATGCATCCATAAAGTAAGAATATTCATGGTTAACTTTACGTCTTTATTAGCAACATACCGCTGGACATATCAATCATTTGCCAAAACAATTCTACAATACACACTGAGGTTACGACTGCCTCTGGAGAGGCTTCACTGTGAAGCATTAGCAGGAGCAAACTTGACTGAAATGCTGTTGACACAATGACGTTCATCAGTAGGTGTCCCAAACCCCTCGCCTTTAAAAACGTGACCCAAATGCCCACCACATGCAGCACATGTTATCTCAGTTCTCCTTCCATCAGGGTCCGGCTGAAATTTTTTCCCAATGTTATCAGTCCATTGTTTACAATCAATCAAATTGCGGTAATACAAAACTAGTGGAAACTGGCCAATTCACTTCAGAAAAAAGTAACTCACAAAGCGATTAATTGCTCCAGGAAAACCCTCAAAGAAAGCAGGCCAGCCACAGCCAGAATTGAATTTGGTGCTTGACTTATAAAGTGGGGCTTCACAGCCTGCACAGTTGTATATTCCTTCTTCATAAAACTTGTCATATTTCCCAGTGCCTCGAGGCCTGCATACCATCAACTTCTGGCTACGGTGACTGATAACTAAAAAGGACCATTTCTATTCATTTATTTTCAATTTTATACACGTGGGATGGACCATTTTTATAGCTCAAATTAATTATATGTTAAACAAACATCTAAAAAAACAAAAGGAAAACCCACAAAAAAAAAAAAAAAAAAAAAACGAAGTAAAAAATTACCTACACGCTTCATCTCCTACGATTGTTAATTAACTTGACATTTTATACTTTCTTTCAGTGGAATACGTGTTAAATTTATATGATATACCATAAAAATAAATAAATGCATATCCTCAACATGTTCGTGTTTTTTAAAATTCGTGTATCACTGTGTCGTGTCGTATTCATTTCCATGTCTCGTGTGTGTAGGATGGGCCTGTGGTAAATCTTTTTGAATGCCTATCTGAATTAAATTGGTGAACGTATTGGGTTGTGGTCTTTTGTAACAACAAAATAACCTTTTGAGATTTCTGGTCCATAACATTACAACCACAAACTAGCAAAGGTGACTCAGATTGAATATAGACCTCAGATGCATTAAACAAAGATGACTATTTTAGAATTGTAGTGACATAGGTGGTCATCATTCAGTGCAGCAAAGTAAGTTCTGCTTCTCCAACAAATGTCAAACAACAAAATACCTATTGATAGTGGGTGCTATTACTGAATACTGACATTTTCCAATGACATTAGGAAACAATTTGACCAAATTTCCAGTTAAAACAGGACAAACAAACAAGAAAATCCCATTTAGCACAGAATCATCAGTGAATCATGTTCAGAAAAAGCCGAAGATACCAACAACCAATGAGACAAAAACGACAATAGAAAAACGAAAACGACATAATTCATTTCTGATGCGCATTAATTCAACAAAATCAGCAATTGGGTTATATAAAAGAAACTGATCAATGTACTAAACAGAAACAAACTTCAAGAGAAGGGGTTATTAGAATTACTCAGTTCCTTTCTGGCGAAGAATCCGAAACTGTTCCGGAGAGAGTATAGCTCGCCATTCTTCCTCTGATTTCTGAATGGAAGCTGGTGCAGATGGGGCAGCCATGCTAAGGTTTCCGAGAATTGCAGCCGTCGATCGGGATCCGTCGAGTTCTTACTCGAGCGATGGACGAGTAACGAGTCGATGAGGAGGTGAAGTAAGTGGTATCCGCTTTTAACATATAGCTTTCCAAAGGGAAAATGAATTTGGACATAATGTATGGAAAAATTGAGACCACTTGCCATTAGTTGCTACTTAGACGAATATAGCAATTAGTTGGTTTTTTTAATTCTCGTTTCTACGATTGGGTTGAGTTGGATTATCCATCTCAACAAATTTTGATCGACTTAATTTAGCATAGATTTATAATCTAATTCATAAATCTTATTAAACAAGCTAAAATTAAACTTAGTCGATAAATAGTTTTCACAATTTTTACTTTCACCCTCTTGTATTACTATACATATTTAATCTTCTAGCTCTCTTGTTTGTTCTGATCATGCATGCATTTATGAAAATTAGTTGATGGTTGAATTGATTATGTATAAAATATATATTGTTACATTTGATTAAACTTTTATACTAACTCGACGTGCAAAATATGATTCAAACAGACTGTTCAATAGACTAGTCAAATATAAAAAAATAGACTCATATTCAATCTAATTTTATATAATAGTTAAATTGAAGTGGGTTTGTCAACCATTTGATATGAGTTTGAGTTTAGGCTGAACTTGGATCGACATTCAACACGATCACTAGACTAACCACTATCCACGGAAATTTTTGGAAGGGATGATTTCAAAACCTTCTATTGATCAAAATTAAAATAATTAGTATTTTTATAAATATTATATTATTTTTTATAAAACATTAATTTTTGAATTAGTAAATAAAATAAAATAAAAACAAATAAACGAAGCATTGTAATTATTTTTATAACATAGTTACTACATCTTAACTGACTATAAAACAGATATTTTGAAATGGTAAAAAATGACACAATTTGATAATCCTCAAGCTCAGTCACCGTATATCTCAAACGAAAAGGTAAACCACCCCATACATTCGGATTCGAACTTCATTACTATCTCTCTTCTTACGTTATTCTTCCCCAAGGGTAACTCTATACTCAAATTTAGCATTATTCTTTCCTAACCTCCGATCTTCACTTCAAATATCACGAATCTTTCTGCTACTTCACTGCTTCCCGGCGACGGGAATCCCTGATTGGACCCATTCCCCAGGGAAGAACAAGAATGTCGTATCAGGGTTTTGGAAAGGCTTCCGGACCAAGCGCACCCCCCAAACTTCAACTTTCTTTCGGAAATCCACCACCTCCTGATTCTGTTTCTCCCCTACGCGATTCTTCTAGGTTATCTCTTTACTTCTTCTTCCTTTTTTTTTTTTTTTTTTCACTGACCTGCTTTATTTCCAATCGATGACTGCAGCAACCTTTCCCTAACTGCCTCTCTTCAATGTGTTTTTGTTTATCGTAATTTGAATTATATAGCCATCATGATGAGGCATTGGGCAGTTGGGTTCAGTCATATCCAATGGCTTTTCAAACCACTGGTACTGCTTCAAATGTTCATCATGAATGTCGTACTTAAATATGAGTTTTAATCTATAGCATTTTCCGTGTTTTCTTGCTTGATATTGTTCAAATTCATTCCTTGCTGAAGGAATTTCAAATGACTAGGTTTTGGAGGGGTTGGAAAATTGCTGCTCGCAACAGTTGTTATGGCCTTATGATGTGAGAAGGATCCAATGGATAGTTGCAAATTAAGTTTTTGAAAGGACCTTTTTTAGATATAGATGCAAAATGAGTCACTCCAAAGCTACACTTCAAGTTTTATTTGTAAATCTTCTATTCCTTGTCTGATTTGGCCTTGTGATGTGAGAAGGATCGGATGCAGTATGATTGTTAGGTCATTGGAACTAATGACGCTGAAGTACAGTCGAGCTATCAGTCAAGTTGACTGTCCAACCACAACAAAAACGTCATAAACATATATTGACAATATTGTAATCTCACCATCCGTTATTTGAGTTAGCATCAGTGCCTTGGAACTTGATAAAATGTAGCCATTTGGCTTCCTTGGTTGATTCATTATTACCATGGTTTCCTTTGTTTGATGATGTTATGTTTCTTATCAAAAGAAGACAAACGGTCGCTTGGGATATTGGCTTTTGGTTGGAATTTAATTTCATCACAGAAAACTCTATATTTTGTGGAGTTAAACTCCCCTCCTTGCAGAAAGAAGTTCGTTTGGGGACTATTGTCTGCCTTAATGAAGCTATTTTATGTTGGTAGGACTGTTTCACCTTCCCCTACAGTTGAGGATCAGCCAAAGGTGCGAGGAATTCTTCCCAACGTACAAGCTTATCAAGTTCGATCCACTTCAAAGCAATCTTATGATCTCGAATCAAATATTCTAACTGAATTTGGTAATGTTCAAGCACCGAAGAGAACCAAATCTCCTGAGCGTCTTCGGTCTGCACAGACTAACTTGCCAAGGTATGGTTGCGCAACGTCAGAACATTAAAAAGAATTTAATATTACTCTCAGTGAAAAGTTTGATTATCAATGAAAAGTTAAATTATCTATCAATGAAATTTTGATTACTGTGTTTTAGAAAATAAAATACAATAAAATTAATATTTGGGTAATGATGCAATCAATATTTTATGGCTGAATGAAAAATTAATTATATTCATTAATTGCATATTATTTTTTTAAAGAAAAAATTTCATTGAATGAAATATATATTTAAAGAAAAGAATAAAGCTCCATCATTTTTGGTTTGCCTTTTAATTTACTAAAGACTAAAGATGTATAAAATGTATATATGTCATTTACGATGCTTGCCAGACCTTCTACCTCTCCTCCTATATCATTTTCTAGGGCAAATGCTCATGAAGTTATGAGTTCCATGAGGACTACTGATGCTGAATCTGTAGCTACTGGGTCCCCTAGTGTCCCTGTTCCCAAAAGAACAAGGTCACCAACTTTGCCATCATCAGATCAAGTCTCTGGTCCCAATTTTTATCCTACTCATGATGACACTGAACGGTAAATTTAAACTGATCCTGCCCAATAACAATATTTAATAACTTGTGTTTTTCACTTTCAGTTTATCTTGCATTGTTGTTTAAATGTGTTCTTTTCCTATTGTTAGAGAAAGATTAGCTAAGGCAAAGAGACTTGCTCGCTTTAAGGTTGAATTAGATGAAGTTACACACAACAAAATGGGGGGCGTGGATGTAATGGATAATACAAATAGTAATGAATGTTCTACAACAGAAAGGGATAAATTCATGTCAAGTCAATCTTTGGACTCATCAAGAAATTTGGCTCATGGGAATTCTATTCCTGATAATGACGTGGAATCTTCAAGCATAATAATCGGACTCTGCCCAGATATGTGTCCAGGTACTTTGCTAAATGTGATGGTAAATTTGTCACAGCTCATGCAATGTTTTGAAAATCCAATGCATCCTCGATAAAAGGCAAGTTTGGTTGGAGATGTGAGGCATATAAATAATATCATAGTGATGTAAAGAACGATATAGTTGCATTTTGCAAAAATTAGAAATAATCATACATTACAGGATAGAAGGAGATGTATAATTAAGCATGAACTAGTTTGTATTTGGTGTATACATTGTTATGCCCTTTAGACGATCACCTTTCTTCACATTGGAGAAAATTGCAATTTTATCACTGTTCTTATCATTAATAAAAAATAGAATGCAATTTTACTTTCAAATGTAGAGTCAGAGAGGGGTGAACGAGAAAGGAAAGGTGATCTTGACCATTATGAGCGATTGGATGGTGATAGAAACCAAACTAGCAAATTGCTTGCAGTAAAGAAGGTAGTCTTCTCGGTTCCTTCCACAAGTGAAATACTTCACAAGATTTCTTTATTTGCATGGACAATGACAATTTTCTCAATTATTTTGCAGTATACCAGAACAGCTGAGCGGGAAGCTATTCTTATAAGGCCTATGCCAGTTTTGCTGAAAACGATTGATTATTTGCTGGATTTATTAAGTCAACCCTACGATGAAAAGTTTTTAGGAATCTATAACTTTTTATGGGATAGGATGCGAGCTATTCGCATGGATCTGAGAATGCAACATCTTTTTAATGAAAATGCCATAACGATGCTGGAACAGATGGTATGTTCTCAATGTAAAATCTTCTTTTGTTTTGTTCATCTTCTATAGCCGTGCTATGTTGAAATCTGAATGAAATTTTATCTCTTATTGAAAAAAAACTGATTTATACATGTATATATATTTGTTATGGAAAAATT
Organism: Cucumis hystrix; assembly: GCA_025688845.1. Taxonomy (NCBI): domain Eukaryota; kingdom Viridiplantae; phylum Streptophyta; class Magnoliopsida; order Cucurbitales; family Cucurbitaceae; genus Cucumis; species Cucumis hystrix. The sequence goes on along the minus strand of CM046888.1, from coordinate 4,300,755 downwards.
GAGTCTTCTAATTGATTTGGTGAAGAGAAGTATACAAAATCTATAGCCTCCCTCCCAATATGAGTTTTGAAAAAGCCCTCACTTGGGTTACATTTCATCGAGAATGCAATTTACAAGCCACTTAAAAATGATAAATTAAAAAAATATATAAATTTTATAAGCTATAAGTGCTTTCTTATTTCATTTTGTTTCAATGAAAATTTGGATTTCATTTTTATTTGAATAGTTTTAAGGGGTCCCTTATTTGATGTTGTCTCCCATGTGTTCTGTGTTGGAGAGGTTCTTAAAGTCCAAACCAGTCGCTCCATGTATGTTTGTTGCCTAAAGTTTGTTCAATAGAATAGAATTCTTAGGTAATGTTACATTCTTCCAGAAGTTTAACTCAGTTGCACAACCTATAGAATAGATCCTATTCAAGCAAGGCTCTAAGTGTACTTCGTTCTTTTTTCCACTCTGTGACATTGGGAGCAGTGAGGGCAGTACCCACATGGTGAGGACTGAACGAAATGTTTCTTCTGTAGATCTTGTATTCAGGTAACTAGGAATATAACAAAAAAGTTTCAGGAAGGTGGGTCGAGATCGACTCAGTAGGGCCAAATCGTTGAAAATGAGGATCAACTTGGGGGTGGTTACATGGATAAGGGATTGTTTCAGAGAAGTACAGAAATCAGGGGAGAAAGTGTTCTTTAGAAAAAGATGAACCCCCGAGGCTTTGGTTTGGGTGCATAGGGTGTCTAACTGAGGGTCTCTTGTTAAGAAGGCTGAATTTTTGTTGTCCTCCTTTACCCTTATCATTGTGTTTTTCTGAATGAAACGCTGCTGCTCTTTCAAAGAAATCTTAATTGTCTCCGATCTCCATCTTCAATTATGCTCCATTTATTCCAGCCCAGCCACCTTGGCTTTCAAACAAATTTAACCAGTCATTTACTTGAGTGAATCTCAGTCAATATTGTCACAAATATTTTTGGATAAGAATATATTGTCACAATTATAATATTTATAATTTTGTTTGTGCCTTTCTATGTTAATAATTATCTTAGTTTACATAGTTTGCTTGTCACTTATTAGCAACCTAAAAGATGTGCTACCTAGTTGGCACCCCCTTTAGTATCGGAGTTGTTTGTGGGCCTGATTTTTTGTATGTCCATGTATTTTTTCATTGAGTTTTTCTCAATAAACCTAAAAAATGTTATGATGCTTTCGGGAAGTTTGCTGTTGCTCATATGTAATTCTATTGAGGTTATGGTTTGTATACATTTCACCGTATCAGTGAAATGTTTTTTGCTTCCTTTTTTTTTTTTGAAAAGGATACGAGTCTCACTATCATCAATATATAGAAAAAAGAGAGACAAAACTCAAAGTACATGAGAGATATACAAAGAGCGATAGGGGGGAGGATCAGCCGGCACACCTGAGCATCTCAACTAGATTGACACCACCCCCATAGCGTTCTCATCACATCCAATAAGCGAAAATAAAACCCTTAAACTAGGATTTCATTCCCAATACAAGATCAAAACAAAGCAAAGCAAAGCAAAGGCCACAAATACAAGGCCATAACTAAAGATACATAATCTGTTCAAAACAAACATAAAAACAAAGGCGGCAGCCAAGAACAAAGAAGAATAATCCTTGATTGAGCGGAAAACTGATTGGTGTAAGGCTGATCCTGAAGATATAATGATCAAGGACTTCAAAATGGGGAGGCTATAAAGGCTGGCCAATTTAACAAAATTTCCTGCAAAGAGTAATCTTGAAAATATTTGGATAATGAACACCATGAGGATGCACTCAACCGAACAGAATAATAACGCTCCATCCAAGTTGAAGGTTTATCATGGAAAACTCTTTGGTTTCTTTCAAACCGGATTTCAACTAAGAGAGCTTTTACTGCGTTTACCCACAACGATTCAGTTGTTTTCTTCTTCAAGGCTGGACCGACAAGAATTTGAGTCACGTTGTTCTTAAAATCTTGATCAATTCAACTTCCCATTCTCATAAAACTCATTGAAAAGAGTAAGGTTTTTGTTTCCTGTTAAAAAGTAATAAAAGGAAAAGAAATTAAGGCATTTTGTCTCTCATTATTTTTTATAACCATGTTGAATGAAAACATTTTACCAATTCTATGAGATACTTTTATTTTACATTTTTGTAGTAACTTATTAAAAACTATTTTTCAAGATTTTCAGGTACACATTTGATGTGTACTGACATTGATCCACTGTCACCAGATCACTCATTGTCTGTTTGTATGTTATTGATGCAACAGACTTCCATGCTCAAATGGACAGAAATCTATCTTAAAACCCTGAAGAGTTATTGCTTGTAGTATTCCTACTTTGGATTGTTTAGTTATTCATTTGTCTAAAAGTTCTCCTAACTTGTGTGATCTCAGATTCGTCTTCATATAATTGCAATGCATGAGTTATGCGAATTCTCAAAAGGTGAAGGCTTTGCTGAAGGATTTGATGCTCACCTTAACATTGAACAAATGAACAAAACATCAGTGGAATTGTTTCAAATGTATGATGATCACAGAAAGAGAGGCATTATTGTGCCTTCTGAAAAAGAATTTCGAGGTTATTATGCACTTCTCAAGCTGGACAAGCATCCTGGATATAAAGTAAGTCAAATGGTTGAGAAAGAAAATTCTACTATATAGATTTTGGTATGTTATAGGCTGTGGAATTAAGCCCGTTTTTGTCAGGTTGAACCTGCAGAGCTCTCACTAGATCTTGCAAAGATGACTCCTGAGATGCGACAGACTGCAGAAGTCAAATTTGCTCGTGATGTTGCTAGGTAGTTTCCTATAAAATTATGATGTTGCTAGTTAGTTTCCTGTAAAAGAATTTACTCCATTGTTCCAATAAATTCATTCTAATCATTTGATAGATTTTCTCTACAGAGCTTGTAGGACAAGTAACTTTATCGCATTCTTTCGGCTTGTGAGGAAAGCAAGTTATTTACAAGCATGCTTAATGCATGCTCACTTTGCAAAGGTATATAATTATTATGCACTAGGGATTTGATTATTTGGATGCTTTAAAATGTTATTGTCCTTAAAATGTGTCTCTAGAGTGGGAGGTGATAGTATTATCAGAATTCCACCCCCCCACCCCCTTTCCCTCTGCTAGAAGTTTGGTTTAACATATGAATAAACTGCATGTTTTTGTAGGATTGATAAACAATTTTCTGCTTATCGCAATTTCTTTTCCATGTTGATTTCATAGTTTCCAATGCTAGATTGGTTTGCTCAAGTCTAAAAGAAAGTTTTTACTTGAGATATTTTTATCTTTATTTTTGGCTATGTACTTGTTGCCCTTTACTAGTGAAGTTCTTATTGAATTTTTTTTTAGAGGTTAATCTACGGGTTGTTGCAACTTTGACTCAGCAGAAATGTCCATTTCTTGTCTACTTTTTTTCCCTGTTAATTATGTACAAATAAATTAAACAAAGCAGAACTTGTTCTTATTGTCTGTTATTAACACGGTGATCTTTCTTATTAGCTACGAACACAGGCTCTTGCATCATTGCACTCTGGTGTTCAGAATAACCAAGGACTGCCAATTGCCCATGTCTGCAAGTGGATTGGGATGGAGGTATCATCCTTCTGCTATGTGCAACTAAGATCCTATCATTTTTTGGCAAGAGGTGGTTCTTTTGGTTTCTGATCATATTTTGCATTTGTTCAATAATATCAGGAAGAAGATATCGAAGGCCTTTTAGAGTATCATGGTTTTTCGATTAAGGTATTTGAAGAGCCTTATATGGTTCGAGAAGGTCCATTTTTAAATAGCGACAAAGACTTTCCTACCAAGTGTTCAAAACTTGTTCACATGAAGAGGTCAAGAATGATAGTAAATGACGTCTTACCGAAAAGTAAAACTGAATGCTTGATCAGTGGTGCTACTAAAATGAACCCATTGACAAGGAAGAGTAAAAATGAACACTTGATCCCTGATGCTACCAAACAGATCCCGTTGACAAGGACTAAGAAAGAACCAAAAACATTTCCTTTTGAAAAGATTAGTTCTCCTCGTCCCATATCGACCAAAAAAGAAAGTTCCATACATGAGATAGATGAAGAAATGTCCGAGTTTGATGATCAGTTGATTCCAGTAGATCACAAGCAAGTGGAACCAAAGATTGAAACGTTGGAAGTTCGTCAATTACATGAAAATAAGTATAACCATGAGGAGAATGGTGATCTCCTACAATCTAGCCCCAGATCATGCGAACCATTGAGGACTGAAGTTCAATTTGTTGGCAATCAAGGCTATGATGGTCTTTTCATGACCTCTCCAGTTGGGAGCAATTCTGCTAGGATGGGATTGCCTTTACCGCTTGTATCAGATGCGCCACTTCAAAAGATATCTGCTTCTGGATATAAACAAGCGCCACTTCAAAAGATATCTGCTTTTGGATATAATAATAATACAATTAGAAGTGTTGAACCCCAGAGCATAGTCAATAATGTAATGGAAGACGAAGAAATTTTGAATGCTACTCAGGAAAATAAAATTGATATTATTACAGACAGTTGTCCAGATGAAGAAATTGCAAATGCAAGACTCAAGTTGATCCTAAGGTGGTTGTTAGTTCTTACTTTTGGGATGTATTTGAGAGCTATTTGCTTATCTATGCCAATTCACTTTTTGGATTTCTCATTTCAGGTTATGGAAACGCCGAGCTTTAAAGAGAAAACAATTACGTGAACAAAGATTATTAGCGGCTAAAGCTGCATTTGATACATTGTCAGTGGGACCACCAATCCAATTGAATAGCCATGTAAGGTTCACAAGTACATGACATCATTGTTTTGCCTTTGTATTTACTTCATAATCCATTATTGCTTTCATTGCTCCTGTTTCCAAGGTGCACCTCTCTCAGTTCTGTTTGCTATTGAATAAAACTGAAAACCTAACCAAGCCCCATGGTTATCACACACAAAAAAGACATTTTTTTCTCTTAAAATTGGTTTGAATCAAGCTGGATCTGTTTGATTTTTATTTGAACTCGTTTTAGCATATTATAATACAGGTTCGTGGTTTGTTGAAAATTTGATAGATGGTTTGCTGGGATGAGGAAAGCCGGGCCTGGAATATGAGGACTGGGAGGGTTGGTCTGAGCTTTTAAGTCCTTTTTTTTAAAAAAGATACCAAGCCAAACACAAAAAAGAAAACAAGAATTGAGCAGCCAATTTGGTTCAGTTTGGTTTTCTGGTGTTCTGCTCGCTCATAAAAATTTTATGTGTACCAACAGTTCCAGAGGAAAAAGAAGGCTATTGAACTATTATTCTTAATTACTTGATTTGGTTTACTGTTTGCTTTTATTGAATATAGCAATTAATATCGTAATCTTATGAGTGATGAATGCACTTCTTAACGATGTTTCTTTTTCTTTTATGTAGAAAATTCGAAGTAATGGTATATTCGACATTGATCACATCGTGAGTGAAAGATGGAAAAGGCAGAAAATGTCATGCTCCGTAGTTAATGTTTCAGAAGTGGTAGCTAGCATTCTAAGCAGAAGGAATGTGGATGGGAAGTGCATTTGCTGGAAACTTGTTGTCTGCTCTCAAGGAACCCGTGATTCCTATTTTGCAGCAGGTTCCTGGTTGCTTTCGAAGCTTATGCCCTCTGAAGCTAATGATCTGGTTTTCTCATCTTCTTTTCTTTCCATTTGGAAGAGTTGGCTCTCAGGCATAACTGGTTTGGATTTAAGTTGTTTCTTGTCCATAGTTCGACATGCAAATTTTGATAATCTTCCAGAGACAGTGCATGGGGCTGGTGCAATCTTATTTGTTGCAACTGAAAGCATCCCTCTAGATCTTCAAAGAGTTCAACTGCATGAGCTGGTGGCGTCAATATCCTCTGGATCTTGTTTGCCCCTTCTGATTTTGAGTGATTTTGATGACGAGATCTCCGCCTCACTGGCAAACAAACTCGACTTATACAATATTGATAAATCAAGGATACACAGTTTTCAGATCGTTTCACTCTTAGATAATCCTCATCTGAGGCATTTGGGATTCTTCAGCGATGAGAAACTCAAGGAAGGATTGAAGTGGCTAGCAAATGAATCACCAACACAACCTGTTCTTCACCGAGTCAGAGTGCTTGACTTGATTATTTCCCACTTAGATTCGTCTATGAAGGTGCTTGATTCTATGAATGAAAAAGACGTTTCTCCAAACCACTGCATTTCAGCATTTAATCTAGCCTTGGATCAGTCAGTTGCAGATATTACAGCTGCAGTCGAGGCAAATCCTTCAAACTGGCCTTGCCCTGAGATCGCTTTGTTGGAGTCTTGTAGTGAACCGGCATTTGTAACCGATGCGTTGCCACCTGTAGGATGGAGTTTCGTAGAAAATGTTGAACCTCTTAAGCAGGCTTTGATGGACCTTAAGCTTCCAACTTTTCTTGATATTTCCTGGTTGACCAATGTCTCAAATACGATCAAAGAGATACCTACCGTAAGAGACAACCTAGAAAGTTGCTTGAGATGTTATCTGACTAAAACCAGTGAGATCATGGTGCAACAACTTGCATTGGAAGAGGCTCATATAATGCTCCAAAAATGTGCTAAACTTGAGCACCATAATTTCAACTATTCCATTATTCCACATTGGGTAACGATTTTTAGACGGATTTTCAATTGGAGGTTGAGGTGTTTTCCCAGCAGGTCCTCTTATGCTCATATTGTGAATTGCTGCCATGGTGCATCCGTATCGAGTAGCACCAGGCTTGAAAGTAGGGAACCGCCATTGTATCGTCCTAATCAACCACTTTTAGATGAAGTAATTGAAGTAGCTTTCAGTTCCCTCTCAATTAATCAGGAGAGAGATTTTTCAGAAGCTTATCAACCACTTGTAACCACAACCTCAAATGGTAGGCCTCATGAAGTTGTGGTTGCAACAATCAATTTTCCAAATGTTAATGGCTATAGAACTCAACAGATTGGTTTTGGTAGTCCCAATAGTGTAGCTAATTCGGATCGGGAACTAAATTGTGCCGGTAAAGAAGTAGTTGTAAGTGATAGAGGATATTCAGAAGCAGAAAGACTGAAGGAGTTGTTGGATCAGTGTAACAAACGACAGAATGCCATAGAGAAAATGTTGTCTGTTTACTTCTAATTCTACCATTCGTTTATGTAAATATTTACTATTAGTATGAAGGCGATGTAGAATTTTGTGAGGAAATCTTCTACGGCACTTTGCCTTCAAATTTAGAACAATTATCTGTAGCAACCTTGTAATCAATGAAATCAATTCATATTTTTCTTTCATATTTATGATGATATATCTATCTCAATAGTGAGGAAAAGAATACTATATATATATATACCTTGAAATTTTAGAAATAAGCATCAAAGGGTTACATTTTATAAGCAGATGATCAAAATACTTTATGGTTCGTTCATGCTTACCTTTCTAGATTTTAAAATAGCCAAATATGGCATAGCTGAAACATGCAACTTTATCAACCTTTAACAATTTCACAGGTATTTGGGAAGAACTCTCATTGAATTTTATTCTTGGTTTCTCTCGAATTCAACTTAGGTATGTTTGCTTATGGTTTAGCAAGATAGCTCAAATTTTTTACCTTGTTGAAAAATGATTGATAAAATTTATGTTGCTTGCTTATACCTTAGAATGTAAAATTGTATAAAGTATGTTTGATGATGTTTCTGTTTTCTTCTTCTTATTCATGTTTTTCATATTCAAGAAACAAATTTATTTGATAATCCATCTTGTTTTTTAAATTTCACAAATGTTTCTAATATTTCGTCTAATTTTTTTAGAAAATATTAACATTGTAGATCAAAATTGAGCAATATTTTGAAGAATAAAAATAGGAGCTTTTTTAAAAATAGTAAAATAAATTAAAATATTTACAATCTATACTAAAATTTTGGATTCTATCAATGATAGAAATTGATAGACTTCTATCACAGTCTATCAATGTCACTCATAGAAGCACATTAGTGTGATAGTATCTATCAAGGTTTATTATTGATAAAATTTGAAATTTTGCTATATGTTATAAATATTTTGTCAAATTTGCTATTTTTGAGAATTTTTCATGAAAATAATTATATTTTTGTAGATTTGCATCGAAACTTATCTGTATGATATAATGTAATTTTTTTATAATATTTTATTTTTTTGGGTATATTTTAAATGCAAAAATGATAAAGATGAAATATAAAAACTTTTAAGAGAGAAATTAGTCTAGTGGTAAAAAGAGAATCTTAAGGTTTTAAAAATAAGGATGATTTCTTTAATAACATATAAGGCAAAAATAATATGATATAGAAGGAAATTTTTAATATGAAAGTGTTTTCTTTGAAAATAAATTATTATCAATCCCATAGAAAAAAATCACTTAGAATGTTTTCAAAATTACTTTAACGTGAATGTCAAACAATCACAATCCAAAAAAAAAAAAAAAAAAAAAAAAAAGTGATTTTAGTCATTCTAAAATTACTCTCAAATATGACTATAACAATTGTTTAATGGACCCATCAAAATTAGTTGTCTAAGGTCGAACAACTAAAACAACATCCTACCTGCTGAGACAATATTTATGTAAGACATGCAAAGAACAACAGTAAAATTCATTGCTGTAAAAATGTTTCTACAGTTCGACTCAATTCTTTGTTTTTTGTTTAATATCTGTGATGATCCAGTTTGGTTGACCAAACTGCTCTAAACCAATTAAACGACGGTAGGATTGGTTCGTCGTTTCCTCAATCACATAGTGCCATTAGCTTTCTCATTTTTTTCCTTACACACACCTACTTTAAGCCAAGTACTTCCAAAGTTTTCATAAAATTCAACAACATAATTAAAAGTGATGTTGAAAATTCTGGAAAACATAAAAAGCACTTGCATAGTATAGTCATGAGGACTTTCTTACCAAACACTTTAAGTGCTCACAAACAATAGTTCTAAGAAAGTGCATTTGGGTACGAAAAAACATACTTTTTGAGTTTTTACTACTCCAAAACATAGATTCATAGGAGAGTTCCTATTCGAGAAAAAGTTAACTCAAACTTACTATAAGTCACCAACTAGACATTCAGAGGATACGAGAAACTGACCAAACATCTTGCCAATCGAAATCCAAATCAAAGAGGAGTTCTATTTTTCATGTACAACAAGTCATGTTATTAGTATTACCAGAATGGAGTCAATAATCTCTGTACAATATTTCATCATATATACCAATTGCAACTACAAGGAGAAGGCCTTAACAAACAATCAAAGGGATTAAGAGTGGAATTTACCGGAATCTAAGAAACCAAACCACCACCACCACCACCACCAATGCAATTTCATTCGATAGAATACACCGTTGATTTCTCATATTGCCTTTCTGCAATCATGCACGTCGTCACCATTTCTGAGTACACCATAATTTTATTTCGGTTGTCTACTTTCATAGCTTCGTTAGAATTAGGCTTGGAGCAATTCTAAGATAGAAGTGGAGAGGATTATGTTCTTCTCCTTGGACATACATACTCTTGGGGTTAGGATTGTTACTAGCAACGCTGACAGTAAATGAGCTTCATTACAAGCGAAATGCGCAAATTTTTCAGCAGCGAGGGGACGGCATACCCTCCATTATCCCACTTCCTGTTACCAGACACAATAATATGATATGAAGTTTCCAAGAAATACACTACAAGAAACATGACAGGTGGTTAAGCCTAAACAACTTGACAAGAAGGTATGGAATGGTTTTAAAAGCTTCTGTACCAAACCAATAGAGGTGACAGATTTATCAATAATGCAATAGTAGTGAATGTGGCAAGGAAGAGATCAAAATACTCACCACTTCTAATGGTCGGAGCTGCGCAGGCGATGGAACGACAATTGCTGTGCTTTTGTTCATCAAACCCACATGCTGAGAGACGTGCAGATCTGAGAAATCACTTCTGAAGGAGCGAAAGGCCTCTGAAGTTCCGGTGGTAGCCGATATCTCAGAGGTTCCCCGCTCTGAATTTGAATGCCTTATGCGGACCCCATTCAGCCCAACGGTTCCAGAACCACCTGACTACAGGAATTAGGATGACGTTTAAATTACAAGAATAACAAAATTACACAGATAATTTTAGTCTCCTAAGTACTAAAGAAGGGGAAAACTTGATTAATACTACATGGAAGAGTACCTGACTATAGCAATTCAGATGAAGTTTAAACAAAAAAGATAAGAAAATTTCACACAACTAACTTAAATTCTCATAAAAACCAAAGAAAAGGAACACGAATACTATATGGAAGAGTACCTAACTACAACAATTAAGATGAAGTTTAGACCAAAAGGATAAGAAAATTCCACACAGCTAATTTTAGTCGTCACGAGTACCAAAGAAGGAGAAAACTTCTCTCTTTTTCTTTTTTCCTTTTCTTTAATATGAAACAGACAATTAGAACAATATGGAAGAGTGCCTGATTACAGCACTTAGGATGAAGTATCTGATTACAACAGCAGGATGAAACTTAAACCAAAAGGATAAGACACTTTCACAAAGCGTATTCTTTGTTCTCTTAAATATCAAAGAGGAGGGAAACGTAACTAGCACTATATGAAAGTGTCATAACTCAGCCAATTTTCGGTAGTCTTCTATCATTGGCCATCGTGGAATTCACCAATTTAGTTACAAGAGGATAGTGGTTCTCTTCTCAGTTCTCACCAAGCATCATGACTACTCAATCAGCCCAATCAAACATGATATTCAGAAACATAAGCCACCTCTAGTACAGAGGCAAACAACAGATGTTCAGCTAGCTCGGCAATTGCAAAATAATAATAATAATAACAATGAAGAATAAGATCGAAGGAATAGATGTACACATCTCAAATTAGCACTGGATAAAGATAGAATTTCATACATTAGAGAGGCCTTTGATGTGAACGATGATGATTGTTATATCATCCGTCCGGTTTTCATGCTCCAACCATATCTTATATGATTCTCCAGCAATAGCAGAGCATGCATCCCGTGGATCGCTGTACCTTGCAGCCTAAGTGAAGATTTTGTTAAAGAAGAATATGAAAGGAGCTTGTTTGAAATCAGAAAGTTCATAATAATAGTCACAACTAAGAAGAAATAGTCTTTCAGGAATATAGCATGTGGAAATTATTTCTATAAGAAACAAAATTTGTGAGCTTGAGAATTTCAAGTCCTTAAAGAGCTATAAACATGGGGTTTAATCAAAATCCAAAGCCAACGAACAGTGGAATGACTAGATGTCATCTTTTTTACCCTTCCATCACATGAGATATTCCGAGAGAAAACAGAAGGTAGAACAGAGAAAGAGCAGCACATCAGTCTCTTTCATAATTAATTTTGGTTTCTTGTTTAAAAAAGAAGAAACAAAGAAAGAAAAGCAGCAAGCATCAAACATTGGAAGACTAAATGTGAAGTCCATTCTAGAATCTAGAGTTCAGATAGGCAATGTACCATATCAACAACAGCTTGACTTGTGAGGAACTCAAAAACTCCATCGCTTGCAATGACAAAGAAAAGATGGTTTGGAGTCAGTTGAACAACTGAAACTTCAGGGACAGCAGTGACACCAATCTTCTCCGCTGTACTGTCTCCTACACTCCGTGTAAACGCAGTACCAGGATACAAACTATTAGGAAACCACAATCGAGGAGGGTCATTTCCCTCACTCTCCTCATCACCCCAAACTTGAATATCCGGATCTCTAAGCCCCTCAATCTGATCAATTGTCAAAACCCTCGCCCCAGCGAGCTTTACTCTCTCACACTCATCCTTCCTAAATGGTGTTTGATCATGAGACATATCCTCAGCCACAATTCGATTCCCATTTTTAACAGCCACTACCGCCCTCGAATCACCCACATTCGCAACATAAAGTGTATTCCCAATAACAAGAACAGTAATAGCTGTTGTACCACTCATGGAATCATCAATCTCACTATTATGCAATTCATCATTCGCAGTCAAAAATGCTGAATTATAAGCCTTAACGGGATCTTCCAACAATCTAGAGTCATTACACAGTAATTGCACAACCCTATCCTTAACAAAATTCGAGCACTGCATTCCAAATTGACCATGACCATCAAAAACACCAAAGATATGAACATTTGGGTTACCTTGAATTTGTGTACTAACACATAAATTATCTTGGTTTTCTTTATCAGGGGAATCGGGGTAGTAGCCACGCTGGGTTGAAAGCGAGTACTCCAAATTGTATTTATGAGAAGGCACACGAACAGACTCCAATGACCTTCCCGTTAGTATATGCTTTCCATGTAAACTACACGGTGGGGCATCACCAAATTGTGAGATATCGTCGTCGGTAGACGGCGGGTAATGGCTGGAAGTACAACACTTTCCAATAACACAACCCATTAGAGAGAAATTGAGAAAGAAAGGTGAAGAAAGTAAAGGAACCCAGATTATATAAAGCGAAAATCAAAGGACCCAGAACCTTGTGTTTGTGTGGAGAACGATGGGAATCGAAATGTGAGAGAACCCCATCATTGAAAAGAACCAAATTCGAAGGAAGAACAAGTTTCTTAGAAGGAAAAACCTCTTCTTAGATTCTCATTGTTCATCTTCCAACAGGTAGAAGAGAAAGCAAAGGGTAATCGGTTACACCCATTCTCTCCTCAAGAACTTATGCACAAAATAATTTGATGATGACAACTCCTTTTTAACCTCTCCCATTTCAATACAATTGTCATTCTCTTTTTACCAAGTTGCCCTCCCATTCATCTTTCCTAAAACCATTTTCCATGAAGGGAAAAAGGAGAAATGCCTTTTCGTGTCCAAACTTTAATCGATACGATAGACGATGTTTTCAAATTGTTCGTCTTAAAATTTATATTCTCACATTATCTTCAAAAACATGTTATTGATTTTAGTATTAAAATGTGTGGATGTTTTGATGAAGAAATAGAGTGCTTGGAAGGTTAGTCAAAGTGACAAAGATTTGAATATTCTTTCCAAATTATTTTCTTCCTTTCCAAACAATTCATTTCCTTTTCTATTCCTTTCATTTTCCATCTCTTTCTTCCCTCTATTTTTGTGGATCTTTTTCTTTTCTTTTCTTTTCTTTTTGTCACAATCATATTACATACAAAACAACAATCAAAATCAAATCTTCTTTTTATATACAAAAATAAAAATGTTCACTTCATACTAATTTTGACCTCATTTGATGTTGATTGATTTTCTAACCTTTTTTCACATCATTATTAATTTTATAAAAGTATTAATTTTATATTTTAATTAGGAAAATGAAAACGATAATTAAAAGAAGTAGACTACATCCCTTCAAAAAAAATATAAAGTTGTTTAAATTAAAATACACGTGAGTTGTTCTGTTCCATAATGTACTAATAAAAACTCAACAATACAACATTTTCTATTACTAACAAAATAGATAACCAATAAAAGTTCGATTAAGTAGTATTAGCACGACTTTCGTCTCTAGAGGTCAAAAATTCAATCTCCCACCCATCAACTAGCATCATTTTCAAAGTAAATGACAAACCTATCCTGAAAGCATTTTAAAGAAATATTCCCTTCAACCTTTTATTGAGATAAATTTATTTAGTTTCATGTGGCTCTTTAAGCTTTATTGGTACATATTTTGGAAGCTTCTCATTGTCTCATTGGCAAGAGAGAAAACAAATAAAAAGAAAAGTGAGATTGAGTGACACATTTCAATGAGATAAAGGGGACCAAAAGTGTATGATACACATTACCAAAATGACCCACCAAGATTCTCATCATTTTTTCTCTCTTACTTTTCTTATATATATATAAATTCTATATCTTTTCCCTATGTCCTTTTTATTATTATTATTATTATTCAAAAGTATTCAAGGGGAATTTTTATCATTCACATGTTTTTTTTAATCATTTTTTAAATAAATTCTTTAAGAAATTTGTGTTTTTTTTAAAAAAAGTTTGTAAGCCTAGGGTTTATGTTATCAATTATGTTGAACTCTCTAGTGCTTTTATTATTGTTTGTTAATGATGTTAAAACAAAATTTTCTTTTTAATTTGTAGAGAAACTAGAACAATCTAAAGTAATTGGGATAGTGACATATTTTTGCAAATTTTTTTCCAACCAATATAGTTTTTCAATTATATTTATTTATAGTGAATTCGATTCTTATTTGATTAATCATATTGATCTAACTTAAATGTGAAATATATCATCAAAATTAATTTTAAAAATAAATGAAAAAAAATCGAGAACTTAACCATGTTTTAAAATATATCTTAAAAAATGGTTTAAGATCAACATTTTTTTATCAACTTTAGAAACTTGACGTTTAAGTGTTACGTGGTTAATTTCTTTAAACGTCGTAAAAGACATTTACTCATACTTCTGTTGTGTTGTTTTGGCTACCATGGCCAACTCTAGCAACATGGTAGCTGAACTGACACCTTTGCATGAAATTGTAGCCTACACCATCATTGGTTCATCACTAAGGGTAGCCAATTAATTTTGACCAACTCTCACGACCATTATTAGTTCATAGTATTTTATAGTAATTTTAACATTGATAAAACACTTTTAATATATAACAAACCAACAGATTTGTAATAAAATATTTTAAGAAGGAGACGAAAAATAAATGAGAACTTTATTTTTAAACGCTTTTTATCGAAAGTGTTTAAATAAGAATGACATTTTAAAAGTTTTTTTTCTCTAAGTTAATTTAAACCAAGCTTAAGTTTGCAAGCAATATTATTTTATCTGTAACTCTACATTAATAACCATCATAGATTGACAATCTATTGTGAATTAAATCTATGTGAGTTATCTACTTAAAAAATTAATTTTCTACAAATTTTCTTAATACCTAAATATTTTAGAATCGAACTTTTGAATGAATATTTGAAAACTCTATACCTTTATTAATTAATTGTGGCAATTGAAGAGATATTGAAATCATTTTATGCATACTTCGACTAAACTCACAATAACTCCATAATCTTTGAACATTAAAATTTTTCATAAGATATTGCCTTTTAGGTCGATGAATACCGCTTTTTATAATTTTACTTTGTTATTTCAACTTTATTTTTTTTGTACTTTCACTATTATTCGGAAAAAAAAAAATTAATACTATGAACAACAATTTTTAGAAAAGAAAAAAGAATTTGGAAACACTTCACTTTCTACCAATAACCAAATTTCTTAAACTTGCAACATTCATCTAAAGTTGGAGTCCAATTTTATAAAATTAGAAGTTTGTTTTATATGAAACAATTTGACAGGTTCTAAAGAGTTTAACTAGAGAGACGAAAATGCTTGGTATTTTAATTTAAAATTAATTATAGTTATTAGTTATTTTATGAGACTTTTATATACATGATAACGTGCTCTGTTAGACTTTTGTTTATTGTGGAATATTCTTCACGAAAGAGATGTAAATTAGAATCGACAATTATCACATTGTCTTATTTCTGAAGCCAACAATAGAATTAAACATTAAATTCTCACAAAAACAAATTGAAAATTAATATGTATGTATATGTATATATATATGGCTATATCGTAGGTAACTTTCACTTTCTTCTTTTTTTGGTTGCCTGCTTTACTTTTATTTGTTTTTTAGCTATTTATCTGATTTCCCTTTTCCTTTCTTTATTCCAAGAAAGATACTTTTATTTCGCACGGGTGTTTCATATATTATATTCACCATACCTTTATTTTTATTTTTATTATTCTTCTTCTTTTTTATGGACACAAAAAAAAAAAGTCATAAATTAAAGGAATTTCATTTACAAATTTAAAAAGAAAAAACTTATTTCAAAAAATATAAAATTTGAAATTGAAAACCAATAATATATTGGACATTTTTCGAGGACAGCGACCCCTTTAATCATTCATCAATTCTTTCGCCCATTGCTATCACTTTATTTCTCGGCTGCATTGGGCTTCCTATTACGTTGGGCTGGGTTTATATCATCTGGGCCGTCCGGCCCAATTTAAATTTGAGTTTATTTATGTAGCAACCTTTTTTAAATTTATAAATATAATAAATTCTATCCATGATAAACTTTTATTATTTACTTTGGATAGTCTCATTTTTTATAGATTTTGCTATATTTAAAATTTTTTAAAATTGTTGTTATATATGTTAATATTTTGAATCCAATTGCTATATTTGTAATCATTGTTTGTCTTTTAAATAAATAGCTAAAACTAAATTGGCAAACTCATAAAGTAGCTAAGGGTGATAGTTATGATACATTGCTTTGTTTGATGGGATTGGATACTTTGACCTACTATATGGCTCATAGAGGATTATTTGGTGCTCAATTTGCATATAGTTGTCCTCCTTTTCTAATTGGTTAGTGAATTATCGTAAGTATGATGTTTCTGCTTTTCTTCCTTAATCGGAGTGTAGATTGGGTGTATTTGTTTTGTTTCAAAATCATTAAGCATGGTAAATATTGTTTACAAATGCTATTTGCTTCAATATTTACTAACTTCTACTCACCATTTTTCCATCGTGGTTACTATTTGCCATATATACTAAAATATTTTACATTTCAAGCACTCACTATTATGATTCATAGAATATTCATACATTTTTGAATAACTTTATAGTTTCACTTAAACATAGACTCAAAAAAGAACCGATAATTAATAAAATAATTTTTTAAAAAATTAAAGTATAAAAACATATATTCACAAAAAGATTAAAAGTAAAGTTAGCTATAAATGAGTTTCTTGATTAAATTAGAGTAAAAGGATGTAATTAGAGTTAAATTGAGTATAACTGAGTTGAGATATGTAAATCAAATATTTCTCACATTAAAAAAACATGAACTAAAAGAAAAAGTATTTGTATTAAAATTAAAATATTTTAAAATATAATTTTTTTGGTAATATATTCTAAGATAAGGTAATAAATAGTAATAGACAAAATAAACCATTACAAACTACAAAGGAAAATGAAAAAGAATGAGGTAAAATTTCCACGTAAGCTAAGTATGGACCATCCCTTCTCTTCACACACAGCTGGAATAATTTAGGCTCCATCCAGCCCTCCATTTTCATCAAACATACTTCCACGTAACTCAATTCCAATGTCCACGTCACTGCCACGTCCGTTTTATCCCCCTATAGTTTCACTCCCTCAAAACTTTTCACCTATTATCTACTTCCGCAGCGCCACAGCTGCGGTCTATTTCCGGCGAGCCGTGAAGGTCTGAAACACTACACTTCCAGCTGACGGGAACTCGTCCACGGCACAACTCCGACACTTCAATCCGAGGGGATCGAGAGCACCGGCGACGAGGGCCCAAACCTCATGACTGGCCCCGGTGGTGGCCACGGACATCGCTGCCGGCCGAAAAATTTGCACAACCTTCTTCAACATTCGAACCAAATCGTCTGGATCATCGTAAACCGACCCGACACACTCAAAACTCGCGAAACTAAACCCATCCTCCGGCGTCACGTGAATTGTGGAATACCGATCCCCATCGATTCCATTCATTGAATACCCACAAGGAAAAAACGCAAATTCACAAACCAAACCACTCGGATTAATATCCCCGATTCCAGTCAAATTGGTCATCTCCTTTCCGATTGAATTTCCAGCTTTTCCATCTCCGGACCGGAAGTAGAATTTCCGAGCGAGAATCCGGTCGAGCTCTGTCATACAAATTTCAACGGTGTAAAGAAATTCCGGATTTCGGTGAAGCAAAGCGGCATCGTCGGCAGCAGTGAACACATGCCATGAATGTGAAGGGAGATTTGAAGGGATAACGGAGGCTTTCCGGTAATGGAGGTTTTCGGGGAGTGATTCTTCTAAGTAAAGAAGTTCTTCCTTGAAGCTCGAATGTGGGAATGGTTGAGCTTTGGGGAAAATGAAATTGCCTCTGGTGTAACGGCAAGAAGAGAGTGTGAGGCCGAGACTTCGAGCTTGATGAAGGAAAGGAAAAATGGATTTGAGGAGCTGAGTAGTACCACAAGTTTTGATTATGATTTTAGTTGGGTAGATGAAGAGGCTTGATTCCGATAAGACGTAAGCGTCGAAGAAGTGATTTCCAACAGAGGAGACGATCGAGCAATGAACGTTTCGGAGGATTTGTTCAAGGGAATTCAAGTCAATTTTCCGGAGACCCATGTGAATAATCGGTTCATTCCCAGTGAAATGAAGCTCTAAACGCTTTTCAAAGCCTTCAAAACCAGACTCCGCCATTGAAGAAACAGAGGATTTGGAGAAGAACGGAAGATTTGGAGTGAGAGATGACGAAGGAAGAGTGTAATTTATAAGTGGGATGAGTTAGAGAGAGAAATAAGAGAGAGAGAGAGAGAGGCATGCTGGTGAGGCAACAAAGAGTCATAATTGGAAGACATAATGAAATATGTTGTTGGTAATGCCACAAAGTCTGTGCTTTTTGAAATCTTTTAAAAAACAGAGCATGTATGGTAAAAATTATTCAACTCAAAAGCATATCTCTATTTCTCTCTCTTTCTCAAAATTTCCCATTTGGGTTCTTTAGTTATCTTCATTAGAGGTTAAACAAGTCATAAGAAAACAAACTTTGTGACTTTTTTAAGTTTCTCAAAGATTAAAAAAGTTTCTTTTAACTTTTTTCTATTCTTCGGGAGGTTTCACTATAATGGATTAATGATACGGATGGAGACAAGATGATGAGAAATGGGTTGAAATTGGCTAAGAAATTGGAGACCAAAGAAACTAAGAGTTTCGAATGTAGGTTACAGACAGAAGGTCAAGTTCTAGACAGTTTAGATTATTGAGAAATAGCACGACAGCTTCCCAGGCTTTGGACATAATCATAGGCTACGAAACTAGACGTTCTCGATTTCTAGAACATGTTCGAAATTATTAACATTAATTGATCAATTAGAGCAACACTTAGATGAGCATTATGTGAGTAAGAAACAGAACAAAACACATAGCAGCAAGAAAAGGGAAGAAAAATGATGCTACAAGATCAAGAAGGGATGAAATTGGATTCGTGGATTTGTTAATTTGTTTTTCTATAAAGGAAACCGTAGAAGCTTAAAGTTGAAATGAATGATGGGTTTAGTGTTAATTTTTTGTTAATGAAGAGACGTGTCAGAAGATTAAGGGAATGATGATGATGATGAAGGTTGTTTAGTAATGGAGGAAGAGGAAGGTGGTTATGATTGATACAGATAGGTAATATGAGACAGAGAATGCAGAAAGTGGGTGATAAAATGGTTAAAGAAAGAGAGATAGAATGATGAAAGTAAATCAGTTTAGAAGAAAAAGTTCAAGCCGATTGTATTCATCTTATTACACCCCTTAAAAACATAAAAGTATTAAAAAAAATATCTCAAAAAAGTTTGCCTATGACAACTTGTCACGTTTAGACCGATTTTAAAAAATAGATGCAACCCAAAATGTAATTAAACGTCCTCTCGAGAGGGAATGATTAGCAAAAGTGTATGAAGAGGAAGGGAGTGTGGGTGGCATAGGCAACACACCATCCCACCTCTTCCGGATGCATGCCAACCCCACCCATCTCTTTTCTCTCTCAAACAATGTTCTTATCTAGAGTGGATTGTATTTTTTCCAATGAATAAATAAAAAGTTTGAGTTACATTACAAATATATTTATCTAAGTAATTTATGTATTTCTTTTTTATTACGGTTCATTACTAATCCCTTAAAACGTTAAATGATTGAATTACACAAAAGTTTAATAATACAATGAAAACAATACCCAAAACATATTGGTAGGAAGAAAACAAGATTAAAAAACCATACCTTCCATACATTTTCGAGCTCTCATATCGCCTATGTCCCAAAATTTTGTCCATATAACTTTATTTTGTTTAGTAGCTTGGTAATTTTAGTAATCTCTTACCAATTACATGAATCTATACTAATTTGTACTTTAGGTACTTTCTCAAAGTCCCATCACCAATCCTTGTCACTTCCAAGTTTGAATCTAATTTATTGCAATTTCTTGATCTTTATTATAAAACAGTAGAAAGCTATATATTTTGCTGCTATGTAGTTTAAGTGGTTTTTAATTTTATTATTAAAAGTCAACCACTTTCTTAACTAATCAAATACTTTTGGTTAGATAGTCTCATCCAAAGTTCTCTTTTGATAAATAGTTCCATTCTAATCCCAAAATCTCCCGATTAACAAAAATCCTTTTGATTCTCTCTTTTTTGATTTGGCATCTCATCTCTTGGTCTCCATTGTTGATTTATTATTGACTTTTTAAAAAAAGAAAAATTGTATTATCTTTTGTTGCCTTTGCCATAAACTTTATAAACCTATTTGCCATCAAAATTATTATTATTGTTTATTCAATTTTGAAAGAAAAAATGTATAGAAAAATATATTTTTAGTCTTCTATTTAGTCCTTAAGTTTCAATATAATGTTACAGGTATAGTCCTTAAATTTTGATTTTGGTTTCAATTTGACGTCTAAATCTTAAGATTTTATATTTTTAATCTCAATATGTTATTAAATACTCACTTATAAATCAACCTCGACGATTTATCAATCAATTCAAATTTTATAAAGATTAAAAGTATAAATATTAAAATGGTAGAATTTTAAAATGTAAATATATGGGAAAGTAAGAAAGAGACATTTATGTTACTCATAATCGAGCGGCACCGCAGTGGGCTTCGGAGAGGAACCGGCGGCAGAAATGTGGTTCGTAGTACGGGTTGGTTTGAGTATTCCGACACGTCGGCCCCATAGAGCGTTTCCATGTGCGACACTTAGGATGGGTTTGTGGGCAAAACTATTTCTCTTCAGCCGCCACACATGCCTCGCACGCCGACCTATTTTCTTTTTAATCTAATAATTTTCTTTTTCCTTTTCCTCTTCCTCTTCCTCTTTATATTATTTATTTATTATTTATTTCAATTTTTACTAATCCAAATACCCTTTTTTTATTTTATAAATTTTTGGAAAAAAAATATCAATCATTCAAATTATGAATTTTAAACTCTCAATTAAATTACACCCACGATTAGATTCGTTCGAAAAATATGGTTATGATATTTATTACATTTTAGTTAATATTTAAGATGTTAATTTAAATTTATATTAATTAGTGTTTAATTAGTTTTAGAAAACTTTTGACAATCCCTACTCTTCTCGAATAGACTTTTTTAATATGTTGATTTTACTAAATGAACTATTAAAATTGATGCATCGACGATTCTTAATGGAAATCATGACTAATAGTCAAATTTAATCATATAGTTATGAATTTTGTAAAAGGTTTTTTCAAATAAAATATAAGGAGACTCGTAGCTTAATTTAATACAGATATTATTTTAAAGGTTTAATTGATAATGAAAATTCTAGATCAAAATTCATCTATTTCCATTTTCTCCTATAGTTATTATATGATTTTTCTTTACTTAAGAGTTATACATAGTAGAGCTGACATAATAAAAATTAGAAAGTTATGGATTTGTTTGGTAATTATTTTACTTTTTGTTTTTATTTTAAAAATAAAATCTACCTCTTTTTCAAGTTATACAATGGTTGAATTCTTAGTAAAATTTCAATTTATTATTAATGATATAATGTTAGTATAGAGATGATAAAAGTGAGAAGGAATGCTGCTTAATAAAAAAGTATAACTTATGGTATATTGAATTTATTTCACACTCTCTACCACTAATAAGCAAAAATGAGTGGCAAAGGAGCATGCCCAAACAATTGCCTTAAGAAAAAATTGACCCCCACCCACTCAAATTCCCCATTATTTTTTTTAGTTCATACAACTAAATTGTAATGGGTTGGTGGCCACACACCAAATAGCCATACCCAAAATCATTATATATCCACTCGAGTTGAAAAGATTTTTAGATTTATGTAATGTATATTAAGACAACCTAAAGTCAAAGTAGCTTGAAATTTTAGTTTGTGACTAATCACTATTAAATTACATAAATCCGACTTATTTGAAAAACGTTGTTTAGAATATGTATATATCTAAATTAAATAAGTTGCAATATTGAAAGATCTTCTTTTTGTTATGGACCATATCTTAGTTCTTTTCTATTTCACTTTATTTGGATATTGCATGCTATAAACTAAGCGTGCAATTCATCAACTATGGTTGTGCTTCATTTGGTTCATTCACCTATCATCAACGCCTAAATATTTGTTTTCTTTTTTCCTTTTATAGGAAAATTGCTTCTTATTTATTTATTTTCAAATTTGATAACAACTTGTGAAATTTTAGAAAAAATTATTATAAAAATTTACATTTTAAAATTTGTATCTCTAATCTATCGTATAGTACTACGAGGTTGTATATTTCTCGGAGGAAAATCGTGTTTCTTATTTATCTTATCTTTTCATTAAATGTTCTTTTATCACCTTTTACTTATAGAATATACTTCAATATCTATAAATAAATATAACATTAAAATATTGGATATTTTATCTTACAATCTAATTTTATAGTAAAATTAGTTAAATTATACGTTTGGCTTTGTTTTAAAATCCAAATGTTGACTAATTAAAAAAACTACATATGCCACTAATTAACCTTTTTTTTCAATACAATTATAATGTATGAAAATTCGAACTACCTCGTAGTTACTAATACACTTTCTTATATAACTTGACTGCGAATATGTTACTAATCTATTTGATAGAAAGTGAATAGTTCAATGACGTATTAAATAGTGTGACAATTTAAACCTATCATGCGTGATATTGAAAGTAATTATATCATTGGGTAATGGCGTCATTTGAGCAACCTTCTTTTTTCATTACTTTGGTTTTTGGTTGTCTTCTTCAACATCCACTCATATACTCAAACCAACCAATATAATCTAATGTTAAAATATCCATCGATAAGTCAACATCTATTTATACAAAAAAACTTAGAAAGCTCGATATTAAGAAGCTCATAAAGCATTAAAAAAAAATCATCATCCAATTCAATATAAATAAAAATAAAATACGGATAACAACATGCTTTAATTTAGGTTTTGTACTTTTAAATATTTAACAATTTAATTCTTGAACTCCGGGAAGTAACAATTTCATTCTCTATGCTTTGAAATCTATAGCAATTTTTTTGTCACAAACGACGATTAAAATTGTCATTTTTTGTTACATAATAACTTCGTTTTTATATTTTGTTTAAAAGTTTCGATCCCGAATTATTGTACCAATGAATATGTGTATAAGAATTCATTAAGTCACAACAATACTTTTCATATTAGGGACTAAATCAAGTAGAACGACTAAAACATTAATTATCATAAATCTACGAAGTCTATGACTAATTCTTTTAAATTTGAGATTAGCTTTCAACAAACGACAAATCTTTTATTTTTTTCAAAGGGTAAATATGTCCTTTATTAGTGTTGGCACCAAATAAAAAAAGAATTTGTTACCCTAATTTTTCCATTAAATCTAATAAAGAGATAAAATTAAATTTACCAATTTAAGTAAACCAAATTTGGTATAGTTTTGAGTTTGTTTAAAACACAAATTAACCAAATAACTTCACCATAAAACACTAACAATTTGAACAAAATGTTTTAGCTTAGCTTCCACAAGTCCCCTTTCTTTGAAATCTATACTATATAAGGGTAAAAATGGTAACAACTTGTTAAATTTAATGTTAAAATTCCATCATATCTAATTTTGGAGTGTAATTTAATAAAATTATATTAATGTTAGTATCATTAATTAGCCAAACATTACTTTTCAACCCCTTGAAAATTTAATTGAATGTTCATTAAATATTTGAATCAATCTAAGTGCATAATATAACCAATCCTAGGACCCAAGCTACTTAAGAAAAACAAACCATTGTGATTCGACATCTCCAAGCGAAAGTATAAGATTCGTAATATTAAAAAAACAACAAGAAATCAACCAATTATAAAAATCAAAAAACAAAAAAATTAACAGTTTTAATTCATTGTCAACCGACGTTCGTTTTTTCAAAACAATACTTATTTGAGAGTCACATTTTAATAAACCCAAAAAGAACTTGTTTTAACTAATATATATTATTCTTCTAATTAAGTGTTGATAACCAAAATTGAAACAATACCTTTTGTAACATTAAAAAAAACTAATATACTCTAAAGAAATCTGAATTTAACAAATTGATGGGTTGAATTAATAAAATCATATATAATTTTTTTTGGATAAATTGTAAGTATTATAATAGTTATAATTAAACTTTTAGTAACAATAATCGACCCTTAAATTTCTAAAAGTGTTAAAATTGAACCTTCAACTTATAATAATTGTAATGTTGGACTTATGAATCATAAAAAATTGAATACTCAAACTTATATAATGAGTACAATTTATATAAGTTTAAAGGTTCTATTTTAAAATTTAGATAGATTAAATGTATTAATCTTTAATCTTAAAAGTTTAAGGATGTAATTGCAACTGCTATCTTAATCTAGGAACGATTATTATCACTTTTTTAAATCTTTATTAATCTTTCTTGATTTAAAAATAAACTAGAAAACTAATTAAATCCATCAAAATCTAACTTAACTAATTTTCGTTAATACTAATTATCTTTAATTAAAGAAATTCTTCCATACTAAAATTCTCCATCGAAGTTTTTATTCCATCTATAGGATTAATTCCACTTTTGCCCCTCGCCTAATAGATCTTTTCCCAGGAAACTCCCAGTAAGTTCCAAAACCTCGCATTCGAATGGATCTCTTCCCCGTCTTATCCGGCGACGGAGCGTCGGAACAGTCCGACTTCGAGGAGGAACACGACGATGACGACGACATTGGTTCAGTTTCTAATCTCTCCCCTCCAAGTACCAGTTGGAGCTTCGGTGGTCTGATTAAGACTCTTGCGACCAAGTCGGAATCCGTAATTTCAAACTACCGCCGTGATCTTGAGGAATTAGGATCCGGATTGAGGAAGGAAACGTCGGTGATCCGGGAAGTCGCATCACGTGCCGTGAAGGATCTTCCGACGACGCTCGATGTCGGTGCGTCCGTTGCGCAAGAATCGCTGGAGTCTGTCGGCCAAGCTATAGATGATATCGGAACCGCCGTCTGGAAATCGACTTCTAAGATCATCTCACACGGTAGGGATACGTTGTTAGCTTCTGATTTAGTTTCTGAAAATCATGAAAATAACAGCGATATTGTGATTTCGTCATATCAATTAAACAAACCTAGAAATATTGAATTCAAACAGTACAATAGATTCAATACACAATTGGTTGCGATTCAGCGAGACCTAAATACATATTTAGAGGAACCAAATGATATAGAGAATTACAAGAACTGGAAATTAGGGTTTGTATTGGAAGAGAAGGAAAAAGAAATTGAGGATTTGGTTAAAGAGAGTGATGATGTTCGGGAAACATATCGGACGGTGGTTCCAAGCAGAATCAGCCATGATATCTTCTGGAGTAGATACTTTTACAATTTTCACAAGCTTAAGCAAGCAGAAGAAGCTAGAGTTAAGCTTGTGAAGAGAGCCATGTCTGCAAAAGATGAAGAAGAATTGAGTTGGGATGTTGAGGAAGATGATGATAAAGAAGGAGGTTGGAGTGGTGAGAGTTCAGAGAATAGGAAAACAATAGAGGGAAATATGAAGAAGATTGACATTGATGATAGTTTGAAGAAAATGGGTGGAGATGGAAGAGGAGAAAGTGGGGATTCTTCTTGCAAAGACAGCGACATTTCAATAATTTCAAGTCAGGGTGGTGAAGAAGAAGTTGGATGGGATGAAATTGAAGAGATTGGAACCATTGAAGAGGCTAAAGGCAAGGTTTTTGCTTCTGGTAGTGTACAAAAATTTGGTTTGAACAAGAAGTTGAGTGTGGCAGAGGAAGAGGAAGATCTGAGTTGGGATATTGAGGATGAAGATGAACCTACTAAATCATGAACAAGATAAACATTTTTTTTTTAGTTTTCATCAAGTTATAAAGTTCATAGAATCTATTGATTTTGGGAGTACAGTGTTTTTGTTTAGTTGATAAAGCATAGTCATTTGGGTTGTGATTATTGTTCATATCTCATTGTCCACATGTATGTATGAAAAAAGAAATCAAATCGTTACTAACTTTTGAGTGTTGATTCCGGATCACAATCTCTACTATATTAAAAGTAAACAAAAGCTTATATTGTGTTATTGAGAAGCTTTAGGTAGGAAGAATATTTCAATGTTCTTAGTATTTGAAAGATAGTAGAGGTAGCTTTTAGAGTATCATTGATGTTAGACGAGATGTTACTCTTCGAGATAGAATGCTATAAATATAATTTGGATGCATCTACTTGGTTTAGAGGTGGTTATGTACAAACTTAAGGGATAGAATATATTGATTTTTTAAAAAATATATGTGAGATGCACAAAAGCAAAATAAACATCATTTTCGTGTTAACTATATAGGAGATATGTTAACCTACATTGTACAAGTGATTTGTGACAAATCACTGGAAAGTTGACAATTTCATTTATATCATTTAGAGGTATTGAGTTTCTGGAAAAATAATGTTACTTTTTCTTTAAAACATATAAAAGTTTTGTTGACAATTAATTTATTTCTTTTAAATGAGTTTTAAACTAGGCTTTCTCATACAATTGACATAACTGTTTAAGAAATTGAATTTTCGTCATACTTACTTTCATATTCCCTTGACATAGTGTGTTATATGTTGTTTATTTGTGCCATAGTGTAATATATGAAAAGAATATTATTATAATCATCTATATTTTATTAAAATTATCTATAGAAGTAAACAACACTAATATTCGTGATTGTGGCTCATCATGATTCTAACAATTTTGGCTAAATTTGATTTAATATTTGTTAAACGTTAAGAAATTAACTGATATATTAAATATATATAATTATTATAATATAGGATCTAACTTTTGTTTTAGAGTTGTTTTCAACTATAGTAAAATAAATCAAAATATTTATAAGTATAACAACGATTCAATGTCCATAATCATAAGTGTATATTAATTCATGATCATGTGATCTATGCAACGTGATCTATAGTGATTTATGTTCAAAATTAAGATAGTGTAATCGTTAAAAATAACACACCGAACAACATTATTTACCATTTTTACCATTCATTTTAATAGATATGATATTAAGACAAACAAAACTTTCAAAAGTGATAAACGAATGAAACATTTTCTTTTTTGTTTTAATTTCAAAACACTACCCGTGCCGCCGATGAACATGATGGTAATCAGTTTCATCCATTCTACAAATTTCATAATCTCACATTACATCTAAAACTATCTCAATATGATTTCCATATTGGAACAAAATTAAATACCAACAAAAAAGAATGTACCCACCAAATTTTCATACGAAGTAGTAGTAGTAGTAGAAGAAGAAGAATGGCTATGGCGGCTGCAACCCCCTTCCCATTCAGGAGATCTTCGCGGTTAATTCACACGAAAATGAAGAACTCAATGTATGTCCTACTCATTCGCGACAATTTTTCTTTCCATTTGCTGGAGAAGGAGAGTATCGTGGAGTGAAGCTTCAGATCGATAAGATTCCAAAATGGAAAAACCCTATCGGGATGGGTAGTGGCACTCTTCCAGAGACGACTACAAAGACGATGAACATGCTATAATCAACCACCGTTCTTCATCACAGACACTCTTTTAGCCCTTCGATCAACTTGCCAACCCGATCTCTTCCGTCAAGATTCTCACTCTCTCTCTCTCTCTCTATATATAATATATAATATTATATAAATGTTATATATAGATGTGTTTATATATACACACACACACACACACACACACACAACATATAGATGTACCATACAGTGTCGCGATAGATTGTGCCCTAGCGAATGGTCAAGCCTTTTAGGGTTGATGGTTGAAGAAGATGATGGGCGTGGCCGAAGGGAAAGGGGGGAGAATTTTCCGGTTGGGGATTTTGAGAACTACGACGGTGCTATCTCGGGTCAAAATGTACGGATAATAAATCTTCGGGAGTTTGGTTTGTTGTAATAAAGAGAATTGGGTTTACGTGTACGGAGTTTTTTGCAATCTCGTAACTCTTTGGTTCTGCTCCTCATTGATG
Organism: Cucumis hystrix; assembly: GCA_025688845.1. Classification (NCBI taxonomy): domain Eukaryota; kingdom Viridiplantae; phylum Streptophyta; class Magnoliopsida; order Cucurbitales; family Cucurbitaceae; genus Cucumis; species Cucumis hystrix. The sequence goes on along the minus strand of CM046888.1, from coordinate 4,272,674 downwards.
GACAAGCTTTTGGGTGCTAACTTGACGAATGTCACCAGGTAATTTGAGATATGGGGAATTATTTAGTTCTTGAATTGGGTTGTTGTCTTCTTGTTCTTTGTTCCATTTTGCAATGGGGAATTGTTATTTGTTGTCTTAAGATCTGGGATTCTTCTGATTTCAGTATAGTGGTCTTTTTTTATTGTTTTAACATTTCGAGGATTTTTTTGTTCTTTTATCTGTGATGTATCTCCTTCATTAGGAAAATGGTGGAATTCTGTTTCGTTATATTAGAAGAGTGTTTCTCCTGAGCTCACACGCTGCTAGCTTTTAAGCCTTTTCTTTTGTTAGTTTTTTTATTTTTGTTCATTTTCCTGCTATTTGATGTATGTCTTTAATTTGCAGTTCAGACACTGATCTCAACAATGAACAGTGTGAGAATGCTATGATTGTGAAGGCATATCCAATTGATATGGTACGTGCGACAGATGCAGTGGATGGAGAGAATGCTAGGAATTGTATGCTCGAACCATTTGTGGGGCAGGAGTTTGATTCAGCAGATGCAGCACTTAATTTTTATACTTCATATGCACAGCGTGTTGGGTTTAAAGTTCGAATAGGTCAGTTGTACAGGTCACGAACTGATGGGGCGGTAACTTCTCGCAGATTTGTGTGTTCAAAGGAGGGATTTCAGCTTAGTTCACGCACAGGATGTCCAGCAGTCATACGTGTACAGAGGCGTGATTCTGAGAAGTGGGTCATCGACCTCTTTCACAAAGATCACAACCATCACCTTGAACACGATGGTGGGGAAACCCCTCCTCCTGTTATTCAAGTTAAGGCTCCTAGATCTGCTAAATTGACTGTTAATGTTTCTCATAGACGAAAGGTTCATTTGTTCAAGGATGTTGAAGACGCCTTCTCCTGTCCTTCGGGATTTATTAACTCAAAGCATTTAAACGAAATAGGAAATGTAATACTACGGAAGGGTGAGCCTTGCGTCGGACTGGAGTTCAATTCAGCAAATGAGGCATATCAGTTTTATAATGCCTATGCTGCAAATGTAGGATTTAGAATACGCATTGGTCAATTGTTTCGATCCAAAAATGATGGTTCAATTACATCAAGGCGATTTGTGTGCTCCAAGGAGGGTTTTCAACATCCATCAAGATTAGGCTGTGGGGCATTTATGAGGATTAAGAGGCATGAATCTGGAAGATGGGTTGTAGATCGCCATAAGAAAGATCATAATCATGACCTTGAGCCTCAACCAGAGGCTCAAAAAAGAAATCTAATAGCTTCCAAAAGGTTCGCAGGTGAACTGAATTGTGGATTTCAAGGCAAGGAACCAGTTAACTTGAACAACGGGCTCGTCATGAAGAGAACTCGGGATAACAAAATTGGTAGTGATTGGTACCCAGGTCTTTTTGAATATTTCCAATCTAAGCAAGCAGAGGATACAGGCTTCTTTTATGCTGTAGAAGTTGAGAATTCTAACTGCATGAGCGTTTTCTGGGCAGATGGCAGGTCTAGATTTTCTTGTAGTCAGTTTGGTGATACTATCGTCCTCGACACTTCATACAGGAAAAATGCCCATGCGGTGCCATTTGCAACCTTTATTGGGGTTAATCACCATAAGCAACCTGTTCTTCTTGCCTGTGCTTTACTTGCTGATGAATGTGTGGAATCTTTCTCTTGGCTGTTTCAAACATGGCTTCGGGCAATGTCGGGTTGCCACCCAGTTTCAATAATAGCTGATCAGGACAAGGCTGTCCAACAGGCTGTTGCTCAAGTTTTTCCCAGAACTTTACACCGTTTTTCATCGTGGCAAATCAGGGAAAAGGAGCAGGGTGGTCTTGCCATGCTGGATGAAAACTTTAGATTTGAATATGAAAAATGCATTTATCAGAGTCAGACTGCTGAAGAATTTGATGTCAGTTGGAATACGCTTATTGGCAAGTATGGGTTGAAGGAGAACGCTTGGCTTAAAGAAATGTACATAAAGCGTAATAACTGGGTTCCGTTGTTCTTGCGGGGAACCTTCTTTGCAGGCATCCTCGCGACTGACAACTTTGAATCATTTTTTGGCACACCATTCAATGCTCAAACACCAGTTGCAGAGTTCATTTCTCGTTACGAAATTGGATTGGAGAGACGTCGTGATGAAGAAAGAAAAGAGAGTTTGAACTCTCTAAACTTGCAAGGTTTTCTGCAAACAAAAGAACCAGTAGAAGAACAATGTTTAAGGCTCTATACTCACGCAGTGTTTAAGGTGTTCCAGAAAGAACTCCTGAACTGTTACCGATATCTTGGATTCAAGATTTACGAGGAAGTGGCTCTCAGCAGATACCTGGTGCGTCGGTGCGAAAACGACGACGAAAAATGTATAGTCACAGTGATATCAACAAACCTGACAGTGAATTGTAGCTGTAAAATGTTCGAGTACGAAGGTATACTATGTAGACATATCCTGAGGGTGTTCCAGATATTAGGAATAAGTGAAATTCCACCCCGCTACATCCTTCACCGGTGGACTCGAAACGCCGAGTATGGAACTTTGCAAGATATGGACTCAGATGGTGGCCCTCAAGAACTCAAGACCGTGATGCTATGGAGTTTAAGAGAAGCTGCTTGTAAATACATTGAAGCTGGGGCAACATCTCTCGAAAAATACAAACTTGCATATGAGATTATGCGAGAGGGTGGAAGGAAACTTCGTTGGCAAAGATAAATATGGAGGTTAGACAGATATCTCTCTCTGTTCTTAGTTTTGTACTGCATGCACTATTTTTTACCTTTTTCTCTTTTACTTTGGTTGGATGAGTTTATTGAGTTGGGATGATACTTTCCTGGATATGCTATACCTGCATGTATATAATATGTAAATGAACGGAATTTGAATTTCTTAGAATGAGTCAAACCTTTGTTGAATATTCGTGCTAACATGAGCCTATCTCTAAAGGTTGGAAGTTTCAATCTGTGCTGTTTATATATAGTTGGACAGACATCTATGCATTGGTTTGTTCAAGGGACTCGAATTTTGTAGCATCCTGGTTTTTATTCCATTGCGTTCCTTAAGATAATTAGTGAACTATAGAGCCGTTTTGTCCACTAATTTCTTAAGTTGACATAAGCAACTAAACTTCAATAATGAACACTATTGAAGTTTGTATATTTGTCGAATGACTATTTTTTTTTTCTCTTAAGTTTTACATTTACAGAGGAACTTCACTTGCAACTCTATACTCGAAACATTAACTGACTTCTTGACGCCATTTACTGAGCCAACAGTCCCTTATTAGTTTAGATTACAAGAACATATGAATCTTCAAGCATGTCATTATTGATTTGTTGCATTTTCAAGCTCACACGTCATAAAATTTATAATGGAAAAGGAGAACAAATTCAAGTGTCATAGACGACATTCCCCCATCAAATCCACACCAAATTAATACATGAAATTTTGAAAAAAGAATGAAAAAGAAAAAAGAAATCAAAAGTGTTTAAATTACAAGATGACTTTTTTTTTCGTTTGAAAGAAATATTTTTGATTTGATTCAAACCCTTCCTTGAACTCGCTTTTCAGCAACAATCATCTCTTCAACTCCAATTTGAACAGCACCTGTGCATAACAACTGAGTTGCACTTGTGATGATTGTTATTACCTCCAAAGTCCTCTGTGTACAAATATTTCACATTTCAATTATTAGAATCACATGAAACCTCGTTTACCTCTTGCATTTCTCGACCAAGATCGACAAGTTTTAGCATACTATAGAATAGCATGGACTAGGAATTGTTGTTAGTTTCTAGCCATATTGGTAGGATTTAAGAAAGATGTTGAATTATGAAATGAAGTAGGATAGCAACTCCTTTGTGCAATTATATATTGATGAGGTTTACTATAATAATAGAATTGTAATTATTGTTCACTATTGAACAATTACTCTCTTTCTTTTTTTATAAATAAAATCCATGATTTTACAATATATTAGATAAATAATGATTAAGTTAAGAATCACTAAATTCGAAGGTGTGCTAATTTACTGGCTGTTCTTTTCCCACTAGGTCTATTCTTAATAATAGTCCAACTTATTTTAAAAGGGACAAGCTAACACCACTTTTTTCATATTACCAAAGTTAATCTCTTCTTAAGTATACAACTAAGGTGATTAGTGATAAAATTTGAACTTTTCTCAATTGAGCTATCACTAATTGCTTTGTGCTTTTCTTCCATAGGAAGAATTTGTCAACTGACAAATTATGATCGAACGATTTAGTGATACGTAAAAAAAAAAAAATTGGGATGCATCTATGTTTTATTTATCATAATTATTATTAGAGGTTTTAGAATAAAGATCTAATGGAAAAATGAAGTCACTGAAAAACTTTGCTTGTTTAGTGTCTAATCGTTCTAGCTTGAAGAATTGGGATTGGAGTATAACAAACATCACCCCTTCACACTTATTCAATAATGAAAATAAGAGAAGTTAAAGTGGGAATTGTGCCAAATAATATTCCTTACCAAGTTTGAATCTGTCCAACCAAGTTCAATTTCTTTCCATGCGAATCTGAAAAAACAGAAAATCAAGTTAGAGACAAAGTTCATAATCAAATTACTATTGGAAAATGATCGTAAATAGATACATTTGAACAAAAAATAACAAAAGAAGAGAAAAGGTAAAATTGTATAAGAAATACCCCATAGCAAGTATAGTAACAGCAAAAGTTGCAAGAGAGGAAACAGAGGCTGTGTGAATATTTGAGGAATCCCATTTTGTGACATTAGTGATTCCTGTGGCTGATGATGCCATTCCCACAACCCCAGCAATCAAAGAGAAGATAACAAAAAATCCCGTCGCCATGTTTCCGAACGGGAAGTATATAGGAAACAACCGAGCTGGCAATGTCAATGTTGATGCTACAAATTCATAGAGTAGTAGAACACTTTAGAGATCTGAAAAACTTATAACATACTCAACATTCTAATTGGGTTAATGAAGTTTGTGATGCAAGTTGGAAGTTACCTGATTCAAAAGATTTCTCCAATGCGTGATTTACCGCCCACGAAGCGATGACGGTGATGATGAAGTAAAGTACGAGGTTAAGGACTAAAAGGACAGAAACTGCAGATTGTGCCTGAGTAGCCATTGATGGTTGGAGCTTAGAGAAGCTGTGAAAAAGAATGAGAGAGGACGAGGTTGCTTCCTTGCCTTGAGCTCAGAAGAGATATGGGTATAAAGGCACATACATATATATATTTAGTAAGCAAGAAGTTGTGCTTTTCCCACAAAAATCAAAGGACAGTTCATATACGGTTAAAAGGATTCCTTTATTTTCAGAATCAGAATGAAGTTTTCTTCAGTTCAAAGGAATAGCCAAAGTTCCTTTCCAATTCTTAGGCTTGCCTCATAATGGAGGAAAGAACAAGATTCCATTCAAACTAAACAAAGATTGAATCATTGGAATAAGAGATAAGAAGGCTGCTCAAGATTCATGTAATACAATCATTTTCTATCTTTAAAGGTAGAACAGCTTTTAATTCAGAAAACTCATTTGGCAAGAAAAAATCAGAATCAATATTTTGTTGGTTCTCATAGTTGTATTCCTTTCTTTTTCCTAAATGAGCTGTGTTAAAGATGGAGAAGACTTAAAAATTAGATTGCAAAACAAAAAATTGCCCCAATAACCATTACTTGAACGTATGGGAATCCATCCATAGACGAGAAAAATGCATGCATAAATTCATAGTCAAATGGTAACTGGATGAAGGGGGAAGTCTGAATCCAATTGAATGAACATTCAAATAAAGTGAACATCTGACATCACATAAATTTCAATCAGAAACAAGGCAAACACCATCTGCAAAGTACACAGATGAAGGTTTTTTTGCTTCAAAATATTTTTTTGGATGTGGGACTGTTCTGAAAAGCTGACTGGAATACTTCAAGACCTTTATTTACAAAAGGTCTTCTCTGCATTATCTAACAGAATGAGGGGAATTCTTCGCAAGGGGTTTGGTAAATTGTGCGAATCCACTTAGAACTTTGCCCTCAAGACCAAATATGACTCATTGGCTTCAGACCTTCAATGACAGTTTCTGAGCAGCCAGTGCTTCGGCTTCGAGTGTTGGCTCCCACAGTAACGTTGTTTCTGCTAGCAGTGAGGTCACGACATATGGGTCCATGTTTGAAGCCGGACGTCGGTCTTCCAAATAACCTATTACATGACAACAACAGAGTACAATCAATGAAAGTGTCACTGCCAAGAAAATTGTAAATGTCAAATAGCTTCAGATAACAGAAGCAAACTCCACTAAAATATGAAGCTTGTTTGGTAAGGTATGAGGTTTTTGCACCTAATTTCAGCTTATTTATGTTAAGAGAGAATGAAACTTCAAAAACACAAAGCGGAAATATTGCAAATGAGCACGGTTTACGTTTAATGTTAAAGAATTTTGAACTTCCTATTATGATTGAGCAACAACGGCGGTGCTTTTCAAATTAGACTCCATATGTCCTCGCTAGAATGCAACTACTCTTTTAAAAAATGAAGAAGCATATTTTCTTGGGTTACCCTTTCACAGACGAAAGGAGAACTATCAGGATCTATCTTACTAAAGCCTTCATTGAGGAGAGGAGTAACTGTATGCTCAATGAAAAAGCTAAGGCCTAAGATCACTTTACTGATTTGGTTTTTTTCAATGCTTTTTCTAACTTTTCACTTCCTCTATTGTAAATTTCATATATCAATGGAAATTTTTATTTCTTCTTGAAAATAGAAAAAAATGAATAACGAACATTGCGTAGCATTTTTTTTTTCCTGTAATGATGTAACACATACCTTTGCCTTGCTTCTCAGTGTCACGCCCCACACGGATTGAACAGCCACGGTTAGCCACTCCCTGCAGTTGGAATTTTCAACAGAATTTTCAAACATGCTCCAAATCTCATTGTTCAATACAAACATGTCCAGCAGATCTTCGTACGTACCCAGGAAAACGTGTTGATACTTGCTGTTTCGTGCTTTCCTGTCAACCTTCTCTCATTTCCTTCTCCATAGGCACTGATATGTTCTTTGTGGCGAAGAGACAGATTCAGAATTGCCTTCTTTATGACTTCAAAGCCTCCTTCCTCTCTCATGCTCTTTGTACTGTAAAAGAACAGATCCGTTGTTAATTATGACAGCAATATAAACATTCCATTGTTTCTTCAATGATCATATTCAATCAAATAGAATGCATCCGATTACCTGTAATTGGTGTGGCATCCAGCTCCATTCCAGTCACCCTGCCAATGAAGATAGATCAGAGATCCGGTTCATTTCAAGAATAAATAGCATATAACAGTTTGAGTTAGCTACCTCAATTGGTTTTGGATCAAGTGAGAGAACTACTCCAGCTTGCTCGGTGATCCTCTGTCAAGACAAGAAGAAAACATGAGTCTACATACATCCGACTAATATGCATAAACAAGTGCAAATTAACATCAGAAACTACCTACAATAGCATTCATATGTCTCTCAAGAACTAACTTTATCAACCTATGCAACTACTTAAAGTTAGAAGAAAATATATTTACTTAAGAGCAAGGAAATGTGATCTTATCGAGACTAAATAGAGCATCAATTTGTTGGCTCTTCAAGGTTTCATTTGTAACCATTTATTCGTGGACTGGGTACTCAAGGGTAAACATGGATAACTTACCTCAAGAATGTATCTAGAGATCCAAATATGATCACCAGCTTCGATCCCAACACTAGGACCAACTTGATACTCCCACTGCATAGCAAATATGGTAAATTTGACGGATTAAAAGAATTGCAGCATAGCAGCTTGATTTGCTAGATGAAGACACAAGTGAGAATAAGAGAGAACCTGGCCAGGCATAACTTCTCCATTGGTGCCACTAATGTTGATTCCGGCATATAAACAAGCCTTGTAGTGGGCATCTGATATGTCTCGACCAAATGACTTATCAGCTCCAACACCACAGTAATAAGGCCCCTACCGTAGATAAGAATTCATTGCAGATGAAGTTATGATATTGTATAAAATAGCATAGCAATGAAACTGTAAAGATTAATAACAAAAGAATGTCAACCTGAGGACCTGGATAAGCTCCAACTGGCCAACCTAAAGGCCACTTCACATTTGTCTGAAGTAAGGTGTACTCTTGCTCTATGCCATACCTAAATTACAATGGTTTCAGTATGATGCACTGAACATGTACACCAAAAGAAGAAGAAAAGAAAATAATGTTTACTTCTCTAACAAAAGGTCATCTTAGAAGAATGAAAATTTGGAAATGGAGCACGGTGGATATTTATTTCCCATTTCCCTCCCTGAAAAGATAATTGGGCTGGGCCTGTTTTCGCATCCTCACCATCTCTCAACTATGTGGCATATTTGCAACTGACATTTCAAAGACTGGACCCCAATTTTTATGATAGAGAAATGCCTATAACTTCAAAATAGACCGGGGGGGGGGGCTTGAATTTGTAAACTTAAGCGGAGATAAGTTAAAGACTATAAATAAATAACTAACCATGAAGGATTGCAATAGTTAATTATGCCAAGTTAAATATATTGTTTTTCATTGAGTACTAAGAAAGATACTCGACTTAATTGATGTACTAACCAAGGAATTTCATCCACAACTTTCTTGTTGCTGAAGATCTCAGCAGCTCTATGTCGTTTGTTTGTAGGGATGGGCACGCCTGCTGGTGTGTATGCATCGCAAATCACCTTCATTGGATGACAAAATTGTGCACATTCAGATATATGATGTCGAAACAATAGTTTGAACTTCGATCAATGACCCATTAAGATTAGAATACATAAAATGTGCTTCTCATTTTATCAACAATGATATTTAATTCTACAAACATTGTGCACTCACCAAAATGTTGTTGCCACCACGGAAGGGATCCTTGAAAATTGCTTGAGGACTGGATAAAAAGAATAAATTCATGATAGTCAAATGAAGGTACTAAGTGTCATAATGATAATGAAGTAATGATTTGATGTCATAGAACATACTAGAGAATGACTTCACTGTCTTCCCCAGGTGCTTGCCCAGTACTAGATCCATCATAGTTCCACTTGGGCAGCTCAGATGGATGTTCCACAGGCTTTGATATGGTCTGATTATATCAAATAATGAACAAAATGAAATAATAACGATGAGGATCAACCAAAGTGCTGGTATTTTACTATTCAAGCAGAACCAGGAGATAGCATACCCTCGACTTACTACGCAAATCGATGCCAGATCCTCCAATCCTATATCAAAAGCCAGACCACAAAGGTTCAGATTTTACAGTATCAGTAAAATGAAAAACATATTTTCTACAGTATGCATTGTCAAAAGATTTGCAGTTGGTTTCACCACCACAAATGATGAACTGCAATCCAATGAACCTTCATTGCAGTTTCCAATTACATGAATGAACAGGAACTACTTCCACTTGCTATACCATAAAAACACCAATTTAACCATAGATGAAAGAGCAGTTATGGCAGTCAAACAGTGTTTTTTTATATGATGATATGAGATAAAGCATTCTAATCTGCAGTGTGATGGGTGAAATACGTGTTAAGCAAAGAAGATAAGATATACCAGATATATTCAGCAATAATCTTGTCGGTATATGGAGTGACGTCCAAATTTAGTAGATCTTCCATTCTATTGATTGTGCCACCTTCAGATCTAACAGACAAGACTCTGTATTTTGAAGAGCTTTTTACTGCTGCTTTCTTGTTCTGCTTCAGAAGAATGGAACTCCACATCTTAGGAGTAATGGGGCTTGAACTCATTGGAGTCAGTTTAGTTCTCAGTTGCCATTGAGTGGATGGAGCTAAAATCTGAGCCATTGTTTGCCTCTACTGCTAAAAAGAGAGCGCTCAAAGATCAAATCTCGGAACTGAAAAATCTAACGCACTCTAAAGTGTTATATAATAAAAAGAAGACAAAGGAAAAGTTAAAATCAGCTGTTCCAAAGTTATAGATTAAAATACTATTACTAAGACAGAAACTACATTGTTTAAGAAATGCTTGTCAACAAGACCGCTATTTCCTCGCGACCAAAGTTAATGTACTATGTCTCAAAAAAAAAAAAATTAATTACTAAAACTAAATATCCATCTCAAACAACAAAACATTATTTTTGGTTCATCCTCCAAGCTCTCATAGTTCATAACTCCAAAGCCAAGATATATCATCAGGGTCAATGAGATGAAAGAGTTGAACATTCTCAAGTCTCAAGTAAGCTGTTCAATTGATTCATGTTAACTTCCAAGTATTGAAAATGATCACTCAAAAGGCAAGATATATCATCAGGGTCAATGAGATGAGAGAGTCGAACACTGTCAACTTAGTTGTTGAATTGATTCATGTTCAAACTTCCAAGCATAAGAAATGATGATCACAAGAACAAACCAGAAAAAGAACAAAGTAACAATCGACAAATAGAATCAGAAATAATCCCATGTCAAAAGAAGAAGAAAAAAAGACAGGGGACTATAAAACATGGCCACATTACCCTGAATCCACAAGCAGCCACAGACCCAGATAATGAAAACCCAAAAAACTTACAAAGAACAACCGGAGAGTGGCCGGAAAGCAAACCCGGAACTGGGTTTTTCCGATAATGGAGGAAGAACAATGTGGGGATGAAGGTTGCAGGATAGAGATAGAGATTCTCCTGTGGCTTGTGTTAAAATGGGGGAGAAACAAAGATCCTACTACAACCAAACAAAAGGGTAGTGCTTAAAAGGGTATTTGTTGGCTTTTGGAAAGTAGATAGGGCTGCAAGATGAATGGAGGAAATTGAATTTTGGCTCTCGAGGGATAAAGGCGTTATGAAGTTTTCATGGAAACTTAAAGGATTTGAAGAATCTTGCTTGACTTGATCGGTTTCACCATTAAATGACACATAATTACTCATATTCTAAGCTTTAAACACTTGAATACAACATGAGTTTTGAGAGAATCTCTCAGATTTAATTTAAAAGTCTCAATCTTTTCAACTTCTTTTTGTTTACTGTTTCTTTGAATCAGCACTTATTGATTTAAAAAATCAAAGTGGTTGTTGAAAATTAGTGTTTTGTGGTCAGTTTTGGTTAGATAATCCATCCACACCACTGCTTTAGGGACTGGGGCATCACAAATTATTTAATTACTTCTTTTCCCTCTAACTAATTCAATTTGTACCATTAAAAAAATTGAATTTGAAAATAAGATACTATTTTATGTGCAATTTAAGTTTTAAAAATGTATAATAAACTATATAATTTTTAATGATGTATAATAAGTACAAAAATGATAGGTGCTATAGTCCTAAAATGGCTATAAATGGTAAATATAGAAGGTTGTTTGGGAGTGCCAATATATCTTATATTCATTGTTCTATTACCTTGTACAGTGGAGGATTTTATAATTTGTCTACCCAAATATCTTGATATATAGTATGTCTATAGCCTTCTAAATTTTTACTTTTACACTTTTGAAAGAGTTTTTTTTGTTTGTTAATGTGTAAAAATTGAAAAATATAAGAGACATTGCTTAAACGTTATTCACATAAACGATGTTGTAAAAATTGATCGTGTAAATGATTCTAATGTTATCTTTTCGATGTGAAGTAATGGTAATAACATTAATCTTTCGTGTAGCGGTTAACAATATCACTCTTTTTTTAAGTTTACGTAAATTTTTTTCATTTTATTTTGAAAGAAATAATAACTTTTTGAATAATTACAAAGTTCAAAGTTTATAAATCAAATTATATATAAATAAAAAATGAAAAAATTAAACTTTTGAAAAGTACATAAAGATTGTCGTGAGGGAATTTTAACCTTAAAAAGCCAAATGTGGAAAGAAAAAGTACAAAGAAGTGTACTCAACACCTAGTTTTGTCTCAATTTGATGGTAAAAAAAAGATACATTATAAATTATCTTCGTTTAAATCATATTTTAGTAATGGAACAAGATACAAAATTTAGAAATCAAAATAAGATTCAAACAGTATATTTAATTTTAGTTCCATAGTCAATTTTGAATATGATAAATCTTAAACTATTAATAAAATATAGCTAAAGTTTACAATATATTTCCTATATATTGATATCAATTATTGAATGATTAAAAAAGTATGCTATATTTACAAAAGTATTTGTAAAGATTATGAACTACACAAAGAGAATAAACAAATTTAAGGTCTTAGGACCAAAATAATATTGTAAACTTTTTTCATTTTTGTTTCATTTGTGAAGTGAAACATTACATTTTAAGAAAGTGGAAAAGTGTTATCGGAACAAAAAAAGAGAGAATTATGGAGAGCTTATTTATTTATGCGATAATGGAATCACCATCTTCCCAAGAGACCCAATGCGATTTCAGCGAGCGAATGCATCGTCATGCGGTGGCGGCTCAGCCCAACCGTGCCGGAGAAGATATTGAAGCTTTCAAGCTCTGACGTAGTCTCCAACACGGCCTCTAGCTCCTTCCCCATTCCTAATTCCTCGAAGTAATGTACGTTCTCTGTTTTTTCCCTCATCATCCAAATCGCCATTTCTATTACAAACCGCCGAATCTGCGGCGTTTTAGTTGGTGGGTTTTTGTGTTTCTTCAGAATCTGAACCAATGTCGCGGCCAACTCGGCCTGCGTTGTGCCGGCCCTCTCGAATGTGATGGCGGCTTCGTGGGATGTTGTGAATTTTAAAATTTGGGCTGCCAGTCCGATCATTACTTCTTGTAGTTTTTGGTCTTCTGATTTGATTGCTCGAATTACCTGAAATGGAAATGGAGGATTGAGGTAAGAGCGGGAAAGAGAAATGGTAAATTATTTTTATTTTCCTAAGAAATTCCCTTTCTTTATAAACCAATTCTAAAGAAGTAGAAGTATATCTTAAAAAAAGGAAAATGTACAAGTCAACTTTGTTTGCATATATTTATAGCAAGCTATGAAAAGTATTAGAATATTTTTGTTCTTCCTTGCACTAATTTCAAAAACTCAAATGTCAAAGTTTGGTTGATTTAAAGCTTCTACTTTCTAGTGTGTTTGAAATCCCATACCCCATATTTGAAACAAAAGATTGTGTTGGATAAGTATTAATAGAAATTGATTTTGATTACTTACCGTTGAAGCTGCAGCTGCGACTCCTCTGAGTTTGTCAAAACCTTCTGGGCCACTGTAAACGCACAAATTTCTCAATATTCTTGCAGCATTCACACGAAGCAATGGAATCTCTAAAGTTGTTACCAGCTTTTCTTGCACCTCCAGCTTCAGAATACGATTACAGTTGCTTTTGCTATCCAATGCAAGCATTGCCAGTGCTTCTCCAGCAGCTATCCTTGTACGATTATGGATCTCCCCCATCTCTTGGTTGAAGAAAATTCTGAACAGTTCCTTTAAAACACTACCAGTACCACCAATGCTCTCTGTTGCATCCTTGTCCAGTGCCAAACTGGTTAAGATTTCAATGCCCAGTTTCTGAAGCGATGGATGTTTATCACCATATCGCAGTACATCCCTGATGTTGCTGATTGTAAAAACTATCTCAGCAATCTCATTGCGGAGAAATTTTCCTGTTGTCCCTGTCGTGCTTGCCAGCATCTTCACCACTTGCAATGATCTTTTGACTGTTTGAATCTGTGATTGTGCAACGTGCTCGTCTTTCAGTAATCTTTCTTCTGCGTGAGTGAAATCTATGATTTTTGGCAGGAGACCTCTTGTGTTCCCAATCTTACCACAGTTATCATGATCTCGTGCAAGCTTCTTCAGAATGACGAGTCCCAAGTGATTGAATGTCCAGAATGAATAGTTGGCACGGTCATGGATGATCTTCTTCTCACTTATTTCATCTGCAGAAACATTGGAGCTTCGACCATTGTGGAGTAAAGATGATATTGACTCCATGGCGCCAGGTATCCCAGCAACTCTTAATGAGTTCTGCTTTTTTCCTGCTAGTTTTGACAAAATTTCAGCAGCTGAAAGTCTGATCTCTTCTTCTTGTGGGTCTTTCCAGTTCAACATCTCAACTAATCTTTCTATAACAGCAAGATTCACCCCTATCTTTTCAAGTGTGTCATTGGAAAATCTCTGATTCATTGAAAACTGTCGAAGAATTCTCACTCCGATGAGCTGCTCATCAGGAAAACTTGAATCTAAGAGCTCCATTGCGAAAGAGACCATATCCATTTTCAGACCATCGAAAATGCTTCCATTGACGCATCTTGAATATGCATCGTAAAAGAATCTTTTTGTTGAGATCATACCCAAAGGCCCCAATTCACATTCTATGTTCACCTTTTCCAATAACTTCCGGAAGATAACCTTCCATTCCCAGTAAGCTTTTTCTATTAAAAACAACAAAGCTTCTGCCAATGCCAAGCCATAGAAAATGCTGAGAGCAGCGCGCCTGTTTCTCTTGTCCATGTCTCCCTTCGCTATGTTGCCGTAGTTGTGCTTGATTAATTTCATTAGCGAGAGCACCACACAAGCTGTTGCAGATATAAGTTGAAGCCAATAAAGAAGTTTACTGATGTTCTTTGACAAGAAAACCCATTGAGCGTATGGCAAAAGAGGAACATCTGGTGTGCTCCATTGCCGAGTTGGCATCCTCGACTGCTCTGACATTCCTCGGTCGTTAGCATTTGAATTCCCTCTTATCTCTCGACCTCGGCTTTGCTTTCCCAATGCAAGAACTGACTTGAAAGTTGCTTCGATCTTCCTAACCAGGAACTGGGACCTGGTCCTCAGTGCCCGAAAGCTATTTAAACCAGCATCAGCAATCGACCATGTTGCTTGGTGCTGCCATTCTAGCTCATGGCTCCGGCTGAATATTCGAGTTCCTTCAATCAACAGAATAATAGTGATGAACCAAAAGTCGGTTTTATCTAATGTTATAGCAAAACCACCAAGAAGAACCACAGTTGCCCAGATGAACCCAAGAGTTCCCAGCCCTGTCGCTGCTTTCTCAAGTACCGCTAACCGAAGAGCAAAGAGTGTGAGCTTTTTCTCTGGTGCACGGACCACAGGTTTCATTGGTGATACAAAATCCACATTACTACTTTCTCTCATTGTGATACTGGCCCCCCTCGGCTCAAACATGGTGGTGTTCCCACTGCAAGTTTCTGATATCTGCAAATGAATGTCGTTCCGATCACATGCCGGAGATCTCCCATCAACCATGTTTTTCAAACCAATCAATCAGAAAGCCGAAAAGATTTTTAGTGAGATGGAAACTTGAAGTGCTGTTTCTGTTTGGGTCATGGATGAAATATGGTGGTTTTTATAAGCAATGAAAAGCTTTGGGGACACGGCTTGTTTTCGGAAATGGAAGGAGTAGCGTGAAGTGACTTCTCTTTCTGTAAATTTACTCAGAAGTTCTTCGAGTTCTGTTTTGTTGAGAAAAACAAACACCCTTCAACTTAGAGCAAGTAGAGACGAGTTCCTTTATCTAGAAGGCCAACATATTATTTAACTTTTCTTTCTTTCTTTCTTTTCTTTTCTTTGTATAGATTTCGAAAGCTTCCTAATGAAGGAGTTTGGTGATAGCAATTTCCTCATTTCAAGTCAAATGGGTCCTTTGGACGTATTCACTTTTGGAGTTCATCCACAAAGTAAGTGCTTTTTTGCCAACAATACTTTCTTTTTTTGAAACAATTGACAAACAAAAGTATACCCTTTTTTTGTGGACTTCTAAAAGTGGTTTTCTTTTGTCGTTTGAAAATGGAGGAATTGTGAAAATCATTTTGGTCATATTTAAAATAGGCTGAAATATATATATATATTTTAAATCAATTTTGATGGTATGAAAGTTTTTGTTTAAAATGTATAACCGAACGTCAACTTCATTGTGCATGATTAAAGACATGTTTTAAAATGATTTTGTTTACCTTATAGGGTTGGAAACAAACGCTTTGAGATTTTGAAATCCATAAGTATAAGAGTAGTCGTGAACTTGACAACAGGGATTTTATCCATTTTAAAATCTTTCTAAAGCATGCTTTAAATACTTCCATATTATCATTTTGATGGCGACATTTTTAAAACCTCTGTTGATGATATTTGTTTCTCAAATTTTTGCATACACGTTGATATGGACATCGATAAACCTCATATAAGTACGAAATGAATGTGATTGAGGAAAAACGATAGCCATAATTGGTTTTAGATTCAAAAACAGAAATAAACATTACAAAAGTTTATAGACCAAAATAGAATTCAAACTATAGGAAAAAACTTACGATCTTGAACATCCCCCTTCATATACCTCGACGTGTCTTGATTTTTAGTTCATAAATAAATGAATGAATCAGTTAGACATTAAATCATGAAGAAGAATTGGTGGGGGAAATATTGTTATTTTGTGTGAAGTAAAAGGGAGAATAAGAGCCAAGGAAAAAAGGAGTTTTGAAAATCAGCCATTTCCCAAAGCCTTGGAGTACAAGAATCAAATTGCAAGCCGTGGTTACCATCTTTTTATTACCAAAAGCCTTTGATTATTTGGACAAAATTAATTAAGGACACGTATCAGATTTTCCCAATGATAAACACAATATTTTGATTATAATTTTGTCTCTTCAATCATACTTTATAAGACCTTTTTTCTCAACACATTACTTGACAACTCCCTCTACCCAAAGATTTGTCTTAAAAGCTTTTGCAACATCCTGAATATGGATTTGTTATAATAATTTTATATGCTTTTTGTCCTTCTCCATATCTAAACTCTCTTTTAGGTATTATTTGTTGTTTCTAGTTTAGATCTGTATAATCCTTTTGTTTTTCAGAGAAAAGTTTATTATCCTTCTAAAGTAATTTATTTGCCTAAATTGAAAGTTTTATAGTAATCAATCATCTAGTTCATAATAGTTTTTGTAATGGGAATTTTACGATATGTTGGAAATTTATTAATATGTTGAAAATTTATTATGATAATTATCCACGTCTAAAACGTATCTTAATGCCTAAAAGTTGGGTAGGATGACCCTTACGTAAGGATTATATTGCTCCCAATTTTATGAAATACAAGATACACATTAAATAATACGAAACTAATCTTTATCATCAATATCTTCACTAAAATGATGATAAAATTAAATTTACTCATCAAACTTAAATTTTTGAGTTGATTAATGATTCAACATGGTGTGAAAGGAGGAGTTGTGTTCAAACCTTTGTAATATTACTCTCTCCCAAATTTAATATTGATTTTCATTTGTTGGATAATCTACAAATTTTGAAATCTACAAGTGGAAAATAGTGTTCCAATTCCGTTTCAAAAGAAATTATAATCATTCTATCCCCAAGTTTTTAGAGGGAAAAAAAGGAATAAGATTGTTTGGAAGTCAAATTCCACAATGAGAGGAGCATTAACCCTATATACAGTTATTCATTCCTATAGCAAATTATGAATTTGAAAGGGAAAAAAAATATACAAGATTTCCTCATCTGAATGAACCTTCTAATCAGTAACTCCAAAAAACAACAGCTTTCTATAATATTTTTCTCCTTCCATATGACCAAAATTGTATAAAACAAGCACTCCAATCCAACCTTGAATTCCAGACTAAAAGAGAAGAAAACAATCTTCAAAGATACAACCTTTAGCCTTTATTTTAAGGTCGTTGGTATCTCAGCCCAATTTCTGTACAGTTCAACCAATACACTCAAAACATGCAGTTTTTTTCATCCAAAAAAAAAAAAAGGTACAGTATAGAATCCACAGACAGTAAAACTTTATTGTCATTTCAGTTAGAGTAACAACCATGGTAGACTGGTGAATACACACCTTTTTGGAGCAGTGGGTCCACTCTATGCTGCTGCCTGAGATTATTGTTCAACTGCCAAAACAACTATGAGCTTCATAAAGGTTTGAGTTCAACCTATGTTTGGGTATTAGAATGAGAAGTAAAACTGTAAATGCCAGTAACGAGCAAGACCAGATGTACGGAGTTGTAACTAAATGAAATCAGCCTTCACCCTCTTCCAGTGACGATAATCTAATAACTCCTGCAGGAGATGATGACAACTGTAAGTCATGGCTATGGCATATGCAAAATGGTACTCATATGAGTTTGGCCCAGTTATGTGAGGTTTGGATGCCAGTGCCCCTCCATTTCATGAAAGCCGGGCATCTGAAAGGTACCAAATCTTATTTATGAGAATGAATAGTACAATCTCACTCTCTCGACACAATCTCTCCATGAAACTGGTTACTGTACCCATTTCTCCAAACAAACTATTTATACCCTTGCAAATATTTCCAACTCTACCCCTCTTATCACATTTCACTTTTTACCCTTCCTATGATACTGATACACAATTAGAGGCCTAACAGTATCCATACCCCATTTTAGGGGACCTGTCTCTCCTGTGCACTGTTTCTTGTAACATAAAGCATGACACGCTGCTTGGTGTTAAAAGACAGTAAAAACAACAGATGAGATTACAATAGATTAACTTGAGTTTCTGGCCTGATGATGAACTCAGCATAGCATTAGAGCTAAAAAGTTGGAGTGCTAGCTGAAACTGGAAAACTGAATGAATCTAGCTAGTCAGTTGAATTGAGTAACATAAGTTGTTGGTTCAGTTTCATGAAACTCGAAATACAAAATGTAGTTTAGGGGCAGGTATAGTCTATTCAGTTAGCATTGGTTATCTAGAATGTTGGCTTCAATGTTGATTTTCACATTATTTTATATCAATAGGTTAGTATAAAACCAGTTTTGGGCAATAACCAAGATTAACCAACCCACTTATACTCCGTTACAGATTCTATGTTCTAACATGAATTTCCTTCCATTCGCATACCAAAAGACCCCACGTTAATGAAGTAGCAGGATTAGTGGTTAACACCGAGTAATTGGGTAATTTAATCCTTTTTAGTTTCCAATTTGGATTTTAGTTCTTAATCTGCTTTTGATTCTCTGTCTCTCTCATGTATTCATTAACCTTTGATTCACAATAAAATTTGACTTTTGATCCTTGGGAAGAGCCCTCTTTTTATCTGCACCACTAGTTAAATCTATTAGATGAGTCGGAAATCGAATCTTAAAAGGGAAGGGAGAGTGTCCTTGAGTGAAAAGGAACCCTGAAAATTCAACCATCAAATAACTAAAACGTTTCCATCAGAAGCATAATATGAAAATCACAAAAAACCACTAGACTTTATAAAGATTAAACAATATCATCAAACAGGGTATTAAATAAAAAGCCGACCACTAGACTTTAAGAAACAAAAAGTTAGCTTGAATATCAAATACAACAAGACTGAATACTATTCAGTTGAGTGTTGAAAAGTAACCTGTTAGAAGTGAGTAACATCTTGGTTAAATAATGGAAACTTCTCCACTGATAACAGGCATTTGAAATAGAATTCAAAACAAAAACTATGCAAGCTTCAGTAAAAACAAGGCAAAACTATACTACTATCAAACAAACAAAAGCGATAAAAAAAATACTTCCGTAAAGGAAGCTGGAGTTTTAAACAGACTAGTTATGATTCTGTTGTTCCTTCTCAATCTATAATCGTTACTTTCCTAAGAAAGAAACTCATCTCATAACAAAAGTTTTGTTACCTTGCAAAATGATGTCTCAAAAGCTGAATCTAAACAACAGCATTTCTCTGCAAGACCTTTGCCTTCTCAGCATCAATAATGGATTCCACAAGCTTAACCGCACTCTCCAATTTCCCATCTGCATTCACAACCACATAATCAAAATTCTTAACATGCTTCACTTCCTCTCTGGCCGTTGCAACTCTCACCAACAATGATTCTTTAGTCTCCGTCTTCCTATCAATCAACCTCTCCACCAATTTAACCTCACTCTCCGCCATCAAAAACACAAAAACAGCAGAATTCCCAAGAACTTTCCTCAATGTTTCAGCCCCTTGAGTGTCAACTCTCAACACAATATCATACCCTTTTGCCATAAACTCACGAATTTGCCTTTTGGGAATCCCCTTGTAATCTCCATACACTAAAGCATATTCCAGCAGCTCGTTCCTCGCGATCATATCAAGAAAATCTTCCTTAGAGACGAAATAATAATCTTTACCATCGACTTCACCAGGTCGCATTGGACGGCTCGTCGCTGTGACAACGAAATGGAGCCCTTCTCGGACTTCTCTCAATCGTTTAATCACAGCATCCTTTCCCACCCCACTTGGGCCACTGATCACAATAACTAAAGGGCTTGGATTTGGCACCAAAGGGTCGGAGCTAAACGAAGAAGCGAGCGAAAACTCGAGGGAACGAAACAATTCCGATCGGTCGGCTTTGTCGGGCGGCGGAATGGTGGGGAAAGGGGGTCTTCGAGCATCACCCATTTGAGAAATGGAGGAGAAAAATGGTGGTGTTAAAGGGAATGATTGAATGGGTTTAGATTTGAGGGAAATGGAGTTGAGAAAATTAGGAAAAGGAATGGGATTGTGGAATTTTGTGTGGAGCATTGAAGAGCGGGAAAGAGTAGTGGCGAAGAATATGCGAGACATGGGGGAGAAGAATGGGAAGCGCAGTCCACAATATCACAACACAATCTCAATTCAATCTTCAACAGCGTCAGGGAATGGGAAACCCATTTGGGGTTTTGAGAATAAAAAATTTGAAGGTCAACTAGAAATTTCTTGAGACATTTTTGGCTTTCTCATGTGGCTGAGAGGATTGGGGATGTTAACACTGTTTTTCCTTTTTGTTTGACCAAAGGGCTTCTTTAAATTAGAATATCAACATTTATCTTTTACAAACCAAAAAAGAATAAAAATATTACTTCAAATAAGATTTGAGTCTGTCTCTAAATAAGTGTTTTTTTTATTTGAGAGTCGGGCATAGTTTTTATTAGAGTAAGTTGAGCTAAATTTTTCTTGGTAACTAAGTTTAGTCTTATTACATATGTAGCAAAGAAATTTAAAGATAATAAAGACTCTTTCTTGTTTTCTTTCTTTCCTTCTTGGTGATAGAGAAGCTTTTATTCCCTCACCCCTAAACTAGTGAAATGAGCCTTACAATTATTGTGTTGCTTTAACCACAAATCTTAAGACTCTTGTATCCTTAAAACACATATTATCTTTTTTTTCATTTTGTGGTTTGTGCAAACCTTTGAGAAAAAAATCCTTCGAAAGAATGAAGGGCAAAGAAGAACTTAAACTTTTGTGTGTCTTGTGTGTGCGTGCGCGGCATTCTTCTTGGCTTTTTAATAGTAATTTGAAGATCCAAATTGGGCAAGTTCTATTCTCGTTGATCCATTGTAGCAAAATGTATCATTTTCATATCAAAATCAAGCCACTTTCATGCTCCCAACTATTAAACTGTAGGACTATTGCAAATACTTTTTTGCAAAGCGTCAAAGATTCTCTAAGCATTTTTCAACCGCTTTATCTCCTTTATCAATTATTTATTTTGTGATTACTTTCTTGCCAATGGCTAAAACCTGAAATCAAAAGAGAGAGAGAGATAGAAATTAAAATGAAAGAAAGTGAACTAATTGAGTTGGTAGTGTTTCTTCGAACTATCTTGGTTGATTAGTTTGATTTTCTAATTATAAAGTTGGTTGATTAGTTAGTGTTTTGAATTGATTTTGTCAATTTTCTTTTATTTCTATATTACGTTCTCCTGGAATAATATAAGCATATTCATGCACTAATTGAAAAGTCGAAAATACTATTTATAAAATTATGATTTCTATAAAACTTAAATTCATATTCTTTATTTGGATTTTAAATGAGTCAACAAGAATTAGTATTGTATTAGTTTATATATATATATAAATAAAGAAAGAGTATAAAGTTGAGGGAGCTCGATGTATACTAAATATACTGGAGCATATGAGAAAATTCAATATCTAATAACTTAAACGTTACACTTCACGAAGACTATCACCAAAGACAGAGGGTATACAAAAGCAGACCATTATGACTTATGAGATCTCTAATAAATAAAAAGTTGGCTTTAAGATCAAATACAACAAGACTGTATACTATTCAGCTAAGTGTTTGAGATGTAATCATTTAAAAGTGAGTAACATCTTGCATACATAAATAATGAAAACTTCTCTACTGATACATACCAGGCATTTGAAGAGATTTTTATACAGTTCACTTCATTGGGAGCTCCTTCATGTGTGATAGTCTACCCCTCACAGAACTATCAATTATAACCTTTTGATTATGTGAGATGAATATCATTCTTGATTGAGCATAGTTTTGTTAGGATCTTTCATGTGACATACTCATGTAAGTAATGGCGTTAGGGATGGTCATGTGTTAAAAGCGATACTAGTCCTAATATGAGCTCACTTTTATATTGCAACAGATCGCGTCAAGGCTACTAGCTGCTATACATGTCATCCTTGACACGATGAATTCTTTCATGAGGGGTGGATCGTCCATCTAAAGACGCTTCCAAATAGTCTTTACAAAGACTGAGCCATTTCAAATAGAATCCAAAACAAAGACTATGCAAGCTTCGGTCAAAACATGGCAAAAGGAATCTGGAGTTCTGAACAGACTAGTTATGATTCTGTTGTTCCTTCTCAATCTATAATAGTTACTTTCCTAAGAAAGCAACTCATCTCATAACAAAATGTGTTGTTACCTTGCAAAATGATGTTACAAAAGCTGAATCTAAACAACAGCATTTCTCTGCAAGACCTTTGCCTTCTCAGCATCAATAATGGATTCCACAAGCTTAACCGCACTCTCCAACTTCCCATCTGCATTCACAACCACATAATCAAAATTCTTAACATGCTTCACTTCCTCTCTGGCCGTTGCAATTCTCACCAACAATGATTCTTTAGTCTCCGTCTTCCTATCAATCAACCTCTCCACTAATTCAACCTCACTTTCCGCCATCAAAAACACAGAAACAGCGGATTCCCGAAGAATCATCTTCAATGTTTCAGCCCCTTGAATGTCAACTCTCAACACGATATCATACCCTTTTGCCATAAACTCATGAATTTGCGCTTTGGGAATCCCCATGTAATCTCCATACACAAAGGCATATTCCAGAAGCTCTTTCCTCTCAACCATAGCAAGAAACTCTTCCTTAGAGACGAAATAATAGTCTTTTCCATCGACCTCACCAGGTCGCATTGGACGGCTCGTCACTGTAACAGCGAAATGGAGCCTTTCTCGAACTTCTTTCAATCGTTTAATCACAGTACCCTTTCCCACCCCACTTGGGCCAGTGATCACAAAAGCCAAAGGTCTTGGATTCAGCACCAAAGTGCCGGAGCTAGACAAAGAGCTAAGCGAAACCTTAACGGAACGCAACTCCGATCGATCGGCTTCATCGGGCGGCGGAATTGTGGAGGAAAAGGGTCTTCGAGCATCATCCAATTGAGAAATGGAGGAGAAAAATGGTGGGGTTAATTGACTGGGTTTGAATTTGGGGGAAATGGGGTCGAGTAAATTAGGAAAAGGAATAGGATTGTGGCATTTAATGCCGAGGAATCGGCGAAACATGGAGGAGAATAATGGGAAGCGGAGTTCACACAACCAAATTTCAATCTTCAACAGCGTTGGGGAATGGGAATTTGGTGTTTAGAAAATAAAAAATTTGAAGCTCAAGATGAAATTTCGTGAGAAAATTTCGGCTTTCTCATTTGGCTGAGAGAAATGGGGATACTAACACTGTGTTTTTCATTTTGTTTGACGATAGAAGCCGTGGATTGAAGATTGTGTTGCCGTCAACTGAAGAAGAACGTAGGCGGCGACGCGTGAACTTGAGGGTTTATGGTTTAGTTTTAAGAGATTGCCAAAAATGATCTTCCCTTCCCACTCTATTCTTTTCTGAAAAATAGATCAAATTTTCAAAAACTTTGCTTTTCTCTCCCTTTGATGAAGAAGGTGATGTAAGAAAACAAAGTCTTGAGTTAATTACATTTTTTGATCCTTTTACATGCAACCAAGCTTTTATGTTTCCTATTACACTCACAATTACTAACAAATTAATCATATTCCCTCCATAACCCAAATTTTCTATACTCTACAAAGTTGTTATCAAGCAAACAAAACAAAGAAACTCCGTACGGTTTAATACATTACATAAAAAGGTATTGATGATCTCGCTTAGTAGTATGAGGCCAAATATGTGGTGAAATAATAAAAAACGTTGATTTCATACCTTAATAACCAAAATTTAATGATATAAGATCAAACTTCAGTCTCTCAAAAATGTTTTGTTCGTCAATTTCTTTTTCTACATAATCACATTTCATATGCTCAATTATTTTCTCACTATATATATATTTAGACATTTTAGAGGTTGTCAATGGTATAAGATCGATTACATAGTTGAATAATCAATAACCTTAGTTTCAGTAATCTAATATTCGAATTCTGGTGATGTTGGTTTGAATTACTAGTCTTATTGTTAATTTTCATTCATGAGAATAAGAAACATTTCGTATGTTTAATTACTTTTTTTTTTTACCTTTTTCCATCTATTATTATCTACCGACCATTTATTATTATTATTTTTATTTTTGGTATGTTTTAATTACTTTTCAATTTGTGGTTTGTGCTAAGTTTGCAAATAAAAAAGGAAAGGAAAATTGTAAGTTGCTATGTTGTGACAATTTGATGTGTATATATATATATTTTGAAGATCCAAATTGGGTAGGTTTGTTTGGAGGAACATAAGAATATAAAATTGGTTAATGCCATTTGAGCAAAAGAAATCAATTTTCAGATCAAAATAAAGCCATTGTCATGCTGCCAACTCTTAAACTATAAGATGATTGCAAAGACTTTTAGCAAAAGGGTCAAAGATTCTCTAACATATTCAACCACTTCATCTCCTTTATCATTTATTTATTTCATTTCATTACTTTCTTCACTTTGGGTAAAACCTCAAATCAAAAACACAAACACAAATACAAATTTAGAAATAAAAAGGAGATTATAACCTTTACTTACTTCATCTCCTATTTGTAACTCGAGTATACACTCTAAAATAATGGTTTTTATAAGATTAAGGTGTTTACTGATTTCTAATAAAAATTGTATAATCATAATGAAATTTTATTGATAGATCAATTATAATAAACCACAATTGCAAATGTAACTGAATTGCTTTTGATCGTGTTTACCTTAAACTATGGATTTTGTTAAAGTTACAGTTATTGTTATGTTTACCTTTATCTCTCATAGTCAAATGGTAACGATATTAGTAAATGTGTCAAAGTTTCATAGCTTTTTTTTCTTTCTAAAAGAGTAACAATAATGGTAACCATAATGATAATGATATGACACATTTTTTTAATGCAAGTTGATATATCACACTTTGCTTATCGATTAGATTGCAATTTTTTTACGATTTTGGATGTGGACTGCAAAGCACAAGTATATAACACCAAATGTAATCACGTGGAGTTCACTTTTTAAATTAGCATTAATTCATTTTAATTAAATTGTTGTAAACATGACTTGAATTTATTGAGTAAACTAAAAGTTTGAGATTGTTTCTTTTCGGTTGATATATATATGAGATAAACAAAACAAACTTTATAAGAAAATTAATGTAAAATTGAGGACAATAAATAAAAACCTTAATCCAATAGTTTACTTGACATATAAAGAGAAAAGCACCAACATAATAAAGTTATTTGTTATTTCTACTCAAAGACAAAAAAAATTAACTTTATATCAAAAACGTGATCTTGAAAAACTCAAGTCACGTACAAAAGAAGTCATCGTGTTATTCTACATTATCTTCTAACTTATCTATATATTTCAACATTTGTCTTTAGTTACTAATAATAATGATTAACACATCTAAATTTCAAAATTTTCTTTTATTGGACAAACTTTAATCACGTCGAGTATAGTAAGTTATTTTTTCATAGCTAAATATTAAAGATAAGTTAATAATTAAATAGTTATTTATCAAGGATAATGCTCATTAAATAGTTAAATCAACATTGACTCAATATAAGATACATTTATTAGATAGAACTTTGAAGAAGAAAATGTTTTCTTATATACAATTTATTTAATTGATCATGGCTATATATATATATATATATATCACATTACAAGAGAAAATCTACATATGGAGGTTTCTTATTTTGGGAAAATTCAATTGCCCCAACTCATGAAGTCACCAATAAATGAATACCTTTTTTATTTTTTATTATTTCATTTTATTTTTTTAATTGTAGCTCAACAAAGACAAAAATTAGATATGTGCATTATTGAAAGGCAGTGGAGAAGACATCAACAAATAATTCCATAGAATATATTATCTAATTTAATTAAAAATTTCCAAAAAAAAAAAAAAAAAAAAAAAAACCATCCCAAGTCTCAAAAATAAAAATGAAACAATATTGCATCTCTTATAAAAAATACAAACTTTATCGTCATTGTTAAGGTAAATACGTCATCTCTTGTTTAAGAAAAATTTAATACTAATACCTGGATCATGTGTGACTCTAGCAACATTTTCAGCTTAACATATTCGTATATGTAATGGAGTTGACCGAAGAAGGAGTAAACTATCTTTTATTTCAATACTTTCTTTTGTAAGTCTTCAAAAGTGATCTCAAAATCACGCAACATATTTGTAAATTAGAATACTTGTACTCAATAGTATGTATTTGGTTATCATATATGATTGAATGTAATGATAGAGGATAGAAATCATTGTAGTTACTTTTTAAATTAATGTATTAGATACTAACAATGGATTAGTGTGTGATTTATGTTTTATTTATTTTTTAAAGATTTACAAAAGTTAACTTCTCGAAACCCTATTGATTCTAATCACTCATCGATTATTACCATGCGTAATTTATCCCCCTTCAATTGCTAATCATCTTTCTCATAAAATACTTTTCTATACATACAAAAGTTGTGGTCCCAAATTTAGCCGAAAAGGAAATTTCCTAAAGAAAAATAGCAAGTCTTTAGTACTTGAAAAAATGATAAAAATAGACTTCCGAGAATTCATAAACAAGAACCCAAATAGTCCATATGTAACGAAAGCATAACATGTAACTTGTAAGTCAATTATAAGTCAAATCACATAACAAATATGATCTAAACTATCCAACTTTGATAATAAGTGTCTAACATCTAAATCAAATCAATAAAGATAAAGTCATGTTGTCCCAACAACGAATATAAATTGATATGAGTCGAAAATTTGAATATAAATCACATTTATCAATGCAAGGGAAACTCAAATGAGATTAAGTTCGTGTATAAAAAGTGTAGGAAGGTAATATAAGTCTCATTATTAATAAAAAAGAATAGATTAATTATAGAAGTTGGGGGTGATGTGATGAGGCATGTTGAATTGGTTGGTAAGAGAGGATGGAGGAAAAGGAAAAGGAAAAGCAAAAACTCATTGTTCAACAAATAATTAATGAGAAACAAAACAATGATTTAATTAATTAATAAATTAATCATGTGATAATTAAGAAAGTTCATGGTGGATTGGATTCTGATGTTTTATTAAAGCCAATGCTCTCGTCTTTGCACTTTCATGTTTCCTTTTCCTTTTCCGAATTGAACTCTTTCATCTTCATCTTCTTCTTCTTCTTCCCTCGATTCGTCTTCTTCACCGTAAAGCATTTCTCCAACTCTCCCGCCTCTCAAATTCATAATCCTTGCCGCTGATTTTCGCTTTAAATTTCAAAACCCTTCTTCGATTCTTACCTTTTAACCTAACCCACTATTTCAATTTTGCCTTTTTCGTGGGGATTATTATTCAATTTTGCAAAACATCGATTGTTCTCAAACTTTTAGTTGATGGGCACAATCAAATTGTTTAGAGAAGCCTCTAAAGCCTCTTCCAATCCTTCGAATCCTTTACCGGTCACCTCCTCTACCGCTCGATTCGAGACCGTTAATGTTACACATGATTTCAAGATCAATGGGTACTCCCTCAATAAAGGTATGGGAATTGGGAAATACATTACATCCGATACGTTTCTTGTTGGTGGGTACGAATGGGCTATCTATTTCTATCCCGATGGTAAGAGTATGGAGGACAACGCCGCGTATGTCTCTATTTTCATAGCGTTGGTCAGCGACGGCGCCGATGTTAGGGCTCTTTTTGAATTGACACTTTTCGATCAGAGTGGAAAAGGGAATCATAAGGTTCATAGCCATTTTGAAAGGAGGCTCGAGAGCGGTCCATACACCCTCAAGTATCGTGGAAGCATGTGGTAATTATTTTGCTTATTGATTTGGATTGTTCTTTAATGATTGTGTTTTGTTCAATTTGTTCTTAGCACTTATCATCCGCTAGTAAGTTGGGGAAGTTAGAAAACAGCGTTGATCGAGTTGGTTCTAGACTCTACACTTAGAAAGGTTATGTGATCCAATCGTTTGTTGGTACTTATTTATTTGTTCAACTGGATAGTTTGTTTTTATTTAAATTCCATGAACATATGGTTGCGAGAAGTTTTTCTTTTTCCACTGAAACAAAGGAGAAACTGGACTATCATCAAGAAGGATGAAAATTGGGCTATCCAGTTCCTGATTAACAACATAGCGTTGGTAATGCACTGAGGTTAAAAGCTAGAGGAGCATGTCCCCTTGGATGGTATAACTAGGATTGAGTTTCCAATTGCCTATCATCCAGTTAAAGGATTCAAGCATCCTATTTATTTTTATTTACAAATTGTACGAAAAGAAGTTGAATATGCTATTAGACTTGATGATGCCAATTTATAATGTAATGGACTTCGAACAAAAATCCCAAGGTATCAATTCTCTACTTTTAATTACTGTGAGTTTGGCTTACTAGTTAAAGACGCAAGTTGTACCTAGATCCATTTGAAGTCATAGTACCTAATAAGAATGTTTACATCAAACTGCCATAGGGTTCTATGGAAGAATTAGTAAAGGACCAAGGATGTACGTTGACCTGCACACTCATGCTTATCGTAGAAGAAATGAGATAGTTAGACAGCAATCCTTTGGACAAATTTTATTTAGAGTTTGATGGATGTAAATGTGTTTCTGGATTTGGGAATTCTCTCTCATTTTCCCCTTATGTTACATTCAGTTTGTACTGTTTTATTAAGTCCACTTCAATTGCAACCTTTATGTTTGTATTATGTTCTCACTCTCTTTTTCCAACAAAAAATTTGGCACTTATTGTGTGTTTTATTTTAAGTTGTGTCTATTATTTTCTTAATGACTGTATGAAGGCTAAAAAGGGATATTACGTATGAATTTTCAGGGGTTATAAGCGTTATTTCAAAAGAACTCTTTTAGAGTCGTCAGATTACCTTAAAGATGATTGCCTCTCGATTAAATGTGTTGTTGGTGTTGTTAAATCACAAACGGAGGGACCTAAAATCTATTCTATAACACCACCTCCCTCCAACATTGGCCAGCAATTTGGGAAGCTTTTGGAAAGTGGTAAGTGTGCTGATGTCAATTTTGAAGTAGATGGTGAAATATTTGCAGCCCACAAGTTGGTCATTGCAGCACGTTCACCTGTATTCAGGGCACAACTTTTTGGCCCATTGAAGGATAAAGATACTCGATGCATAAAGGTTGAAGACATTGAGGCTCCTGTATTTAAGGTTCTCTCTCCTCTCTATCTCTTACATACACAGCCAGATCAGTGCATATGGTCACATGTAGAGAATCAAGCATGCTGTTGTGCTGCAGTCAGTTTAAATTGCATATAACACACTTATTGATATACATGATGATAGGAGCCTTATGGACTTCATTTATAATTTTTTAATTTTGTAAGCAATTTGTCTGTGCTTTCAAGAGAAAAAGGTTTCATTTATTTCTTCATATTTCGAACAACTTGTTGGTGCTTCCAAGCGAAAAGGTATTGGTTTTGTGTGGCATGCATGTAAATAGTGTAATTATTAGAAAGGGGTAAGAATCTTGAACTTTCTTAGTTCCTAATGTGTGTTTGATAGTCCTGAAAATAAATAGTGTAATTTTTAAGAAAAGGGTAAGAGCTTTGAACTTTCTTAATTCCTATTAGTATTAATGATGTCAATGAGTTTGGCTGTAATCAGAGATTCAAGAGAACCCTTACCAGCATAGCACAATAATTCCTGTTAGGGGATAAATACACTCTTGAGTCTCCAAGATTTACAAAACTTTTACAAGATTTACAAATCCTTGGAAGTTTGTTATGTAATGTAAAACACACCACTACCCATGGGGAAAAGGAAGAGCTTTGGATGAAGTATATTGCATAATTCTGAACTTCTTTTTTGTTATTGGAATCTGCAGGCGTTACTTCATTTCATGTACTGGGACAATCTACCAGACATGCTTGAGCTTGTTGGTGGAAACTCTAAGTGGGCATCAACTTTGATGGCTCAACATCTTCTTGCAGCTGCAGATCGTTATGCATTAGACAGGCTTAAATTGCTTTGTGAGGCTAACCTCTGTGAAGATATTGCCATAAATACTGTGGCAACTACATTAGCTTTAGCTGAGCAGCACCATTGTTTCCAATTGAAAGCTGCATGCCTCAGATTTATCGCCATGCCTGAAAACTTAAAAGGTATGGCTTTATTATAACATTGGACTCACTAATATGGCTCAGTAACTTTTTCTTATGCAAATTAGTGGACACTGTTAACAAGGTGGAGAAAGGGTCTCACTTTTTAGTAAACAATAACATCAAGTAGTTTCAGTTGTATTATCTTCTAAATTTAAATTGTTTTATGTTTCCCATTACTCTTTTTTTTTTTTTGGATAAAGAAACATGTCATTGATGAATGAAAAAAGTGGAAAACCCCAAAACACCTAATTTTTTTCTATTACACTTTTGTTGACCCAGGAAATTAGAATACTGTCACATTCCAACAGCTTCTTAGCCGTAGTTGTTGAGACAATCACATGGCTAAAACGAGGTTGTCAATTTATCATAAAGAGAAAATCTTTAAGGTTTGGGACAAAGGATATAGATTGTTTATTTGGTCCTTATTTTCTATTTACTGTTGAGATGGGCTTGGCATTGTCTTGTGACAAATTTGGGAGACAGAGAGTTCCTAGTGCCAGAATATTTTTCTGCAATATGGGCACGCCAGCTAGTTCTGTGTGTTGGGCTATTTGAAGTGATGGAGTTAGATTAATGTTAGGTGGATGGATGTTTGTGAGAATATTGAAGATTTGATGAGTGACCTTGTTTAATCATAGAAATATTCAGCTGGTTGCTTTGTTTACCGATCCTTTGTTTCAACAGTTAACGATGTGATTGTATGTGTTCCACCATGTCTCGAGCTGGTTCAAATATGAAGTCAAGTAAGGGATCATTGAGCATGGTGAGATTTTAGGTTGTGGTGACTGGATTATTATGCATGTATATTGATTTTTTGGACTTTGCCTTTTTCCTGATGGAGAACTCCCAAGTACCTCCTTCAAGAATGAGCTATCATCCCTTCCCTATCTTAAGCTCTACTCACACCATACAAGGTTCTCCAACGATTTGGATCTGGTAATCCCACTACAAATGCTCAAGGTCTTCCCAAGCATTTTGGTAACAACACGGAAGAAGAATGCCTTTGGATACGATCCAAGGTATTCACTTTCCCAGCTAAAACTTTCCACACACATTTTTTGGAATTATAACTTGTCAGGGGTATAAGAACTTAGAGGCATCTGAAGTGGGAGAAGGAACAGCAATGCTTTGTGGAGAAGGAAAACATAAGAAGGAAAGAATGAAATGGCATGAGAAATCTCCCAGAAGGATTAGGGGACCAGATACGAGCATCCTCTCTTATAGGCCACACCTAAGGAAAAGTTTCTTTAGTCACTTGGGCTACATCACTCAAGCTCTCGTCCTTTGATCCTTCTAGAGGGTATTCTTCCTTATTTTTCCTGCCCCTCCTCCCACCTCGGTTGCCTCTATGTTCTCTTCACTTTGGCAGGTTAAAGAAGGTTAAGGTGTTTGTGTGGTAGGTTTTAACTTTTACATGGGAGAGTGAATACCTAGGATCATGTCCAAATACATTTTTCTATTGTTTTGCTTTTGCAATGGTGCATTTTCAATCTCTTACGGAGGCATGGGGAGGACCTTGAGGATTTGCTGTGGGATTGCCAGTTTGTTTCTTTGGGGGGCGGGTTAGTAATAACTGAACTCCTTTGAAGACACTTTTGATAAGTTGTTCTTGATTGATCCTTCTTTTTTCCATCCATAGGAAACGAAGTTTAAGAAGAGATGATACGGAGAAACAGGTAGATAGCCATCCCACCCAAGTACCCTTCAGCAATTGACCAAAATCATCCACTCGGTTTCCAAATTGGAGTTCTAATGGCATTAGACAGCAAAAATTAAACTAGTCTTTAAAACTTTATGATCACAAAGATGTTGGAAGATGGACTCTTTACTATTTTTGAAAAGCAACATTGTATGCCATAGCTCACGATTCATTCAATGTCCTTTATATATTTTGTGAGATGGTGATAGTCTGTTGTGTTTAAAAACCTTTTTTGAACTTTTCAATAAAATGTTGTTTAGGTGTGTTAAGACAGGTTTTTCTGTAGTTGACATATTTTATGGAAGCTTCTCAAGAGAAGTCATGATTGTTCGATGATTAGAATAGAATGAATGTATTGATCAGTCCGAGGAAGTTGTTCGACGCACCATATCCTTCTCTTGGAACAACTACTTAACATGAATTAGCGACACTGTCTCTCTTGGGTCAACCTATTGAACAGTCCCTTTTAGATCATCATCCCTTTTCTAGTGCTAAACGTTACTTTATACACATAATTTGCTAAAACATTTAAATGGAAAGAATTTAATCTTTAGTCTTTAATCTTTTTGTGATTGTTCCCTCCTAGTTATATATTGCTAAAAGGGTTGATAAGCATAGATTGAATCATTGTATTTGACATATAAAGTCTAAAGTATTTTAGTAAATTTTCAGCCGTGATGCAATCCGACGGGTTCGATTATCTCAAAGAAAGCTGTCCTGCTGTTCTTACTGAGCTTCTGCAATATGTAGCAAGAGTTACTGAACACAACGTCCTTACTTCTGGGTTTGGAAATTTGACCTTTTTAGATGGCAGCGATCTGAATGGAAGGCGTGTGAAGCAAAGGTTATATTGACTACTTTGGAAGCAAAAGAAAACACAGGGAAACCATTGACCTATTTAGGAATTAGACAATTTTTTTCTTCCTGTATTCAATTGATGCCCTATAAATTATTCTTGTATGAATTATAAATTTAGTGTTCCTATTTTGTTGGTTGTCTATTTAAATGAAATGAAGTAAACATTGGCAAGGTCTGTGGTTTTAGTTTGTACAGTAGTCTTTGTAAGCTCTCCCTACCCTGAACAAGAAAAGAAAAGGGTCAACTATTGAGAGATTATGTTGAGAAAATTTAGGAATATTTGGTCCCTTCAATTATGTTTTGGACAGTGAATGTCCTGTTAATGTTGAACTTCTGTTGTATTTTAAGGAAATATCGATTTGTTCATATGAAAATGCATATAATTTTTATTTTCTTCCAATTGTTCTTGAAGTATGTCTCAATTTACCCTTCATGGGAATTGGATAATTAAATGATATTTTTTTCTTGA
Source organism: Cucumis hystrix (assembly GCA_025688845.1). Classification (NCBI taxonomy): domain Eukaryota; kingdom Viridiplantae; phylum Streptophyta; class Magnoliopsida; order Cucurbitales; family Cucurbitaceae; genus Cucumis; species Cucumis hystrix. The sequence goes on along the minus strand of CM046888.1, from coordinate 4,239,160 downwards.
AAACTATGTTATTCTTATTATTTAGAAGTAATAGTGTCACTTTTTTAGTGAGTCTCGACATTAATTAGCTTTTTCATTTTTGGAAAATTATGATTTGTTTTATTGAATTAAAAGAATCAATTGGCTTGAGTTGAATTAAAACTTTGATTAGAAGAAAAGAAAAAGAATTGGAGTTGTAATCAAGGACAAAGAAAGAAATTGGTTGCAAGAAGGGAAGAAAATTCATGAAGATTTGAAGTCTTACAGAGAAAAAGAGATCATTCTTCAAAAAGGTGAAATATGAATATTTAGTCTTGATTTTTCAATAAGAATTTTGTTTGTTTTTCTTATTGAGAAAAGATGGTGCTAAGGAGTGCTGGAGTCTTCCTATGCCTTTTCATCATATTATTCCTCTTCTTAACCCTACTAAAAATGGACAACCTTTGGCTCCTAAGCCCCGGAGGAATCTTGTCTTCTTTTTTTTCCCCTCTCAATAAAGAATCAAACTCCTACACCTTTCACTAGTAGTCCTTGCTAGTATTATGATAATACTTGTTCTCACTCTCTTATCCTCTTTCTCACACCCACACTCTCACTAAGCTCCAAATATTTACCAAGTAAAAGTGGAGGTGGAAGGCCAAGCTAAATCGAAAATTCCAGTAACAGCCACCACAAAAGGAAGCAATGCCGACAAAAGCTAAGATAATAATTTGCACTTCAGACGCAAACTATTATAAGTCACTCCTCGTCCTAAATGCTTCGAGTAAAAAGAAGAGATTAGAAAAAGGCTTAACTCAAGAAGAAATGAGTAGGGCTAACTATTCAAAGTAAGGCGCGGGCTCATCTTGCACGTAATTCCCCCGATTGAGTTGGCATTTTGAATGAACTGAACTCCACCTAAAAGGGATAAAAGGCTTAACCCACGAAGAAAATAGTAGGGCGAACTATTCAAAGTAGGGCACGGACTCATCTCGCACGTAATTCCCCCAATTGAGTTGGCATCCTGAATGAACTGAACTCCACCTAAAAGGGATCCAACCAAAAGGGGTTTGCTTGCAGGGTATTTGCCAAATATTCTTAACAACTTCTCTTAAACCTTGTTATAACTGACACCTGAAGATATAGAGAGCCATTTTGTATGATATTTACATATGATTGATAGTTGTTGAGAATCATATTTTTAACTTCCAGATTGATATTAACATTGTGCTAATTGAGCTACATTCATTTTTGCCTAATCGGTAAATTTATAGCCTATAAAAATTTGTATAGTAACGTAAAAAGTAAACTTTAATTTTGTATAGTTTGAACCAAGGGGTGTTCAAGTGCTTTTCCTTGGAAAGAAGAGTGATACTTAAGTGTTTGGTAAGATTAACAAATCCATACAAGGTTCAAAATTTCATAATTTTAATTTTGGAAAAAAATTATGACCAAAATATGGTTCAGTATAGCAGAAACTATTCTCCCTGCAAAATCAAAGAGATGTTTCAATCTCACACAAAGAAAATGCAAAAATTATTGTTGTACTATCATCAACATGACCATCAAATCTGCTAATATTATGACTGTTCCCATGTTTTTCACTGAGATATTAGAAAGCAGCAGCATATCCAAACGTCTTATTCTGAGCTTAAAGAGTAAAATGGCTCACAGCACAAAGATACTAACAAGAGGGATTCACAATGGCCAATTCAATTACTTAAAATACTTAGTAAACCAAGCCAACAAGTCCTCATGAGCTTCATCTGCACATTTGACAGCCTCTTCATCTTCCACTTTGTACCTCACAGTCCACCCATGAGAAACCTTTGGAAAGATCTTTACGAACCCGTCCACCTATAAATCGAAGAAGTAAAAAATTTACATCTACTTTCAAGTTGAATGAATGCATATGTGGGTAACGTGAGAAGTGTAAGATCGAAATTTGATATGAAGGTATGGAAAAACAACGTCGAGCTTGATATGATTGTGGCGAAAGATTCAATATCCTAAAATGAACTAAGGAAATGGTCTATATAACTTAACTCAAGTAATTAGATTTAGGCTTTTTAACCTTTATTTGCTGTCAATGTAAACAACGTTTCTTTTCTTTTTTTGTTAAGAGAGACAAGATCAGATTCACAAAAAATATTATGATAAAAGTTCAACTAAAGGAAGGAAAATAAGATGGCTCCCACTCTTACCTCAGGCTTTGCAGACAAGATTTCTTCAAATTCTTTCAAGAGTTCTGGAGGAGACATTTGATCGATCTCTGCTCCTAGTATCGAAATGGGAGCTTTGACCCCTACAATTATCAGTAAACATTGGAAACAGTTAGCGAATTAAGTTGTATTCATCCATTTCTTACTAGTTAGTTACCACAAATAAAAGAAATAATTCCTGATACTGAACAGAACAAGTCAGTCAATCTGAGATTTTCCTTTGCCAGAAGGTACATATAGCCTCATACTTTAGAAAGCGTCCTGCTTGAAGTGCAGAAAATTGAAAACAAAACATTTAGTAATCAGGCCCATCCACCTAGCTTGTCAGGTCATTGTCTATTTGTTCGTGTTTTGTTTTGCAAGAATTTTTTTTTGGTTTGGTGAATGTGAAAGAAAAGGGTCAGGCCTATCCATCTATTATCTAGCTCATCAGGTCGTTGCCTCTCTCTTCTTAAAAAGACGGAAAATATATTCGTCGGAAAACAATGAGATCTTTCTGGTTTGGACTATTACATTAGGGAGAAACATCCTTTTGGAAATACTCTTCTGCGTGTTTCTTCAGCCTCACTAGTGCATTAATTGTAAAACTAAGCACCTGAGAATGAGTTGACATGCGGAGATTTAAAACTAAGCACCTGTCAATGCTAAGCTGTGGTGTGGCTATCTATTATGCAATTGGGGAGCTTAAAAAAATGTGGTTTTGTATGGTTTGGTTCGTGTTCAGAGGTTCTATTGTTTGTTCAAAGTTCGATTGCTTTATTGTTTGACTTGGGGTGCATTTGAAGCAGCCTTCCTGTCTTTCATCTTCAACAATGGAAGTGTTTCTTACTAAAAAGAACAGACAAAAGAAAAGGAAAAGAGGTCAAAGCGGAACCAAAATACAAACCTTTGATGTCATCGACTGTGACAAACGAAGGATGTAGCAACACAGCAGCTTGAATCAACTCCACTTTTGCAAGGTCAACCACAACCTTGGCTGAGGGTACAAAAGTTCATCACCATTCAAACAAAAGTAAGAAATTTTCATCCAGGTAATATAAACAAATCATAGGAAGTATTCAGCAATATGAAAAAAATTATAGATTCCTGCAAATTGAAAGCAGTGGATAATTTTATGTTCTTAAAAATACGAACAAAATATGATAATAAGAAACACATGATGAATATACTCACCACCCCAGCAAATGCCTACGGCTCCAATCGCTGAGATACCTTTGTTTTTCAGAGCTTCAACTACTGGCTTCGCATCATCAAAACCCTTTTCCTGTTAAACCATTATATCAACATGAATTTGAACTCTCGCATTTCAATTAGTATAATGATTGGTTTTCTTTGGCGATATTCAGAATACAACAACATGATGACAAAGGCCACCCCATTTTCAAACCGAAAAAACGTTTTCTTAGATAGGAGTGAGCAAGCCACCAAGCACACGAGTCAATGTCAGTCAACTCCTTATCAACCCTATTAATATAATTCCCAGTCCCACATTTGTCCTAGAAACTAAAACACAACTTCAGGCGGCAGATAGATGATAATTAAGAAAATGCTGCAGTAATGAAGTGAAAGACAAGAACTCACAGGTTCATGATCTTGTAACCAAACCCGAATGGGCCTATTAGCATCATCTGGGACAAATGGATCTCCATGGAAGAAATCAGGAGCAACCACAAAGAACCCAGCAGCTGCAACCTTATCTGCTAGCTTCCTACAAATTGAAAGGAGCTAAAATTAGCGTCAAGTAGAATCCAAAGATATGTGCAGCAAAAGATACCAATCTTCAACTTCCTTCTAATTTGTTGGTAATAAGAAATGGTTTCATGAACGATGTGAAACTACCACCCAAAGAAAAAGGGTCGGGGCCAAGGTCAAAGCCAAGGAAGAAAAGGAATACATGAGTAGACATATTTGTGTTATATGGATATAAAGTTTACAACAAGAAGAGCTAATAAAATATTAAAACACAGTCTCCCAAAAGTGGCCTGTTGCTCTTTTTCCTTTAAAGCCAAAAAGATGCAACTTCTTTGTGTACACTCTAAAAATTGCTGCTTATACTTCTACTGAAATGCTCTTCATATACCATACTGAATAAAACCAATCCAATCACAGCAAGAACAAAAGCAATCTCTTCTTTAGCAACAAAATCACGTGAAGCAATGCAGCAATTGTAATATCTCTCCAATTTTAGAAATACCTTAAAAGTGGAGCTTCAAATCCTGCAAAGCGCAAGACAGCAAGAAAAGCTTAGGGCACTAGACTTTCACATGCATCTTATATCATTGAAAGCGAAAAAGAACTTCATAGACATTTAAAATTTTATGAAGTATCGTATAGTATTAGATCGAGGACTAGGAGAAATTTTTATCAATTCCCAAACTCCCAAAAGAACATTTATTACAATTTGACAGTGAAAAGAGAGAGACCCATGTGCAAATTCCCTTCACCCAGAAGTCAAACACCTCCTATCCTACTGTAGGTACCATATATATATATGAGAATGATAAGGGTTAGCTACCGTACCGTAGACATCTGTAATAAAAAGGACAGCGAGTTTGGAGTCAGGGGAGCCGGAGACGTAGGTGGTAAGGCCGCCGAGTTGTTCGATATGGCCGGCGCCGCTGCTGGGGTTTAGAGTTGGTGGGTTTGAACAGCATTGAGGACCTGACATTTTTGTATTCAATGAGGATCCTTCGTTTTACTCTATGACTGATTTCAGTGGAAGAGAGTAGAGAAATGCTTAAAAAGATGGAAATTTGCCTCAGCCCTTACGTCAAATGAATGGATAAACCGTAACCCCATTAATAAATACTCCAAATTCTTCTTCTTCTTCCTAAATTTTCGTCCTTTCTTCCTATTTGTTTCTTTTTAACAATAGCAAATGATGACGAACATTTCATTTTCAACTAATTTTCATGGGTTGTAAATTTATAATATGATTATAACAGACGACAAAAGAAAAATCGGTAATTTTATAATTCCAAATGTGTGACATTTTCACCTTTTGAATGATAATATACTAATCGACTGATGACTAAGCTATGCTCCAATTGATCAAACCAATTTTCTTAATCAACAATATTGTGTTTGAAATTTCTTATTAAAATTAGTGTAATTGGACCAAACTTGTTTAAAATATTTACAAAAACTATTTCATTTATTGTTTCGAAAATTATATTTATTTTCCCATCTTTCATCTTTTTCTACGTGAAAATAATTCAATTTGTATTCAAGTTTTAAAAGCAAAAATCATTTTTTTAGTTTATACATGTATGACCATTGTATGATATTTTCCTTTAAATAATTAACAGGTGCTTAAACATTAAAGAGAGATAGTAACAAAAAATGAAGATGATGAAGAGTGGAGGACACTTGTTTGATAGGGAGAAGTAATCTATGCACAAACATTATTTTATTCACTTTCTTCTCTTATGTTTCATTTAATTACCATTCTATTTTTTAAACTAAATATTCTAAACACTACTTTCTAATAAATTCCAAAATTCAAAGTCAAGTTGTAAAAGCTTTAAAATTGTTTATTGTAAAATTTGACTCCAATTCAAATATTTTCTCCTTTTAAAAAAATAAATTATTGTGATTAGAAGTAATAAAAAAAAAGTAGTAGTCTTCAACAACCAAACTTTTCTCTTTTTCTCTTTTTATTTTTGAATAGTTAAATTCATAGATGTAATTTCCACCTATAAATTTATTTTACTCATATTTAAAAGAATAAATTTTAAAATATTGTTTTTGTTTTTAGAATTCGACTTATAAACCATCATACAAAATTTAAGAGAAATCTAACATAAACACAACAATAAAGGAACCCATGACATACTTCTAAGAAAAGTTCGAACAACCTTCAATAAAAGGGTACCTTGTACCCAAAACCAACAAAGATGGCTAGGTAGAGAATATCTAGGAGTGCGAGACTTAAGGAACTCGATAAACTAACTCGCACCTTCAAAAAAAGGAAAAGAAAAAACCCATTTAAAGAAATCATCTCAAATTTCAAAACATAAAACTAAAAACGAAAATGTTACAAAACGAAGCCTAAACAATTAACAAACATGACAAACCTTAGCAATCAAAGTTTTGTCAAATAATAAGCTTGATTCATTGACAATTCTATCGATCTATTGTTGATTTGTCGTGTCTTGAATCTACAACATCATGATCTCTTAGATCATTTAATTCAGCACATACAGTAATATCTGCATTCATATTTTGGATTGATGTAAAAAAATGGTATTTAAATAAGATAAAAAAAACAATGACCTGTAATTTTCACCTTGTGTGTAAGAGAGTAAGATATGATAAGCACAAAACTCATTTCAACATAGCTATGCTTAACCTCTTATGAAATTCCAATCCAACTACTTTAGGTGCCTTGTAAGCCAATCCAACAAGTCCCTATCAGCCTCATCTGCATACTTCAAACCTTCATCTTTCGACATCGCACCTCTTTGTCCATCCATGAGAAATTTTTGAAAAGATTCTTACGAACCAATCGACCTACCGATCAACAATATGAAATTTACATATATATTCGAGTTGGTTAAATGCAATCAAGTGTATGATTTTAACTTATTTTTGTTTTTGAAGTATCATATATATATTTTTTATTTTTGCTAATGAAAGGCAAGAAGAGGTCATATTCACATTAAACATTATGATAGAAAAACAAAAGTATATGTGGATGGAAAATAAAGGGCAGACAATTCTCACTGCCTCAGGTTTTTTCGTTGATAAGACTTCAAATTGTTTCAAGAGTTCGGGTGGAGATTACTTGGTCCATCTCGGCTCCTAGTATCGAAATGGAAGCCTTAACCCCTATACTTATCCACAAACATCAAGCTTAGTTTAACTTCTAAATTAATTTCATCTACTACTCATAAGAGAACAAGTCTATCAATATATAAGATTCCTACTTTAAAGTGCAATATCTAACTATGAAAAAGTCACAAACAAAGTAATAAAATTATTAAGAAAGCATCATCCTACAAACTAGCCTCATTTATTTTTTATCTTATAGAAATGGAAAACAAAAGCGTTAGATAACGATGTGATCTTTTGGCTCAGTCCATTGCATTCAACTCATTGAACTTCCTTTCGAGCATGCTACTGTTGCACGTTCCTTCAATCTCACTCGTGCATTTTCCATAAGAAGAACATAAGATCAGTATGCATTATCGCACAATGCTTGTTTTCGATAGTTTATATCGGATAAGTTTATTCTAATATTTTGGACCTTTGATTTGTGTTTAGCTACATAAAGGAAGATTGTCTAAACTCTAAAGGAGTTTTCGAGACAACTATATTTTGGTCATCTAGTGGAAGTAGAAGATGAATTTTGCAAATAGAATGTTATGAAATGTGAGATTTAGAACTAAGCATATGTTAGTGCTTGTGGCTATTACATAATTTGGGAGCTAACAGAAAATGAGGATTTTGTATGCGTTGGTTAGCATTTAGTGGTTCTTTGGATGTTTGTTGTTTGTTGTTTGTTTGCAGTTTCACTTCTTTCTTTGTCTGATTCGATGCATTTGACGCAGCCTCATTTACTTTTATATTCCAAAATGAAAATATTTCTTATTAAATAAAACAAATAACCAAGCAAAGATAATATTGCAAACTTATAAACAAACCTTTGATGTCATCAACAGTAACGGACGATGGATGTAGCAACACAGCAGCTTGAATCAAATGATCCACCTTTGAAAGCTCAACCATGCACAACGACCTTGGCTAAGATGCAAAAAGTACATCACAATTCAAGCTCAGGTGTGAGATTCAATAGAAGTAATAGAAACAAATCAAAGAAGTACTGAAGAAAAAAAGAATATAGAACATGAAGATATACCTACCTGCACACTGCACAGTGCACATGGAAAGCAATGGATAATTATAAATGTAAAAGAAACTAAAAAGGAAAACCAATGTTCATAACATCGAAACATTAATGAAAAACACAAGATGAATATACTCACCAGTCACCACCCCCAGCAAAAGCCTGCAGCTCCAATTGCTGAAATACCTTTGCCGGCGGTGGGGTATAGAGTTGGTGGGTTTGAACAGCATTGGGAGCCTGACATTTTCTTGCCGTCGCTTTGATTTCAGTTACGATTTAGCCTCCATTTCAGTGCGTGGAAATGCTTAAAACCAACGAAACGATGTTCAAATTTTAAACTCTAGATTCTTGCACCAAAACATATATTAATTGGGGGTAGTTCATCCAACTTCATATCTCCAAAAATTTTACTACAAAGGTCACCTTTTCTTTGTTACTTGCAAATACAGTGGTTTCAAAAAGAGGGTATATTTAAAAAAGAATTAAAAAAAATGGTGATATAGAAAGTATTTAGGAAAATGGGGTTGAAATTTTGGCCTCACTTGAGTGCGTCTTAAACATTCTATTATTTTTTAAAAAATTTAATTGTTGCGTTTTTTTTTTATATCTTTCCATTGTTGCTTAATAACTTTTATTTTTTTTATTTTCTTTAAATAAATTCAGTTTTTTATTTTATTTTTTTAATTTTCCCATTATTACTTAATTGTTATTTTTTGTTTTAAATAAATCCAGCCTTTTCTCTTTTTTTTTTTCTTTTTTCTTTTCATTATTACTTACTAAATTCTTAATTGTTATTTTTTGTTTTATTTGTTTTCTTTAATGAATAAAAATAAGAATATCAATAAAAGCTTAAAGCAACATTTATGTAAAACATATCTAATTGTGCAAATCCATTTCACATTGAATCAACCTCATTGACCAAAGAAGGAAAACATAAGATTTAACACAATTAAATTCATGGCAATCAACAAGAAATTAAAGTATAACAAAAGTGTTTTTTAGATGAGTAAGTTCGGTTAATCCTTTTTGTCTTTCACCAATCAAAATCAATAATAGTGATAGTTACAGAGTTATGAATAATAATACATATATCAAAATCCTATAAAAAAAATATAATGGGTTGGAAATGAATCACATAAAACAAATTCAAATGAAAACTCATTAAAATCACAAAATTAACAATGTTAATAAGAATAGAGAAACTAACCTTAGAAAGAAACTAATTCTTTGATAGAACGTTGATGTAGAAAACCCTAAACCTTAGAAAGAATGAAAAATATGGAGAACTTTGAAGATGAAATTGAGTTGTGAGTTTTTGTTGTTAAGTAAAATGAACTTTATAGGAGAAAAAAATGGAACGATTGAAGATGAAATTTTTAACCTACCCCGTTTTCCAATGAATTGTAGTATTATAAAATATTTCTTTTTATTTTCATTTATTAAAGAAATGTAAGTTTTATAAATATATATTTTTTTAAATGAAAAATAATATATATAACTCGGTCAAATACTTTCTCAATTTTCAATTGCTGTTAACTCTCTTGTATCAAATCAAAATAATTTGTGTCAAATCAAAATAATTTCTCTTTTCTCAAATCTAATCAACTTCTCTCTTGTCAAATTTAATTCATATCTAATTAATTTCTCTCTTTATTATCATGTCATTATAATTTTTTTTGTCCTTATTGGTCAAACTTAAGTTTTTTAAGTTGATATGTCAAATCTTTTATCTATCTCTCTTATCACCTAATTAAGTTTTTTTTTATCTTTTTTGGTTAAAAATAAACTTTCAGTCCAACTTAATAAAAAAATGTATTATTAAGTAAGATTATTAATTAACAATGTAATAATAATTAAGAATTTATTAAGTAATACTGTGAAAATTAAAAAAAAATAAAAGAAAATTCTGAATTTATTTAAGAAAATAAATAAAACAAAAAATAATAATTAAGAATTTATTAAGTAATAATGGGAAAATAAAAAAATAAAATAAAGGCTGAATTTATTTAAAACAAAAAAAATAACAATTAAGTAATAATAGAAAAATAAAAATGAAAAAGAAAAAACTGAATTTTTTTAAAAAATAAAAAATAATAAAAGTTATTAAGTAATAATGAAAAGATATAAAAAAGAAAAGAAAAGAAAAAACGCAATTAACGGGGAGAGAGAACACGGTTAAATTAAAAATAAAATAGAATAAGTCTCTTCAAGAGACACATTCAAATGAGGCTAAAATTTCCACCTTATTCTCTAAATACATATCACCCCTTTTTCTTAATTCTTTTTTAAATATACTCTTTTTTTTTCAAATAACTCGCAAATATAGCATAGATACCAACTATATTTGAAATTGTTACCCGTTATAATCATAAGTGTTCTGGAAAAAGAATCGGGCCCAAGTATGTTGATCTTAAGGTCCACTAGATTTTTTAGGCCTAAAATTGGGCCAAGGGGGATCCAACAAATGGACCATGCTATCAAATCAAGCCGAGAGAGTTTGGACTATATGGCTTCAATTACAACTTTTGAAAAATAGCCCTTTTTTCCTTTTGCTGAAATATGGCCACTATAGAAACAAAGGGCATTTTTTGTTTGTTTGTCCCTCCTTTATACTATACTCTTTTACATAAATTAAACTCTATATCTCCTTTAATTCATCGATTAAATATAATATCTCAAAGGGCTTATCTAATAATAGGTAAAAGTTGAAACTCAAAATTTTGAAACTCGGATACCTTAACATGGTGCATTTACTTGTTTGAATCTTACCTCACTTTTCTAGTTCATCTTTATTCTTTTATGGTTTTCTTTTATTTGTTTGTTTGTTTTTTTTTTTTTTTTTTTTTCCGTTATTGAACCTTCTTTAATTGTAACGATGATATAATGGAAGTCAAACGTGAAGGGTGATCGACTATGATGAATATCATAAAAGAGTGGACGACGACTTAATTTATTTCACTCAATTGTTCTTACTCTCTAACCTTCGTTATTTTGTAAACATGCAGCTACTATGATAGTAGTGATAGGTCATGTTTCGAACATCGATAAAAAAAACGTTTGAGAGAAGAACTATGTTCAAATGTTGATATAACATTAATTCAAATTTACTCAATAGTTAAATTTATTCGTCAATCAGTGATTTAACACAATATCATAACATGAAGTCTTATATTTATATTCCTGAGATATCGTATCCTTCCCATATATGGAATGAATTTCACTCATGAGTGTATAGTAGCAACTTCTAAAAATAAACAGTGCTACAATGCACGTATGGTAACAATCTCTAGTAACAAAAAACTAAGTTTTGTCACTTATCTTTTTTAAGTTGATCAACAAATAGAACACAAAAAAATTGAATTTTTGATTTCAAAAGAGATAAACAGTATATGTCAGTTATCGTTGAATCATACTCACTTCAACTATTCACTAAAATTTTGCATATTTAACCTAGTTTTTTAAACCCGACATAGAAATTACAAGTTGCAATATATTTTAAGGAAAAATTGTATGAAAGTAGGGGGTTTTTTTTTTAATGAATTAATATATATAGAATTGTGATTTTGGGTTTAGGGTGTATTGGTGTCATTATTCGTAAATATTAAAAGATGGGCTTTTTAAGAACCAACCCGGAGTGCATATTGGGATCCACGTGACGGCCCAATCATTAATTTGATTAATATATAAAAACAAAATAAAAGTTAGGGGAAATTAATATCTTAATTATATTAAAGTTAGCTGCACCACTCAATTTTAAATTTCAATGCATAATCAAGATTCCATTCTCGCATGGGAACCCTAATTTTAATATTTGACTATATTATAATATTGTCTTTGCTAAATATTCTATTATTTGACGACAACTTTTCTTTTTTCTTTTTTCTTTTTTCTTTTTTAAAAATAAAGAAAACAAAATTTAATTATTATATCCATGATTAAAAGAAATTTTTCTTTAAATTTTCCTCACTTTGACTATTCTCTTTGTAAGTTGATAGGTAATATATTAATACAATTTCAAATAAATATTAGGATGATTTAATTTAGACAAACCAAAATAATAATAATAATAATAATGTGTTGTGTCTTAGCCTATGTATTAATTTATATACTCTTTTGTCTTAGCCTATGAATATTAAAGGCTTTTTATAACTAATATTTTGTCTGAAAACTTTTAATTAGTTTAGGATTGAGATTAATTTTCTAAAAAATAGACTAACAAACAAGCTAATTGTTAACAAATTTGTTGTATTATACAACAAAGTAAACTTAGAGTCTTTCATTTTTTTTTTCTTTTTGCTTTATTATTTCAAGTGAGAAAAAATTGTAGGTTTAGTTGACATAAGTGATATTAATTTTAAATGTCGAACGAATTGATAGAGTAAAGCAAGTACACGATCGAAAAGAGTCACATAAAAATAGTAATTATAAACTCATTTAAATTGAAAATTATGGATTGGTTCAACAAACACTAAAGCATGTCAAAAAAGGATAAAAAAAATGTGAAGGAATGAGATTCAAAACTTTTAAATGGTGAGTTAATCAATATATATTGGATGATGCCAATAACTATATATATTATTGTAAGATATATTTTTCCAATTAAATTGTTTTTGAGATTGGGGTAATTTCTTTTCTTCCTATTTCGATGAAATTTTGAGAAATTCTTTACTAAACAACATTTTGATTAAAAAAAAAAAAAAAAAGTTCGATTTTTTTTTAAGAAATTAATTACATTAGCTCAATTTAAGTTTTTCAATTTTATGGTTATGATTAATTGGATAGTTTCATATATCAATCACATTGTCAACAAAGGGCAAAATTTTTGTAAATGTTATGCTTTCTCCGATTTTGAATAAAAACTTTGATTTTCAAAGAAATTGAACTTTTTATTTAAAAAAAAACTTATATTTATTTATAATCTCATTCAAACCTTTTCTTTTTAATTAAAATTTTGCATCATTTCATCTCAAAGTTAAATTGAAGTTGAAATGATGAAGTATATAATTTCAACTCAAAATAATCTTAAACTTTATATTATTTTGTAGTATGCTTTTGCATCTACATTTACCATATACATATCTAAATGTTGTCTTTATATATATAAATAGATTAATTAAAATTGTCAACTATAGCATAATTAAGCCACAATAGAAGTTTCATTAACTAATTGAAATAAGTTTCATAAAATTTCTCAAAACTTTCATCAACATCGATATTTTCATAAAATCGAGACCTCGATATTTTCCATCAACATCCAATAATTTGAACTTTAGTTAAACACTTAAACTATATAAGAAACGCGTTTGAATTGATCATCCCTTTCGTAAGAAGATTTCTAATCTAAAAGTAGGTTTGAAACGACATTTACGAAATAGGAAGATGAGTAATATTGAAACTCAAAGACAAAGTAGTATATATTTTTTCCATAAATTAAATTGTAAAAAGAATTGCAAATGTGTCCCTTGAAAGAAAAGAAGGTCACATTTGGAATAGAAAAGAGACACTCAAAAGGGAGGTATATATGAGCATATGAAGAACTAGATGTGTGAGTGTGTGTGTGGGGTTCCTCTCAATGCCATTTATTTATTATACTATAAAGTACAAGTGTATGTTATATTTAACTTGTTGCCCCTTATAATATTATAATTAGTTTATATATAGTCTTTCAAACTCATATGATCATTACTAGTGATCACTTACTAATGATGATTAATTTCTTTTTTGAAAAAATTAAAATTGAACTTCTTTATATATAAGAGTGCAACCCATCATTTCTCAAATGATTCAAACCCACTTGATCCGTCAATTTCACATCCCTATAAATGCTTTCATGAATGTCAAAACCCCACTTGATTCATCCTCAATCCTCTGCCTCTCTTTTTATAATAAAATATATATATATGTGCTATAACAGCTTAAGCTCTTTATGATGTAAAAAAAAAAAAAAACCGTTTTTTAATATAAAGAAAATGAATAGTAACAAAGAATGTTCTATAGAAGTCTAAGTAGTGATAGACTTTTTTAGAGATATATTAATATCACTAATAGACACATAAAAAAGTCTATCAACATCTATGTTAAAATTTTGTTAGGTTTACTATCAAATCATACATTCATATAGAATGAATAACGGTTTCGACATAATTATATATACCTAAAGTAGGATAAAAGTCAAAATAGAGTGTGGTTAAAGTTAATTGATAGAATGTTTTTTTAGATGTGAAGATTTAGTGCTTAGAATCTAAAAAAACCACTTGGATATTGTTTTTTTTTCTTTATTATTTAACATAATTAGAATATACAACTTCAATCTAGGGAAAAAAAAACCCTAAAACTTCAATGTATAAGAATCTTGCTATACAATCTCAAGAGCAAATCTAATATAATATATGATCTTTGGAATGATGAAGAAAAAAAACTCTAATTCGAAGTATCACTTAACTCGATTAACATAAAGTTATATTATTAGTCTAAAAGTTAGAGATTCGATTCTTTTACTCCACACATGTTTATGATTTTTTTTATTTTTTTAAATTTAAATTTCTAATATACCCATGTTTCTTTTTAATCAATTGATCTATGTACACAAAATTGAATTTCGTATCTCATTTTAATTTTGTGTATAAAAAGTTTGAGTATTTTAAAAAAATGTGAATAGATCATAGACTTTATGGACACACTCACACAACAATTGAAAGTTCAAAACTTATTTAACAAAAATTGAAAGTTCAAAACTTATTTAACATAAAATAAAAGGTTAAAATACTGCCTGTTTTAAAGTTTAGAAATCAATTAATTAATCACAAAATTTAAAAAGAAATTGAAATTTTTTTTTCAAAAAATTGCTTTAAAACTAATTTTAAGACAAATGGATGATAATTTGATAGAATGCTTTTAATTATTGTAAAATAAATCAAAGTATTTATAAATATAGCAAAAATGTACTGTATATCGTTGTCTATTACTAGTAAACGATGACATTTTGTTATATTTATATATATACTTTTAACAGTTTTATCATTTAAAATAAGGAGAATTTTTAGAAATAGTTGATTTTAGAAAATATTTACAACCTATAGAAAATTCTATCACTGATAGTTATTGATATGCTATAGTGATAAAAGACTATCAGTGATAGAATCCAAAATTTTGCTATAGCTTGTAAATATTTTAATTTATTTTGCTATTTTTAAAAATGCCTCTTAAAATAATTGCCCTAATTTAAGTGCTCAACTTATAAGAATTATCTCTAATGATTAGCTATAATTGACTTTTTTTATAACATAGCAAATCAAAACATATATAAATGTTTTTATTCGAAACAAATTTAAAAAATGCATTCAAAAGAAAAAGATTTACTTTTTGTTAGTCAATGAATCAAACAAACTTTAGTAGTGATACTTTTTGAACATGTGGGATCATAAAACAACATTATTACAAGATAAATTTGAAAATATTTTAAACTATTTACCCAACACATTTTTTTTTATTATAAGGTTTCTTAAAATAATAATAACAATAACTACTCAATAAGAGTAGTTGACCATTGCCATTGCCATTTGAATTAGCATTAAAAAGAAAACAGCTTTTTTGTTCTTCAATTTCACGCACAACACTTTACATTATATGTTAATAATTAATCAAAAACCATCAATAATAATCTAAGTCTCCATCGTTCTTAATTTCAACAAATATTATATAGTTGGAAACACCCTACCCAATTGTACAATTTGTATTACACAATTAATTTCTACACATCTAGTTTTATATCTTAGAGTTGTTTAATTTTCAATACATTAAACACCTAAGATTCCATGTTTTCGAGAATATTAGAATGAAGATGCATAGAAACCCACCTTTGTTTTTGTTTCATTGACTTGTGCAAAAACTATATGCAAAATAACAATTATTTATAAATTGACTTTCCTCAACCACAAACCGATGATAAGTCAAAAATGATCAAGAGCATGTATGGAGAATAATCATTAACCTTAAGCTTAAGGTCTTGAATGTATTGAACTTAACTCAAGTATGATAGTCATATCATCCAAAAATACTTTAATTACCAATCTCTTCCCTATCTCCACTTTTTAATAACTAAACTTTAAAAATGAGCCACTTAGATTACAATTTTTATATTTGTTATCAATGCATAGCTTAAAATTGGAAATTCAAACATTCCATACCTTCTTCACAAATTTAGTTAGAGTTTTTAAATATTAATTATATTTTATGGTTTTTAGACTTTCATTTACTTTTCATTTAATCTTTAATTTATATAATTTTCTTAGAAATTAATAAAATTTCTAGAATTGTTAGACGAAACCAAAATTGTAAGTTTGATGAAAGTAGTATAAGGTTATTCATTATAAAATTGAAGCACTTAAAAGAAATATATGTGTATATGATTATAAACTTGATGTAAATAGGTTACCCCACCTAATGTTGGGAAATATAAAATTGAAACATGTATGAATAAATGAATATAATAAGTGAATTATATAATTGAGTAAAGTTAAGTTGGTACTAAGGATTATGATGATAATTAAATTGGTACATAAGATAATGTTATATAATTTCTTTTCCTAAATCATTACGGGCCCTCATTGCACGTGCGGCTCCCATTTTCATTCATGACTTTCTATTTCTTTTCTATTATTATTTTTTACTCTCTTTTTTTCTTTGGTCAAACTTAAATTTCTACTGTAAATCACAAAGTTCTATAAAATACTTATAAGATATAACAAAATATTATATTTTATAAATGATGGATCAGTTAAACCCATAACTTAACTATCAAACACTTTTTAATGTTTATAGGCTTTTTAGACACAAAAGTTATTCTCATTTGAATAATTAAATAACAATCTAAACTCAAGAAATAGAGAATCTTGAACTTTTTCTTATCACAAGTTTCATAAATTCTATAATTCATTTTTACTTACATTATGAATAATAATTCAAGCACAAATAATTTAAAAGAGTTTAAACAATAAGTCAAACAAGTTCTAATATTTGACTTTACAATAACATATTAAAACCAAAAGTTAGAACTATTTACAACATTATATCACTAAATTATAGTGTCCCACTAATTTTTCTTTTATCTTGAAAAAAAAGAAGAAGAAATATATCACTAAAAAATTTAGAAAAGAAAAAGACACTTCCCTTGTTAAATGATGTTTTCCATTAAAGAATATTGGTGGCTCCACAAGAACTAAAAATTAATCATTCATCTTTGTATAAGATTAGTTAATTAATTATTTGTATACAATAACAAATTGAAACTAATAATAGAATCTAGTGTGGTTTCTACTAATGTTATAGTGCAAAGAGAATAAAAGTATATATGAATATATATAAATGTTAAAAAAAAATTAACTGTCATATAACGAGAATGACACATTTTAAATTATCTTATTTAAAAAAAAATAAAAAAAAAATCCTCCTTTTTTTTTTTTTTTTTTAAAATTTTTTTTCTTATTTAAATGAAGAGAAACTAAAAAAAGAAAAAAAAGAAAGAAAAAAAAAAAAAAGATTCTTGGGTTTTAGTCAATCAAATTGTGGAACCTTACATTTAAATATTTTGTTCCCACAATTATCTTTAGGTGCCAATATGTGTCCCTCCTCCAACTTTCTGTCACTCAATAAATTAGAAAACTATATATTAAAATTTTTATATAAATTATTCTCTCTCCCTTGAAACAAAAAGTTTTTTTCTTTCTTTTTCTTTTTATTTATATATTATTTAAATCCTTAATAATGTTTTCATCATTTTCTTAACCTCATCCTTACTCATTATTAATAACTATACAAAATCAAATGGATTATTGAGGTTGGATCACACCTACTCTAATGCATCAAACTTTATTAGAACTTAGTAGCCAAGGTTATTAGGTGAGAGTAATAATAGGTTGTTGCACTTTTCTAAAAAAATTGTGCAAAAAGTTAAAATAAAATTAACATTTAACTATTAGAAAAGCATTAAAAAAAAATAATTTCACACATCCTCATTCATCATTTTAGAATTTTTCAATAAAAACTTGTTCAAACACTAAATATTGTGTGCGATTGATTTTAAACATATGAACGCATTGGATATTAAACAAGGAACAACAGTAAAAAAAAAAAAATTAATTAGCTAGATTCATATCGGAGAAGACAAGACGAAGGTCAAAACCACACCTCACTCAGGCTAGCCCGAGACCAAGCTAACCCTCGATTTACATGACTCTACTTCAAGAGTTTATTAGCTTAATTTCAACCTATGTGTTTTAGATGGCTGATTTGTTCAATGATTCTTATGTATAATTATTATGACTCAAAGGAAATCAAGTCGTCCATTTTGACACTTAAACTTTCAATTTGTTACAAGAAAACTTATGCATTAATTGAAATATATACTTTCAGCACCACACTATTGTATAAGTACTCCTCTTTCACATCCACTCGAATAAAATCTCTAATCGTTACTATCACAAGAAAAGGACAAATATTTTTCTCTCTATCTCTAGGTTTTCGCATCAATAACTAACGTGCCTAATCACACACTAACTAAATTCATACCAACAAAATAGTTAAAATAACACACACATACATATATATACCATTCAATGAATTCTGTTTAAAAAAATATATGTGTATGTATATATATATAGACTGATTTATTTGATATGTCTTGTCAACTAAACTGATATTAATGAAGATGATTATATATAAAATGAAAGTGATTAGTCACCTCAAGGGCATCCCTCTAGTTTAATAATAATAGTAATGTGTGTGTGTGTTAATTAAATTAATAACCTAATGTCTCTTCATTAAAAATTGAGATTAATTAAAATAAATAAAAACAAAGGCATCCTAAAGCACTATAAAAGAAAAATTCTTTTTGCCCACTGCTTTTTTCTAAAACAACCAGCCCCCACCTAGTATTGTTTGGTTACGTGGTTGTGCCCTTTTTTTTTTAATATCAACCAACTACATATCTTCATTACATTTATTTATACACTCAAACTATATCTAAACTTCCTTCATTAATTTCAATTTCATTCCATAACTTAAAACAATTTTATAATTTAATTAATCCCTATAGTTGGTAAAATTTCATAGACAATATTTATTTTTCTCTAAATTATAAGGACTAAGTTTATGTAAAATTTTAATATTTATATCATTTATTAAATATATATGATATGTCTAGTTCAAGTAGTTTTATTTAGTTCATTATAATTAATTTATTTATGTCATATTCATAATGATTTTAGTTTTAGTTTTTTTATTTTCAGGATGGACTACAAAAACGTATAGAGGTTATTTTTTTTATAAAAAAAAAATTGATAGTTTACAAATATAGCAAAATAGACTGATGTTTACATTATGAGACACTATATAACAAAAAAAAATATATGTAGTAGACAAGATTCGAACCCAAAACCTTCAGGCTTTGAAAGCAACACAACCATGGTACTAAAAGTAGAATCTAATAATAATAAAGTATTATTTAATATATATTGTAATCTAACACTTCAAAACTAATATTAAAATACAAAAACCAGTAATGTGAGGGAGGCATGCCCCTAACCCCTTAATAAATCTGGTCTTATTTACAATATATAGCAAAAAAATTTATTGTACCAGTGATAGACATTGATCAACACTTATAAACTTCTATCAATGTCTGTTAATGATCGAATCTGGATTTTTTTATATTTGTAAATATTTTCAACAGTTTTTTGTTTGAAATAATTTCTGAAATTTTAAAAAAGAAAAACATTTTCAATGTTATTTTAGTTTCTAATTAATGTTCCGTTGAAATATTAACAAATATTATTTAGGAAAATTTTAGAAACGTTTTTTTAGATGATTAATGTAAGTAAATTAAGTGTATATGATTTCAAAATTTAAAATGAAAATAGAATAATAATGGTCATTGAATAAGCTCTCTTAGAAGTTGGAATTTCTATTTAGGGTTTCAAATTCTTCTAGAATTGTTATTAAAAAAAATCTATACATAGAAAGAATATTTACTATTAATCAAGATTAGGCTTGGTGTAATCATTTTATTATTCTCTAACACTAAGGTTTGTTTACTAATAATACCATTTTCCTTTTTTTTTCTCCCTTAAAAACCATATTTATTCACTAACAATTTTTAAAAGAAAACTAATTTACTCCAAACTTGAGTTCTATGCCATGATTTCTTTTTCTTAATTATGACTCAATTTAAAAGAAAATAAAAGTTATACCAAAAGCAACTAAAAACGAGAAAATTATGTTTTTGTTGTCAAGTACAATTCGAACATGTAATTTAGTGGATAATATACATGCTACATAAGTAAACGTAAAAAGTCTATATATCTTCGCTTTTACATTTGTTACGTGTCTAATATCGAACGAGGTCTATAATTATAGAATGATTCTTTTTATCAATAATAGGATTGAACTTACATTAGCTATATACACCACAACATCTCTCTTTAAGAAAATTAAAATGCTGGATAGTCACTTCAAAACAATATTCATGTAAAAAGTGAAAGATTAAACCCTAGCTAGGGCTGGCTGGTAAGCATGGACTTAAAATTATAGTTTTTTTAAAAAATAAAACCTTTGTTTGCTTCTTAGCTAGACTCCAAGATTGTCTCTTCTACATATACCCTTCTCCACTTCATTGGAATCAAAAGTTGATTTCCAAAAGGCTTTTTTTTTTTTTTGTTGCTGTTAATTAAATTTCTCTTCTTTGTTTTATTGTAATAATGGCATCTCTTGTTTTATTGGTCCAAAATTATTATTTAGTTATTTATTATACAAAAGCAAAATTCCTCTACCCGAAAAAAAAGAAAAAGAAGAAGAAGAAGAAGAAGAAGAACTTACATTAATTCAAACTATCAATTCCTTAAAGGAATATATATTTGTATCTATAGAATGGATGGATATATGACAGAATGTTTATAGTTGAAATTTAAAAGAGAAATGTTGTAGTTGTTTCTAGATTGAGACTCTTTGATCATATTCCCTTATTCAAAATTCTCTTCCATTATATCAAAACCAATATAAAAAAGTACCGTTCCATATGATCATCAAAATACTAAGTACTGTTGCATATATGTTATTTGTCTTTTAAAGTTGAGTATGATTAAAAAAATAATCAATTAGTTTTGTGTCAACCATAGATTAACAGCATGCATGTTCATCTTCTAGACAAGAAAATTTACTGAAAAACAGAGACTGAAAGAAATAAGTTCGTTCGAATAGCGTAATTATAATGATATTCAAATACTTAATTTGAAGTCTCAATAAGGGACATTCCTCTCTTTCTTAACAATCTTCTCTAAATGGGATGGTTTTTGTTCATATTCCTTGTACAGAAAATAGGAGGACGACCCACATTTTAGCAAAAAGGGATTTATCTCATTCTTCCTTACTTTTTGAGTTCTTGTAACCTTTTGGGGTGATTTGGTTTTCTTAACTCATTGACTTAGAAGAAAAAGAAGGCAAAAGGTAAAAAAATAACTTCTTTACTATATACAAAACATGAACAAAAAAAAGTTTCTAGTATACATAAATGATAGTATAACTGAAATTTAAGTCATGTATATTCATTCATTGCGTGTCATCAACGAAACATTTAAAAATAGGTCAAAACTCATGAAATAATAAACTAATATATCAACAAATGACATGTAAAATAATAAATGAAATGAGTGTGCTAACTACTTTTATTACCAAAAATATTTTCAAAATAAACCTATTTGCTATCTCTTTTTATAATTATTACTTGAATTAGATACAAAACAACCATACTAACCTAAGGAAAGTTCGAATTCTCACACCCAAGTTATCGGTTAAGAACTTGTGGCATGGGATTAAACTTGATCTATGTTGTTAAAACAAACTTCACAATCATGGCATATGAAGGCAAAGTCTCTGTGATCAATACTTTATTTATTAGGGATTTTCCAATTTTTTTTTTTCAAGATACAACTGAAGAAGCTCAAATATGATCGCAAGCAGTCTCCGTACTAAAGGTAACATTCAAAATATTTCAATTAATTTCTTTTCTTTTTTAAATAAAGTTCTTTTGGGAATTAAGGGCATATAAATACCAAGTGAAGTTCTCTAATGGTTGAGCCAAAGAGGCAATTGGAGAAGAAGGGAAAGATAATGTCAAACATCATTTTCTTTGAAACCCACAAAATCCCAATTCCTTCTTAGAAGAGAAAAGAAAATTCCAAATTTTTTCACATATTATTCCTCCAAAAAGGAAAAAGAAAATCAAAACTTTGGTGTTTCTTCAATTAGGGACATTGTTAATGCCTAATCCCTCACTATCCATAAGCTAATCCTTTCAAATTACTCTCTTGCATATACCCTACTACAAACCTCTCTCTCTCTCTCTCTCTCTCTTTTTCTCTTCAGGTACTGTTTTGAATTCTCTAAGAACACACCCAAAAAAAACAAAGATTTGAAAATTTATTCAAATGGGTTGATTGAAGTTTTCATTTTTTGAAATGGGTTTTGGTTATTTTTTGCAGCTCATTTGATGAGGATGGCATTGTCATTGACCTCTGCCGCCGGGAAGCAAGTTCAGCCTCTGGTGGGGAATTTTCAGGGGAATTTCAATATGGAACAGTTTTTCCGGCGGAAAGATAAAGTGGTTGTGGTAATGGGAGCCACCGGAACGGGTAAATCTCGATTAGCAATCGAGCTAGCCACGCGGTTTCCGTCGGAAATTGTGAATTCCGATAAGATTCAGGTTTATGAAGGACTTGATGTTGTAACAAATAAAGTAACCGAAGAAGAACGCCGTGGAATTCCACACCATTTGTTAAGTTCAATCGACCCAAAATCGAATTTCTCTTCTCGTGATTTCACTCATCATGCCTCTGGTGCAATTGAATCAATTTTGGCCAGAGATCGCCTCCCAATCATCGCCGGTGGATCAAATTCCTACATTGAGGCTCTGGTTAATGATTATGCAGAGGCCCGATTCCGATACGAGTTCTGTTTTTTGTGGGTCGATGTTTCTTTACCAATTCTTCAAAAATTTGTCTCCGACCGCGTTGATCGGATGGTCGACGGTGGGTTTGTCGAAGAAGTCAGACAGATTTTTGATCCAGAAGGTGATTATTCACAAGGGATTAAACGAGCTATCGGAGTGCCGGAATTGCACGAGTATTTGAGAGCAGAACGCGACGGCGCCGATGAGCGAGTCTTAAATATCCTTCTAGAATTGGCGATTTCAAGAATTAAAGACAATACTTGCCGATTGGCATTCCGTCAACTCGAGAAGATTCGCCTTCTTCGTAGTAAATGGAATTGGAATCTCCGGCGACTCGATGCCACCGGAGCCATTTTGACCGACGGTGAAAACTCCCTTGACGTTTGGGAAAAGCTCGTCCTCGAACCAAGCTCGAGGATCGTCGACCAATTCCTCTGCGACGGTAGCCGCCGTATCACCACCGGAATTTCCACTCCGGATGCGGTGTCCCGCGCCGTCGCGGCCGTAAGCCGTTAAAGTAATCCCCAAATTTGTCGACCCCACAGAATCTACACCTCCGCGTGCCACGTCGCAAGCTTCTGATTTTACTTTTTTTATAAAAAAAAAAAAAATTATCTTTTTTCTTTTTTCTTTTTTTTTTTGGGTTTGAGTAATTTTAAAGAAAAAAATGAAAAGGAAAAAAAATTACATCTTCTGACTGACAAACGTTGCTGTCAGGTCGTTAAGTACTCACAATTGGCGGCCGTACAGATAAGCCGTCTATATATATATATATACACACACATATATCTATAATTTCTGCCGGCATTTTAATTATTAAAATAATATTTTTTTTTTTAAAGAAAAAAAAAAAAAAAAGCAGAAAAAAGAAAAAGGAGAATTGTGTGTGGTGCAGCTACATCAGCTTGAATGCACCTCTTTGGTTGGCCCTCTATTATTGGGTGATTTTGAGAAGTATGACCCCACTTACCCTACCCCACCCCCTCACCCACCGTTACCGTGTGTATTAACCTTCTTCTTATTGGAGTTTTTGGTCTTTTCACTCCTTTTTGTGTATCTCTCTTGTGGAAACTCTTCCAAATATTGTAAACTAAAATTATAGAAAAATGTCTCTCAAACTTTTATATTGTGTTTTTAACATATTATTGTTCTTGTACAAATAAAAATATTTCTTTATTATTTTAACTCTTTTTTTTATATCTTCCTAAATCCTCTTAACTATTATTGGACTTTTACCAAAATGGTTACTTTTGGTTTGTTTAAATTAAAGTAATGTTATTTTAATATTCAATTAAATATTTAAAGGTATGTTTATTGTTATCGTTAATATATAGATTGAAAACCAATAAAATAGAAAAGATAGAAAATGTGATATAGATAAACTATTTATGTTTATGAAAGTTCAACGACATTTTTCTAACGACAATAAGGACGTTTTTTAACACTGAAGTTTGATTGTTTGGGTGTATTTTTTAAGCAAAGTACAAAGTCCATACATATTTATATGACTTAGTTAACATTTTAATTGAAAATAATTGTTTCTTCGATCCTCAAATTCTATGAAATATATGCGTTTGGTTTTTCTAATGTTTCAAATTGATCGTTATTGTCTGAGGATTGTTTAATTACACGCTTTGAAGTTATTTTATAATGTTGTTTATTTAATTTTTTATTTTTTGGTAAGAAATAAAGGAAAACGACGAATATCAACCGTATCAAACAAAAAAAGTCTTTCATATGCCGATGAAGTTTTGATCGTTTTCAAGAAGGATAAGAAATTTTAATGGCGAATTTATTCATGTAGATTTTTTGTGGTTTTTGTTTAATTGACTAAGGAAAAATCTTTAGCTTTTAGAAAGAAAAAAACAAAATTTCTATGATCATTCCAAATCCGTAGACCAAATAAATGGTTTCTTCATCCACAAACCTTTTGGACTATTATACAACACAATTTATTGATCAGGTCTAATTATAGAAATACAAAGATCCTCTTCACCTTGACGTTGATAGAAGAAGATGAAAGTTGCCATTCTTTAAGTAACTCTTAAACACAAATTAAGTTTTCAAGGCATGTGAGGAAAATAAATTGAAAGAAACAACAATTAAAATTTCCACTTAAATAATCAGTTTGTGAACTTGTTGGAGTCTTGATGAAATATTCAATATTTTGAAGACAGTGTTTTGTAATCAATAAGGATGAGAAATGAATTAAGTTTGAGTGAAGAAAACTAAGATAATGAATTTAAAAGTTTAGAAATTGAAAAAGGTGAATAATTTTCCAAAAAAGGAATTGAGATTTGTAAAGAAAATGAAAAGAAAGAGTGTATTATTTTTGTGAATAAGTTCGCAGTGTACGAAAACTAGTTTGATGGATGAGTGAGGAGAAATGAAGGGTGGATGAAAAGGAAAGGTCCCATGTTGTGGTTTACAATCGCTTTTGATTTGACGGGGAGAGTTGGATTCGGTGTTGACGGTGACAATATCAAAAACCCTAAGTTATTCCCACGGCCCACACGTGCCAAAAGCTAAAATATTTTGTTCCAAAATGGAATAATACAAACAATAATAACAATAAGCAATAAAAAGTTTATATAATAAGTGGAGTAAAATCCAGATTATTCCAAAATTAAAAAAATAGTATGATAGTGGTTTGATACTCCACTCACACCGAAAGCTACCCACACTGGAACCCTCCCCTTCCAAATATCAATTTTTATTTTTGTTTTTTCCAATTTTCAAACACATAAAAATTAAATTCAGTCAAAATCAATCTTTTTGTAAAAGGAAATGGAATTTGGAGGCTTGACCTTTTTTTTTTTTTAATTATTTATTATTATTATTATTATTTAGAATGGAATGTAAAAAAAAAAAGAACAATGATTTTATTAGAAATATTTTTTAGAAAGAGGGGTTCTTGTTCTTGTTCTTTGTTCTGTTCACTTGCCTTGGTATCATTTTTGTGGGGTCTAAATTCTTTTTTCTCTTTTTACCTTCCTTTTTATTCCTTCAAATCTTTTTCTTCCTTTATGAATATATAATTTGTTTTTTGTCAACCTTTTTTAATATATAGTCTTTTATTTTTCAAATTTTGGAATTGATTGTTGTGATTGATTATTATAGTTTGACTTTTTCTTTATGTACGACCTTTTTTGTTTTATGGTTAAATGGTTTGTTAAGATCGTTAGCATAGGTCATTCTTATAGATATTGCAAATCTATGATTGCTTTTCTCTAATCAAAGTTGACGCAACATTTAATGACGTCAAAATTGTTTTTGTGTTGATTTTTTTTTCCTTTCAAATTATTGATTTGAAAACATCTGTATTAGTTTACTTTTTGGAGAATTTGAAGTTGTTAATTGTGGATAGAAAATAAATTTAGTGTTTAGTAAAAACATTCATTAAAGAAAAAGTAACTAGATTTGGAAGAAGGAAGGTGCTCCTTTTCCTTTTGATTTTTGTTAATAGTATTAACAATTTGTTTAATTTGAAGGGGAATTGTTATGGATGGTAAAGTATCGAAACTATTAATAAAATATAGCAAAAAAAAACTTAAATGACTATAGAAAGTTGGATACATTTTACTAATGCTAGTTATTATAAGTAAGCAATAATATAATCACTCTAATATTTGTCGAAATAAAGCTATTTTCACGTTGATATGATAATTTTTGTGCTTAATTTTAGGTTGCTTTAGTCATAATTATTTTTATGTTGATTTCTCTAACATTGTCAACGTTTACATAATCACATGCAATTGTCATATGAATACATTATAAATAGCCTCATCAACAACTCCAATGAAAAATGTAAATAATTTCTCAAAAAATACTTTTAACTTTGTCTTTGTTTGTTTAATTGAAATATATACTCTCACACCATACGAATGTATGATGAAACTTTAAAAGCGAGACCGTACAACGAAAAGCTAACCAAACGCCAAGGAATCCCACAAACACAACAATAACTCGTGCTAAGTTTTATACTCCAACTAGTTGAACACACCTAAATAGTCAACTAAAAATTGGTCAAATTTGAATGTGTCAGTGACTCGAAAACCAAATAAATTCCAAAAATGAAAATTGTAACACTAACAATCAACACACATATATATATAGCCATACCCAGCTGTGATTTTTGAAAGAGTAACTTGTTGCAAATAAAAAGTGGCCACTTGTTCACACTCTTGTCTCTTTTCTCTTGACTTTATCCTCTTTCTTACTATTATTTTCAATACCCATTTAATGAAAAGTATGGTTTATTTTCATTTTCCTTCCTATGCTATTAATTATTATTATCATCATTTATTATTTTCTTGTAACTTTTTGTTTGTATCCCAAATGGAAACATGCATGAATTATATAGGTAAAGCACAGCTAGAAAACCGCGTAAATTTCTTTTTATTATTTTAAATGAAAATGAATTCCAAGAGGGTGAGTACAATTGGTCTGTGCTGACCCATCTGTCACCGACAGGAGTAATTTATCATCCAATCTTTTATTTTATCTCTTTTTTTTTTTAATATTATCATTAACCACAATCTAATTTAGCTTAGCTCACCTAATTTAACTTCTAAGCGTAGAGCAAACCCAATTAAAAATAAACGATTCCCATTTTAACCATTTCTTTAATCTCATTTTAATTATAATGCATTAAGACATGCATCCAAATTGACAATGCTCATCTACATCGTTTCATTAAACAATTATATATTTCTTTTTTATATTGGTTGATTTCATTTAAAAATATATGTTCAATAAGTTTAATCAATTTAACAAATTAATTAATATATTCTCATTTCCAAGTAACTATATCATTGTTTGTTATACTAAATAACGCAATTCTAACATAATATACCATTTTGTTTTAAAATCTATAACTTTTTTTTTTAACGATTTTAGAAGATTTAATTGATAATATATTTCTTCCTAAACACAATTTATAATTCTTATTGTATTGTGTTGTTCAAGAGAGCATCTCATTTTAAGATCTAAACAAAATTATTGAGTTCAAATCCATTCGAACTAAAGCTTCTTGTGGATTAGGAGAATCTAACAACAAAAGTTATTAAGAAGAGGATGTTATTCTTTTCTATCTTTTTACCAAACTCCTTAATCTTAGAAATAAAGGTTGAGTATTCTTCGATTTTCACTGTCTAACTAGAAAGTGAACATCACATGCACTCTACTTAAAGATGTGATTTTATATATGGTTGATTTTCGACTTTTAAATGAAAAAGTGAATCATACATATAGGACGATCTCATAATTCTTAATGAGCGGAGGCGGTGTGGTCAATTAATGATGTTTTTTTTTCTTTCTTTTATCACATTTTGGTGTAAGATAAGGATGAAAGGAGATAGCGTATGAAGTTGATGTTTTAGCAAACCAAATCTAATAGATTGTATTCCCAACTCTCTCATGCTCTATTCATTTGACTTTCCCTCTTCTTTTTCCACACTACAATGCATCACCTCTCTCAAATTTTGTTTTCTTTTTCTCCCTCTTTGAAAAAAAAAAACGAAAAGAAAATAAATAAGATCGGTACAATAAACTAGTAGTAAATACTATATTTAAGATTTATTGAAAATACAAAAATTAAAATTTCACGTTTGAAAGTAAATTACCTAGATTGAATGGACTCTAAAGTACTATAAGTACAAAAAAAGAGAGAGGATATTTTAACAAATAATTTTTTATGCACTTAATGTATAATAAAATGTGACCATTTTAAAACTGAAATTTAAATAAATATGATATATCAGATTGCATAAATTAAAATAATTATTGTAGCAAGCAAGTCCAAAATCTATAATATGAATTAATAATGCTTATGGCCCAATGTAAAAAGCACCAACACTTCAAGTTGGAAACAAACAAATAATTGGCCCATTGGCCCATTGGCCCAAATGAAATTTATGGGCTTTGGACGATTGATAAAGGAGAAAAAGTCGATATTGGTAGATATCAAAGTTGAATTTTATTTAATTATACCATAAATGTGGTCAAATGTCCTTAGGAAATGTTGCAATTTTAGTATTTAATATGTTGTTGCTCTAAAGATTTGATAAAGAATTTCTAGGCATAAATATATGTAAGCTGTGGAATTAATAAAATTTTAGACAGACATAGTATTTAAAAAACTTAATATAAGAAATTTGATAAAATCATTACATAGTATAGTTAGTTTTGTATTATTCTAATTTATTTTGTGCAAAAGAAAATTTTTAATTTGTTGAAATCGATGATTTTATGGAAATTTCATTTTTTTTTTAAATTATTAGAATCAGTAGACAAATTAAAAATTTAACAAAGAACAAAAATTATAACATTTATTAAAGTTAAGCGTTATTTTGATGAACCAAATTAAAAGCTTTAAATCAAAATTGAAATTTCCATCTATTACGAGAGAATAAAAGATTGATATAAGTTTGGAAATGTTATATTTATATAGCTTAGTTTTGATTTTGGTTTTGATTTGGTATAGTCATTTGAAAATAATGAAAAACCTAGATAATAAATTATATTTCAAAGCAAGATAAATATGAATATGGTTTTGATTTTCTAAAATATATATTTTATGATTTTTTATCTTTTAAATTGATTGATTGGCAAAAAAAAAAAAGAAAATGTTATTTGTCTATTTAAGGGTTGAGAATCATTATATCAATAATATTTTAATAATAAGATCCAAACATTAGAATGACTTATCACACAATCATGGATGTCAAATGGAAAACATGGTCAAAAACTGAAACAAATAAAATAACAACATTGAGTAAAAGGAAAAGAGACGTAAAAGTTGGTAACCGAGTTCAGCAATGTAGAGAAGTGTGCCTAAGAAAAATAATCCACTACTATTAAAAAGTCAAGTAATTTACAACATATTACTTATATGTAATACTCATACTAAATTGACTCACATAAAGCTTATCTTCAAAACAATATGCATTCAAATGTTTCAATTGTTTCCTTTTCTTAAGTTGATAACAATTTTTGAAGTTACAACTATAGGATTGGTACTATTATTGTGTGGATATTATTTATCCTACACACTCACTAGAAGCCTACAACTTGGCATTGTCCTATTAAAGAAAAAACACATTCACAAAAATAAGATAAACACAAAGAAAAAATCAATAACAAAATTTAACACACAATAAGTTGAAGAAAATTGAATGATATATTTATATAAATATAACATATTTGAAAAAACGAACACCAACTAAATTGCCACGCGCTTCTTATAGCGTTTGCAATCAACTACTTCACGTCTCCATTGGGCGGGGAACAGAGAAGCTCAAGGCCCTCTTTTTCATTCGTCTCATGGCGATCCGACCCAATCTGAACAAACCCATCTTCTATTTCTTCCAATTTTCTTAGTTTCTCCAT
Organism: Cucumis hystrix; assembly: GCA_025688845.1. Taxonomy (NCBI): domain Eukaryota; kingdom Viridiplantae; phylum Streptophyta; class Magnoliopsida; order Cucurbitales; family Cucurbitaceae; genus Cucumis; species Cucumis hystrix. Next base: position 4,208,745 of record CM046888.1, on the reverse strand, counting down.
CTTTTTCTCTTCTGCAATTCCCAATACACCGTTATCGAGAGCTGTAGATTGAATAAAGAATGTTTTAAATTGTAATCGGCAATGATTTGTATTGGGGTCTGTGGTATTTGACATGAATCTCTCGCTTTCTTCTTCATCTCCATCTTCAGTTTCTCCCGTATCTGTATCTTCTTCTTCTTCTTCTTCCTACTCCTCTTCGTCGTCCTCGACCACTTCATGGCTCTCCGGCATAGTTCGCGGCCGTTCTGATAGGTCTGCGAGCATGAAAATGTCGGCCAACACTTCATCTGGCTCTCCTGTTGCGGATTCCCCTGGTCCTGTCGTTAAGAAGAATCATTTCCGTGGGTTTCTCTTCAAGTACGGTCCCAAGCCAATTCAGGTCCGTGGATCTTTCATCTTTCACATAACTTTAAGTTGGGATTGTAATTTGATTGTTTTTCTGTTCTTTGCACCTATTTAATTTGATATTCGATTGGTTTGCAAATGGGGATCTTATCTTGAATATTCCCATTTTGCTAGTGGTGGCGTTGAGAGGAATTAGTGAACATCTCTTTGGACTTTGTGGGCCTCGAAGTATCACTGTATTGAGAATTTTATGTTATATGTATAGGCATGTTTGATTCTGGTTTATTACATTATCATTATCTTTAAGCTTCAGTTAATGTTATTTGTACCGTTAGATTAGCTTGAACTCAAAAGCTTAAGCTAAAGGGTTATTGTAAATGTAAGTATATTAATACTCTTAATATTTTTTCTCACCTATGGACTTAGAAATTGGTAGAAAACCAAATAAATGGAAATAAATATTAATTGGTAAGGAAATGACATTGCAAGAGTTCGAGGAAGGCTTGCTCTTATGCCATGTTTAATCACTATTTATTCAAAAAGCTTAAACTGACGGGTTTAGATCCCTTTATTAGTAGGTGCTCTCTCTTTGTGATTGTGATATTCTAATTATTGTGGCCACTTCTTCTAACTTTGTCATTGCCTAATTCTGATAAGTAGTAACAAGTACCAGGACTTTTTATGTCTGGTTGATCGGTGTTGTTATATTTCATTTGCCTTTGAAGTTATAATCTGCCATGAAGTTCAAGGAATGTTATCCCCTAGAAGTAATTAGCTTCTAAGAAAGAAAATCGATTCTTTCGCTTGGTACCTGGTTAACCACGTCCTTTGTGCTACAGGTTGCATTTAAGACAGGAGATTACAAACAGCAAGTCATATTCATTGGTGGATTGACCGATGGCTTTATGGCAACAGAGTATGTTTATGTCAAGGGGTTTTCCACATCGAACCTTTTATTTGCTTGACTCGTGGACCTAAATTAAAATGAATATGTTTTCTTTTTTATTTGCAGATATTTGGAACCTCTTGCAATTGCTTTGGATAAAGAAAAATGGTCACTTGTTCAGATACTTCTCTCATCATCTTATAGTGGATATGGTACCTCCAGCTTGCAACAAGTAAGTTGGATGGCCAATATTAGCGTAGTTTCTTGAACGAAGAAACACTCTCTTTTAGTTAGAAGACAATAGCATGTAGTATTCACATTTATCTGGAGTTAGAGGTTAATTTTTATTTGCATTATGAACTGTGATATGCTGTCTGGTTCTAGACTTGGAGATTATGTTTTAATAAATGGATCTTGGTTTGATATAGGATGCCAAGGAGCTTGATCAGCTAGTAAGTTATCTGATCAATAAAGAAGACTCTGAGGGTGTTGTATTACTTGGACATAGTACTGGCTGTCAGGTAATTGCTGAATATTTTTGAACTACAGTAGCATCTTTGATCAACTGTTGGACATGTCATCTAACTATGTTTTTGGGACACTGTTGCAGGATATAGTCCATTATATGCGTACAAATGCAGCTTGCTCTCGAGCAGTCCGTGGTGCCATTTTGCAGGTAAGAATAAGTAATAACCTAATCCTTGAGTGTTCAATTATTGGATCTGAAGTAAAAAAAAGTATATATTGGTGTATAACGTTTTCTAGACTGACTTGAACTACTAAAAAATCCAGCATCAAAATTTTGGGTTCATCCGCATAGCATTTTGGTAGTTAAACTTCAACTTGGGCTCACATAATAGCGAGATGAACTAGGTCAAATTTGGGGAATAAAGAATTAAGATTTTCTTATGCAACGAAAATTTCTAATTTTTTAAATATGAAAGTGGACAGCGTATTTTGAGACGCTGTAATATGTAAGAATGAGTTTGATAGTGTCTTTTAGGAAGCCACTTTTCTATTAGCACTTCAACATTTGGGTGAGTTTGAGAGAACTTTTAAATATTTGATTAATAACCACCATGGGTTGGCCTAGTGCTCAATATGGGGACTTACGAGGAACGAGTTCTAGCCGTTGTAATCCCTATCTAAGTGTTAATGTCTTTTGAATTCTTTTGGCATTCAAATGGTGTAAGGTCAGGTAGTTGTGAATGTGAAAGAAAAAAAACTTGATAGCATTTCGAGAAATTTTATAAGGAGTTTGTGATATGTAGTCATTAGATAACTTGGGGGCTCCATCTCCAAACTAACTGAAAATGAAAGGAGTAGTCTATCTATCTTATAAACACCTTGAAGTCTTATGAAAATCAATTATGGGATCATCAACAGTAGCCAAATATCATAAATTGAAAGATGATTTTAATAGGGTTCAAGGTGCACTAATTTATCACACCTGAAATTGAAAAACAGAAGGGGCAAAAAGTTACCCACACCTAGACAACTTGTTTTTCCTCAACAATATTGAGGCGGTTTTTACTGGTGGTGAGTTATGAACCTAGATACTTGATGCCTACTTTATTTGGATATTAAATTAAATCTTGTTATAGGGTTATACAATTGCCTCTTGGCTTTTGAAAACTTGTAGTCAACTACTTTTAGATAGCATGTAGTTTCATCACTGGATGCACTTGATCACGTATAGTTTTAAACTTTTAGGCTCGATTCTTGTTTATATGGTCAGGCTCCAGTTAGTGATCGAGAGTATAGAGCAACTCTTCCTGAAACAGCAGCCATGATTGACTTAGCTTCAACTATGATAAGTGAAGGCAAAGGATTAGATCTTATGCCAAGAGAGGCAGATCCATCTTCTCCAATAACTGCCACTAGGTGAGTACAATACCACAATCTCTTTACTTCAAAGTGAGATGGAAGTTAGTTTGTTACTATTGTGTGTGTGTGGCAATTTTAGGTGTGTCATTAATTTTTTCTCGAGATCGAAAATTTTGGTTCAAGTTCCGTTTCTTGTAAGAAAAGAAAAAGAGACAGATTGCAATTTTTAATATTCCTATTAGCTATTTGCAGGTACTATTCCCTTTGCTCGTACATGGGGGATGATGATATGTTCAGCTCTGACCTTAGCGATGACCAACTGAAATTGAGACTTGGGCACATGGCTAACACACCATGTCAGGTTTGCATCACACTTTTCTCTTTTTCTCTCTCCCTAGTCAGTCTGAATGGAGCAATACAATCTTCATGCATTATGTATGATGAGAATTCTATTGTCCAATCAGGGTGAAGCCAAAAGGTCCAAAACAAATCAAAGACAATAAAGACACCCAAAATTATAGCAGTTGTCGTTCACATCCATCTTGAATCCAAGATAGCTTTCAAATTCATTAACTAGAGAACGTCAGGCATACAAAACTGATCACATCTAGACCCCAAATACAACCCCTTTTATTTCGCTCTCAAAGAAGCTAACTCCCAAATTAATATCAGTTGGAATAGGTACAAGAATACCAGCTGGGAGAAGACATGTAAATACGGTTTAACAAAGTATTTAACCACAGTAACAAACAAGACTGCCAGTGGCCACGTAGCTAAGAAGAGAGTATGAGTCAAAATGGTTAACAATACGTAAGACATGAATAAAAAGAAATTTCAATTTTGGATCAAGATAAAGCTCAAGTCATTATCTATTCTGTTATGGCTAATGGTGACATTCATGTTGATTGCAGGTTATCTTTTCCATGGGAGACGAATATGTGCCAGACTATGTGGATAAGAAGTCATTGGTTAATAGGTAAACTATATATTTCTTGTTACACATATGCAGTTGCTATGCTATTCCTTAGTCCACTATGGTGTTGGTGTTGCTCAACTTTGTTTCATAATAAATAATGTAATTCACACATATCATAAGAACTCTATTAGACTATTATTAGAGTATTAAAGACATAAATAATTAGTAACAGTGATTGTTATGGTATTGAGTTATAAATAGAAGGAAAATGGGAGAAGTAGAGAATTGTTTAGATGATTTTACGCTAGTATACTCGAGATAGGGGAGGTTTCACTTCCGAGTACCTCAAATACAATACATTGTGGTTCTGTTTTGGATTATATTTTACTGGGAGCATAATGGTTGATTCCTAATGATGTTTGATGTTGTGTTATGAGGTAATGCAGATTATGCAAAGCAATGGGAGGTGCAGAGAAAGTTGAAATTGAACATGGGAATCATTCTCTCTCCAACAGAGTTAATGAAGCAGTTGAGGTTATAGTTGACTTTGTAAGGAGGGAAGGTCCTAAGGGGTGGGATGATCCATGGCATTAGTAATGTTTATTCTTCTGTCTTCTCCTCCGCTGTCCCCCCCTTGTCATGTGTTTTCTTAAATATTTTTTAATGCATTAACTTATATTTTCCTTCCTTTTTCTCATTTAATTTTAACATATCTCCATATTGAGGTGGGTTTGGATTCTGAAAAAGTGTTATTTTTAATGGGAATGAAATCTTGTGTCTACCTAGGCTATGTCTGCTGTGGTAGTTATGATTGTCATGTACAGACAGAAAAGAGTTGGTTTGTTTTACTGGTTCCCTTAAGATTTGGAATTTCTTGTTGTGTTGTCCACAACTTCAGTGATTGTTTACAAAAAGTTGGTTCTGTGTCTACGTTGATAGAGTTCTTATATATTATATTAGGAGGTGTTTGGATGGTCCTAAATAGAATTAGGTTACTGAAAATTTGATTACGATGGATTTGTCTTATGAAATCAAGATTACTGAGATGTTGAAGTTTATGTTTGGGTCCAGGCTGAGTGGGTAAAAAATATGTAATAAAAGTTGAAAATATAATAAAATTTGTCTATGTCGATAAGACTTTGCTATATTTGCATTTTTACAAAACAAAAATGTTACTATTCAATTAATTATTACATTAAAATTGTTATCCGTTATAATAATCCTAAATAATTTGTACTTTAGAAAAGAATATCTTTTATACTAAAATAATGATTAAAGATTTACAAAAGATGTAAAATCAATATTTTTACAAGTACGGGAGATGAGTTTCATTGTAATATGTTATTCGTCACGTTAATTTGTTTGAGTATCGTAATTGATTTTATGAATGTTTTTCATTCTTTTTAAACGTGATGATATATTTTCTTTTTTAAAAAAAATCTCTCATACTGTATTTTTTTTTTTCTGAAAAAACAAAATTGGAAAATTGGAAAAGTGAAGTTTAATTTAATTTTTTTTAAGTCTAAAAATTAAGTAAAAAGAAGCTCCAAAACTTGGGAATATTTTATGGTTTTTGTTTTTGGAGAAAATGGTTGAACAAATTACCAAAGTGAAAGTAACCATTCACATGGCCATCATTGGCTGTTTTTCTATGCAAACTCTCACTCAATTTCATGTTAAGTAATTATTAATTATGGTGGCTTGTTTTCGACTACCAATATTTAGATAATTGGTTTTATAACGATCAAATAAAATAATTAATCTTGGAAATTTAAGATTTTATTTTTTAATTTAATACTGGACAGTAAAGTGATGTTTTATCAGATAATTTAAAAAGTCATATTGCCTTCAAAATTTTGATCGTCGTTGTTTTGACGCATTGTATTAACATTTTACTTCACTTTCTAAACTCTTATGCTAAATCCTTAGTGGCTTAAGTGTAGAATATTTTGTGATTTATCAAGGTCTTTTTTTCCCTCTTCCTTCCATTTTTTTTTGTGACTCACCGTGGGAATACTTTATTTTATATATGTTTTTGTACTTGTTGTTTAAGTTTATTTTACCTCGACATGGATGTTAACACAAATATTTTATTTCTTGACTTGCTTCAAGATTCTAATTTAAAAAAAAAAAAAAGATGGGGGAGTGGAGCAGACATGAGAGATGAGAGATTTGAGTTTTAGAGAAAAGGAAAAAACAAAATTAATTTTTAAATCTATTTTATCAAAGTGTGTTGACATGAAAAATTTATGGAATAGATTAGCAAAATTTTTGGATTATTAGAAACCATGTCATCATTCCCTTAAAAAGTTTAACAAAATCTTAACCTCAAATACAGAACCACACAGAGAAAATATATAATTTTATTTAACCAAATAAAAATGACCAAATTCAACCAATCTACATTCTTTCCAAAACTCCCCAATGGAGAAAAAAACAAACATTTTCTTGAAAAACGAGTTGACAACAAAGATTTAATATATTGCCATATTGATAAAACAATAGAAAAAAAGATTAAAAAAAAAAGTTAAAAATGATTAATTGATACCATTATAATTTCACACCATTATTTTTTCTTCAAAATGTGAAAAAAAAGGGTTAAAATTATACAATTATTTATTAGTTTATGAGGCCAAAATTAGAGAGTGAGAAATTAATTGGGTGAAGAAAGATGTCGCATGGAACACACGTGCCACAGCTACAATTTAGGAAGGCCCATGAATTAATAAATTAATAAACGCAATGGCGAAAGTACCCCTACGAAGCTCGGCTTCTATTATTTCTCTGTCGGTGATCCGCGTGGGTGTGGAAGTTTGTAATTTTGGAATCCCATTTGGAGGCTAAAATCGTCCATTTGACAAAATTGTCTTTGTATCGACTCCAAGCTCCGGTGTCCGGGCAGTCCTCTCCACCACCTCCTCCATAATTGTCGCTGTTTTTTATCCGACACAAGGGGATTAGAAATTAGAAACACACACACAAATATCAGATTCTTTTTTTGTATTTCAATCAATACTCATTTCTTTATTTTTAGAAAAAAATAACCCCATTTCTAATTTCCCATTCCAATGGTCGAAAGAAGTAGAGATTGTTGAGAAAAGAGAGAGATTCAGAAGAAGAAAGGGAAAAGAAAGCATCTCACATTTCTTTCTCATCTTCAAGAAACAGATAGATTTCTGCCTTTTTTGAGTTCACCCCGTAAGTAAAACTTCTTGCTTTTTTCTTTCTTTGATTTCTTGGTTTTTTGTTTAATCGAGAAAGGAAAATCCTTAGCTTTTAGAAAAGAAGAGAACTTTGTCGTTAGAGAAAAGGGTTTTTTTTTTTTTTTTTTTGGTTCTGATTTTTGGGTTTGTTCTGTTTTTGGTTTGTGGGTTTGTTGAATCTATGGCAGTTTCAGATGCAGGAAAAGGGGTTGCTTCCGGTGACCTCAAATCCATGGCTTTTAAGGTCGTCTCCGTTGGTGCATTCCCGTTTTGGGGTTTTAACGGCTTTGATTCTTCTCAGTATGTTAGCCATTTGGAGTATCGATGGTGGTCATATCAAAATTTTCATTGAAGCTTGGAGTTCTCCTCAAGATTTCGTCTCTGTTTCTTCTAATTTCACCAATACCCATGATTTCAATTTTACCCCAGTTATCTCTTACAAACCCGAAATAAATTACCAAGAATCGGTTTTGAATGAACCCGTTCCGCCGCAGAATGCCCCCGTCGAGCCTCGCCGGAACCAGAGCAAACCGGCGGTTCACCATGATTCTGTCTCTGATTGGTTTTCAGCTGAACTTGAGCCGAATTTCACCTCCCATCTTCTTGCACATTGGTTGGCTCCTGGCGGTGAGCCTTGCAGAGACTTGAAGACGACGGACATCGCTATCTCTGGCATGGAAAGTCCGGCGATGGTGACGCTTTCAACAGGAGATGTTCATGAGTTTCGATTCCAAGCTCTTGATGAATCTGGAAATCCTCGTTGTTTAGGTGGAGATTATTTTGAGACTGATCTTTCTGGGGATTTGTGGAAATCTCGGCCGTTTGTTAAAGACTTTGGTAATGGGACTTACTCGTTTTGGCTTCAGGTCCACCCTGATTTCGCCGGGGATTATAATCTTACTGTGATTCTTCTATTTCGACATTTTGAGGGGCTTAGGTTTTCCCCAACCCGATTTGCCTACGATCGAGAGCTTCGTAGAATCAAAGTTCGATTTGTTAAGAATTCAGTTGTGTTGCCGAAGATTAAAATGTGTCGGAGCTCTGATTTCAGTAGAGATATTTGGACAGGGCGGTGGACTCGTCACGGTCGAAATGACCGATGCAAGATCAGCGATGACGGCCGCTACCGGTGTTTTGCGCCAGATTATCCTTGTCAGAGCCCTTGGTGTAATGGCCCATTAGGGTTGTTGGAGAGTAATGGATGGGTTTATTCTGCTCATTGTTCATTTAAAATGTTTTTTAGTAGTTCTGCTTGGGATTGCTTGAAGGGTAGATGGATTTTCTTTTGGGGTGACTCGAATCATGTCGATACGATAAGAAACCTTCTCAATTTCGTGTTGGATTTGCCCGAAATCCCTGCGGTTCCGAGGCGATTCGATAGGAATTTTTCGAACCCGAAGAATCCGTCTCAAACAGTTCGCATTACCAGCATATTCAATGGGCATTGGAATGATACACAAAACTATGAAGGTTTGAATTCATTGAGAAATGAAGGGTTTAGAAGTCTGCTTCAGAAGTACTTCTCAGAAGAAACCGTTCCCGACACCATCATCATGAACTCAGGCCTCCACGATGGTGTTCATTGGTTAAATATCCGAGCTTTCTCCGTCGGAGCAACCTATGCTGCATCTTTCTGGAAACAAGTTTTGGAATCCATTAAGCAGAGGGGTTTAACAGTCCCGAAGGTGTTCTACCGAACCACGGTAGCAACCGGTGGCTACGCTCGAACGCTTGCCTTCAATCCCAACAAAATGGAAATATTCAACTGGGTAGTGCTGGAGAAGTTGAAGGAAGCTGGGATCATCCATGGCGTGATCGACAACTTCGACATGACATTCCCTTGGCATTTCGACAATCGGTGCAACGACGGAGTCCATTACGGGAGAGCACCAGCAAATCTGAAATGGAGGGATGGCGAAATAGGGCACCAATATTTCCTAGACCTCATGTTAGCTCATATTCTTCTCAATGCACTCTGCACATGATAGATCCAAACCAAGAAGAAGAACAAAACCTGAAACTCCATTGTTTTGAATTAGGTTCAGAAACACATTCTTTGGTAGAACTTAAAAGAAAAAAAAGGCTCTAATGGAGGAATTGAACAACCTCCATTGGAGTTGAAACCAAAACCTAAGCAGCAGCAAATTGTTGGTATTTTGCTCTGTAAATTTTGTTTGGGTGAGTGGTGGAGTCAATTTATACAGCCTAAAGTTTGTATTTATTTACTTACATCTTGGTAATTAATAATGTATAATTTTTGTTATTTATTTTTCTCCTACAGAATTTTAGGATATTTGCAATTCTTGTTGGTTATTTTGAGATGAATAATAATGTATAAATCATTTGTTGATGTTGTAATGTTAAATCATCCCATTTTTCAAAGAGATATATGGAATGTGTTACGCAGGTTCTCTATAATTTCTCTCAAAACTTAACTAATCCACCCCATCAGTTTGCTATTTCAACTATTTTTATTCTAAGAAGAAGGATTTTTTTAAAACTATTGTAAGTGACATGTATTAATAATATATAATGTTAAAATAGATAATAATATAATATATAAATAGAAATAGTATCAACTTTCACTTTACTAAAATAAAAGTGTGTGGAGATTTGATTAATTTGATAAATGGTTATTAAATATGAACATCTTTTGAGCTAATGAATGCTAATATTTATTGTTAAATAAGAAGAAGACCAAGTTGTCCTTTTTCTCACTAACAAAATTTCCCTTTCACTTTTATTTTTTCTTTGATTGAATGACAATTTACAAATAATTTTTATTGGTAGGATTAGGTGGATGTTGTGGAAAATAAATTGTAAGTATAATGGGTGAATAAAGGAAGTTTGGAACATTAGTTGAAATAAATTCACAACAAGTAATGACGTTGGTATATTATTTTTTTAAATATCGATACACATCAACGGTTATTTATTATTTGACAATTTCTTATATTTATAAATATTATTTTAAATAGTTTTATCGTTTAAAATAATCATTTAAAATTTTATGTTTTATGTTTCTTTGATAAGTCTATGTGTAGGATTACGAGAAGAAAACTTTAGGTCTATTGTTTTCGTTTCGTGTGAAATAATGTGTGTAGTTGAACACCTATATTTTTTTTTGCATGAAACTCGTTGATCATTGAGTGTTTAATGTAAATTTGGTTAAGACAATAACAATATAATATGGTCTATAATCAAATCAATTTTTAATTGAAGTCAACGTTATTGTTTAAAATCAAATTTTTAAATATTTCTAAATGTTTAGATCTAGCCATATTCACTAGACAATCTTATACATTGAATATTTTTTTTTAAAAAAATATTATTATTATTATTAATGTTGTAAGGATGTTTGTGAGCAACATTATTGAAAATCATCATATATATGGGTATTGGGTATTGGATTACATTATATTATATTACATTACAAATCCAATTCAATACAGATAGAAATAAGGTTAACTAAAAATGTATTATTGCTCAAATAAGCCTAACTCAACATGCACAAAATTTTTACAAGGTAGAGGTTTAACTTTTCCGCTTCATATATTGTCAATAAAAGTGTGGGGAGATGGATTTTTTTAGTTGAGATTGGATCATCCATCATTTGAATTAATTCTTAGATTTTTTTTCATACAATGTAATTCCATTCCTTGGTTAAGGGTGTTTCGGTGTGTGTAGTTGTGTTGATTATAATGTATGAACAATATTATATATTTTTGTCGATGGCTAATATTTCAATTGATGTTTTAATGATTTCATATATTCAACGTTAACATAAATGATTAATTGATATTTCCATTATAAGATAAAAAAAATTCACCAAACATACAAATAAACAGAAAATTATTAGTTTAAAAATTATAAAATATTTTACTTTGACTTTGTTGTTTTATTTTATTTTTAAATATCCAATCGGTCTCAATATTTTCTTTGGCATTTTTACAAAATTACAACTTTGATATTTTTCTCTCTTAAACTTAGGTTGCATGTTAATATTTGCCATAAAAATGGTAACATCTTTATCTTTAGTCATTATGGCTCCATTAATTTGAACTTAGATTCCTTTTTTTGAAAGGCTATTCTAATTGTATAACACAAATTTGATGTCAATAATGTCGTAAAAGTTTGGTTAGATTATTAATTAGGCATGAAAGAGTTTCACAAAAAAGTTTTTGAAGTACACATTGATAAAATAAAGATTGAGACGTGAACTACATGTACTTCAAATAATTAATATGTTGTGAATTGATTATTTGGATATCCTTTGATTAACTTAGAAAAAAAATTGTTTTCATTTAAAAAACTATTGATTGAAAGCTATTTAAAATAAAAATATACTTATTTGTTTGACTAACACTTGCCCTAAATATACACTAAAGTGTTTTCATTAATATTAAATTACTATAAAGCACGACTATAAAATATTATGTACTAAAATTTTATAATGATAGTTATTATAGTTGGTTGTCATTGAAATCGTTGATGGTGGCAGTCAAAATTGATCCTAAAGTTGGTCGATGCAATTGGATGTAGGTGGTGATTAGAGAACGGTGGTTGTCCCGATAACTTTGAAACGTATAAGATAGTTGACTTTTGAAACGTTTTAATTATAATTATAATATTATACAAATTAAAAAACTAAGGGAACGTTTTGCCAAAATAATAGGTATAAACTCAAACGAGATAGTGTTTTGTATTATCGATCAAAACAATTGGATTTGATTAGAATGGTGAGAAGGAGATTTGGTGGAAATAAAACTAAACGATCAATTTTGTTCATGATGCCTTTTTCCAACTAGTGGGAATTAAAAGTATAGTTAGTTCACCAAATTCCACATTGTTTCTTTTTAGTTTTTACACAAATCATAATTCAACCAAAATATTAGAATTTGAATTCCTTTACCTTATTAAACTAAAAAATGATCATAAAATATGTACTTTACACCAAAAATATCTGAGGTTTAATCATTCTTTCTTAAAACCAACTAATTAGATGATGATTGGAAGGACAATTTAATTTAATTAATTTATTTATTTATGAGATAGTTGTAAAATATAACAATTAGATTCAAAATAATTAAGTATATATCAACATTTTAAAAAGTAAATATAGCAAAAATTTGTCCAAATATATCAATAATGGATCAAAAGAGTCTATCATAAACTATAGATTTTACTATATTTATAATTTTTAAAAAATGTTACTATATTAATTATGCTTATTATGCTGAAAAGATTTTAACAAATAATTGGGCTTGATGAGGTTGGTTGTATTTGGGCTCATCCTTTGAGCATAAGTTTGTTTAGGCCAAATATAGGCTTCAAAGCCCAATTAATTTATGAGTCCAGTTCTTTTTGTTTCTTTTCTAAATGTTTGTTAAGGGTATGATGGTCCATCATAGATTTTAAATAAAATATCTGTTTAAATATCGTTAAATACTTTACAAATATAATTTAATATTTGATATTATAAAAAGACAAAGAGAGAAAAGAAGAGGGAAAGGAGATTTGAGAAGTAAAAGGCAAGGAGAGTGGCAAATGTAAAATATTGCGTTTAAGGGTCGCTTCATTTTCTAATTCTAACTTTGCACCCCCATCCCCACCGGAATTTTATTTTTTTCTTTTCTTTACGCTCCCAATTTCGACGGAGCTAGGGTTTTTCTTTTCTTTTCTTTCTCCGATCATGGGTTTTAGAATCGTCTTCCTCATCCTCCTCATCGCAGCCATAGCCGTCGCTTGCTTCACTCTCCCTCTCCAAAAGGTCTGTTTTCATTATCCCCTGAATATCAAATTAAGTCGTTAGATTATGATAAATATATTTGAGCTTTATAAACAAAAGCCTCTTTACATAATTAAGAAATTTGAATCTAACACATTTTGATCCAGATTGTATAATTTAAGGTTTTTTTTTTTCCTTTCTAATGATATTGACGGGTTATATGGTCCCGTTCGATTTGATCTTTTTCTTTAATAATTAAGAAAAAAAAAAAGAAGATAAAGTTAAAAGATAAAATGCATCCTAGTTTTTTTTCTTAAAAAAAAAGTTCATCCTTAAGATATTTTGTTTGCCTAATTATAGTTTAAGGTTGAAGGCAAACAAATAAATGAAATGTGATAAAAAAAAAAAAAAAAAAACTTTCCTCCTTGAATTCATTTTTATTTTAAATTTTTTTAAAGTAACAAACATATTTATCACACGAACTTATTATTATTATTTATTTTAAGTTTGCCGCAAACGTTTAACAATTCATTAAAGATAAATAATATTTGTTTGGGAAAAAAATCAATTTCCTAACGATTATCACTTTAAAATTTTAATTTGATCTAATTACACCTTAAACTTCGATAAGTGCGATAGTTATTATAGCCTTAAAATTGAAAAAAGTGTTGCTTTTTTCTTGTCATAATTAAAAAATATTTTTAATCCAGTTGCTAGTTTATATAACTCATTCGAATTTTAATTTAAGTTTGGGCAAAATTTGATATCATAAAATTTAGTAAATTTGTGGAGTTTTTTTTAATACAAATTTAATTTTTTTTTCTGTATTTTCCAATTTTCATTTAACTCTATCAAGTTTACTTTAGGCACATAGAATTTAGTGGGAGAAATAATTCATAGAGGGATTAGACTTTAGTGGCAGAAATTTTGGAGAAAGAAACTTTTGCTGCTGAACAGAGCAGCCTACTTACTATGTCTATTTCTTGTTACTTTTCCTACACATTATTTGCTTCAAATAATTTCCACATACCAACAAACTCACATTGTTCTCTGCAGATTTTGAAGGATTTCTTGTTATGGGTTCATCGGGATCTTGGCGTCTGGGGTCCAGTCGTGCTGTGAGTCAACTCTCCTCATTTCTGATATGTTTGAGAGTGATTTTGAAATTGGTTTAATCACTTTTGTGATTGACCATATTCAAAATCACTTTGAAATATGAAATCCTTCAAAACTAATTATGTTAGTATGAAAATTGCTTTTAGGGGGCATTTGACCCGCTAAGTGGGGTTAATAAGTTTAAAGTTAATATGTTAGCTAGAGTTAGTAAGTTTGTGTTTTGGGGTGTAGAGTTGTAAGACGAAATTCGTCGGTAGTCGATAAAAGTAGATTAAAAAGAGAAGATAGAGTTGCTCGATAAATAAAGTAGAGATGGAGAGGGAGATGAATTTTCTTGATAAATGTGAAGAGTATGAAAAAATAGGAAGGTAAAGTTACTTGATAAATGTGCAATATTGAAGTTGTTTGCACTCACTCAAGAAATTGGTGGACCAAACGACCCCTTAAATTGAGTTGGAATGATTGAAGTCATGTCTCAAATTGATTTGACAAAAGTTATTTTCAAGCATATGCTTTTGAAATGATCCCTACGTTGGTTTAAGTATCCTCACCTCAACGAATACAATTCTTATGAAGCACTATAAAGCATTTTCTGCTGTTAAATGCAGAGCTGTTGCATACATTCCATTGACAATCATGGCTGTTCCAGCCTCAATCCTGACAGTAAGCTTAAATCCTTTATGGTGGTTCTTGAGCCTTACCTATAGATTTGTAAGCCATCATTCAGTTTTATCTCCCTTTACTGCCTCAGCTTGGGGGTGGTTACTTATTTGGGTTGCCCATTGGCATTGCTGCTGATTCTATTGGTGCAACGGCTGGAGCTGGGGCTGCATTTCTTCTTGGAAGAACAGTAAGTTCTTGGATTGTTTTCCTTACTGATAGCATCATTTCCTCTTGTTATCCCTTTGATCTTTTTCTAATCAGTTTAACTTTCATACTATGTTGCGCAGATTGGGAAGTCATTTGTTGTTTCCAAGTTGAAGGACTATCCGCAGTTTCGTTCAGTTGCAATTGCAATTCATAAGTCAGGGTTTAAGGTTTGTATGTGAATCATCTTTTACATGATTAAATAACTATTTGATTTTTTATTTTTAGTTTTTGAAACTTAAGCCTATAAACATCCATTCCACTTCTGAAGTCCTTGTTTTGTTATCTACCATTCACTATTGTTAAGTTTTGAATATAGAAAAAAAAGTAGTTTTTAAAAATTTGTTTTTGTTTTTATAATTTGGCTAAGAATGCAACTCTTTTATTTAAGAAACATGAAAAGTGACGTGAGAAATTGAAAGGAAAAAGACATAAGTTTTGAAAACCAAAAGTAAAAAAAAAACCAAATAGTTACCAAAACTGGCCTAATTTAGCTGTTTATATTATACTAAATACTTGAGCATTTGACTACTATAATTTGCATTACATGTTTCAAATTTTTTTACTTCTTTTGCAGATCATTCTGTTACTTCGGCTTGTTCCTTTGCTTCCATTCAACATAATGAATTATCTTTTGTCTGTAACTCCTATTTCACTAGGAAAGTACATGTTGGCTTCCTGGTTGGGAATGATGGTATGTTCCCCACCTTTCTCCTCTTAAAAGATTGCATTCAAATGATTCATTTAACACATTTTATCATTTTTACAACAATAACCATCTTTTGGTTATGTTATCTTAGGTCTAAATACTCTATGAATATTCCCCATATTTGATTTTCTCGTTAATTGTTATCATGAAACTTGTCAAAAAGATAATTTGAAAGTAAAATTAGTGCCCGTTTGGATTGACTTTCTAAAAGTTTATAAGTATTTTTTTTTTTTTGCACAGATAAACACTTATTTAAACACTTAAAAAGTCAATCCAATCCAAACATGTCTTAAGGTTATGGAAAGTCATGAATATTTGTTAGGTCAATCCCACTGATAACTGTATATAGCTCACTGTTCTTTTTTGTACATTTATTTTAGTTCCGTTAATCGAGATTTTAATTTAATGATGTCCTGATGATTGTTTGGTTTGTAGCCAAGTACAGTTGCATTAGTTTATGTGGGAACAACTCTTAAGGATTTATCGGATGTAACTCACGGCTGGAATGAATTTCCAAAGTCTGATTGGGTAAGCTAATTCAGGTTCTACAGTTGACTACAGATCGATAATCTCTAATTCTTAGGTATTTGCATGAGTTGTTGTAATCTTCTTCCTTGTGTGATGCGAATTTTCTCTCTTGTGGATGCAGGCATTTATCATGCTGGGCCTTTTCATATCTGGTAAGTTCGACTTGGGTCATATTCCTTGCATATTATGTTCGTATAATGACATTTAGTTTTTTGTAGCGCACATGATTGCTTTTCTTTGTTGAAGTCGACAATTATTATTGGAGTGGGTTTATGGACGTGTTATCATTTAATCTCTAAAACAATTAACGCCCAAAGTCACCCTGATTTGTTCTATTAAGCGGTGAAACATCATATTGGAATGAACCGATAATACATTTTTTTCATCCCGCACAAGATTTGCATCCAGGTAGCCTTGAAACCTTTTTCTTTGAATTGCAGTGGTTCTAATAATTTGCATTACAAGAGTTGCCAAGTCTGCTCTAGATAAAGCTTTGGCTGAAAACGAGGATTACGATGATATCACATATGGTGAGCTACCGGTTGTTGCCGATTTTCTTGTAGATTTAAAGCAGCCTTTGATACTGAAGATAGACCCAACTGAAGATAACCATGAAAAATGACAATGAAAGCTTGTGGTTTGTTATGTCTATGTACAGTTCCACGATCTCCTTTATTTATGTAGGAGAACAAGCTTGATTTCTTTTGATTGAGCCATGTATTATTAGAGTAGCTTAGCTTCTGTCTTGTGATTCGGGCTGAATATATATATATACACACACGATAACTTTACAGGAAAGAGTGTAAGGAAGTTCTTGACAGATTACTTCTAGGGTGGAAATGAAGACTAAAAATTGTCCAAGTTGGTACAAAAATCACTCAACTGGATATATATTGTGTCTTGGGTTGATCCCATTTTTTCTCGGTGACTACTCAGTTGTTAAGAAAACTTAAGAGATTCTAAAATATAAGAGTTTGCTAAGTGACAAACAATACGCATAGACCACATAACTCAAAAAGCTCAAAAGTATTATAAAAGAGAAGTTTGTCACTTTGCAAACTACTGTAGGTTTTGCTTATAGGATACGTTCAAGTACTTTTCTTTAGTATAAAAATTAGAATGTAACATATAGTACTGAGATCTTTTTGGATATGAGTTCAAATCTAAAGCCTTGAGGACATAGGATTAAAATAAATAATAGGTTAGATTACGACTTTAGTCTCTTGACGTTTACGTCAAAAAGAGACAAGTTTTATAGGTTCTTGGACTATACTAAGTTTCTAATAGATTTTCAAGCTTTTGATTATGTTTTTCAACCAAACTGCCACTGAACCGACTAGAATTAGTTTACTAAATGTTCAAATCAACCTTGATCGTTGATGCGTAAATGTCAGTCGGGTTTTGTTGTCTTGTTAAGTCGGTCGATTGGTTTAACCCTTTGAAATTTTTTGATTTGAAACCCTTTTAAATCGACTAAATCGTTTGACATGGTTTTTCGGTCTATCATGCTCACTCACACGTTAGTTCAATTTTAAATTCAAGATCTATCTATTAGATACATGATTAAAAGTTTACAAAACCAAAGTACTTATAATTTTCCACCTCTAGAGGCATGTGGTCTGGAGCGGTTGCAAATGTGAACAGAGACTGTAAACCATTTGAAGTGGGAGACACAGAACTTTGGAACATTGGTTCTTGAAGCCTTTACTTTTCTCTCCACCAACCCCTATTGGAATATGTTCAATTCCCAACTATGTGTTGAGTGCACTTCAGTATAAAAGTAGAAAACACCATTTGGGTAAATTGATTTCACACATTATTTCTTTTCTATATACTCTAAATTACATCCTTGATCTTTTGGATCATGTAGCCGATTATATCTCAATTGAATCTAAAGTAGTTTTAACTTTTAAAAATTGATTCTTTTTGTAATTTTAAGTGAGAATCTCACCATCAATCTACCCACAATCTTCTCTAAGGTGATTGAAGTTTGTTGGGGGAAGAATGAACAGTGGAGTGAATCAAAAGAAAAAGATTTCATCATGAAAGGTGAAGCAACATCATATTTTAAACCCAATCTTTCATCATGAAGCTTTGAAATTTCTTCCTTTTAGTGGTTACATACACCACCATTTCTTTTTTATCTTCCTTCCTCAACGAAACCAATAAGATTTTATCATTCTCTTCACTTTCTTTTCAAAAATCTTTATTCTTTCATGCTGTTGAATTCAATGGTCTTTGAGGACCCTACCAATTCCTTGATGGAAGGGGTTTATCCATATTCCATTATAGTTAAATTATTAATGTATAAACTGCAAATCTCTTATCATACTCTCGTTTAACCATATCCCCTAGATTGCTATATAAACCTCTTGATTCTTTGTAGCCTTCAAACCACAGCCATCTGATCCCTCTTTTCATAGTTTCATCTCATTTATATATAGTTCAAACCACCCCAACTAGTATTAGTCTTTCACATTTGGAAGGGTGGCAAAAACAGAATTGACATTTCGAGTTGTTTTTCGATCACTTGGTTGAAAGATGCCAGGATTTGGTGTTTTCCCTCTTGGTAGCTGCTTTGATGGGTGTAGAGACCATGCTCAAGCGTCGGGATTCGGCACTCGAATATGGAACTTGAGCGATAGGCCAGTGGAGCTGCAGATAAGGGTGGGATCGATATTGAAAAAAGTGCATAGTTTGAAGCCAGGTTGCTCAAAGAGGTTGAAATGTAAGAGTATTTACAAAACATACATGCCAGGAAGAAGTATGAAGAGCTTGCTTTATTACTATGATGAAGCTTGTCAACCTTATGTTTGGATACATGAAAGTGGAGGTGATTCCATGAGAATGGTGAAGCAACAATACATCAGTCTTGAAGATCTAAGGGAGTTTTCTGAGATCAGAATCTTTAGGGATCATCAACGTGGCTGCATATCGGTTCGTAAGAAACAGAGGCCCGATTTTTGCTGATTTTTACACTCATAAATGTGTTTGCCTTCAACCTTTGTAACTTCTATATGAATGTTGTTCTTGTTTTTGAAGTCTGCAATGTCCACTTGTCTTTCCATGTTCTGTTTTTTCTTTGGAAGTGAACAAAATCAGATGACATTGTTTTGGTGTATTTCTTTAAACACCCAGAATTCTCTTGCTGTATTTGTTTCTTTGTTTTGCCTTCTCAGTCAGACTACTTGTATTCTTAGTTTTCTTGATTTCTCAAATCGAAAGAACAAATTTTAAGTGTGATTAGTAATGATTATGAGCCTCTTTTCTTCTTTAAACATGAACTTTTAAGTTAAGTTTTAAGATGATTTGTTTCGAAATATTGCATTATTTATTAGAGAAACGACCATTTATAAATATTTAAAGAAAGTAGGAAAAAGAAATTTGTGTAGGAGTAAAGTGCACATGACTAATGGTTGCTTGAAAGCAAGCTAAGTATATTAAGGTCAAAGAGAGTGGTTTGGCCAACAGTTTCATCTTCAATGAAAAGCACTAAAGAAAAGCAAAGCTTTAATTTAAAAAAGTTTGAGTTTGTAGTTTCTTTTTGGGGTAAATTTTCCTACAAGTTACAAGAAATCAGGAGACTTAGCTTCAACAATTATACAAAAGCAACTTTCACATAGGCTTTATTAAAAGTTCACAAGAAGTTCTCTAGTTGTTGATTAATAATAACAAAAGTTCTTTCATCACAGATTATCAATAAATGTTTCAAAAATAAATTCTGCTAGAGATTTTGTTTTGATTATTTGGAATGAGCAAAGTTAAGTCAATGAATGTAACATGAACTTGGGTTAGCTTTTTATCGTAAGAATTAAGTATACTTTTGAAACACAAATGAATTTGGTGTACTTTGTTAAGGGTAAATTCACCGAGATTCATGGGCCAAAGGCCTTGGCTCAAGAAAGATCTCCTAATCATTCAATTAAGGTCAAGCAAACGTCGAGATCCAACTATCCAAAATGGAACACTAAATGCTACCAAGAGGTACAAACGTCGGGCCACATGTCTCTCCTCTCTCCTCCACTTCTACCAACTAACTATATGGTTCTTCTAGCCTACCGGAAGCTCTACACCCATTCGAAGAAGTACTAATTTAAATATGAAAAACATATCGGATTATAACATCAGACCATCATGAGATCTTGTCTTGTAGTTCCCTTCTTCTTCGAGATGAATGAATAAAGTGCATATGCTCGACTAGATTCTTGCATCAACATAACTATTATGAAATGCTACTACAACTAATTGACAAATAATAGAGTGTTTCTTACCAATAACATATAAACATGTGAGTGAGCTAGAAAAGTCTAATTATAGTTATTTTTTCAATAAAAAGTTTTAGTGAATTGATTTGATCTTAATACTTTTAACAATATATGAAAGATGATAAAACACTTAAATATATAGAAAGGTCTAAATAGGAAAAAAATAGTTAAAATATAAAAACTAAAAATTTAATAAACTATTAACTTTATAAATCCAACTACTTACCACCTTAAAATTGAAATTAAAATTATGTGTTCATTTATTATTATTTTTTTAAAAAAGAGCTTTTTCTAATTGGAAAATATCCACGTCATCTAAAATCCCATATAGTTGGAATTGGAAGTGTATGAGTGTATGAGGTTGGAACAACTGGAACGACATGTAGGATAGTGATACTGATTTTCCTACATGTCGGTAGAGAAGGACGCGTGGTTATCATCTCCAGCGTTGGAAAACGACACGTCGGAATCAAGTTAAACGTAGAACCGTCAAATACGAAGCAGATGTCAACGGACGAACGGCGACTGTTCTTCAACTTCACACAAATTACTTCTCCCAATTTTTGAACAAAAAATATCCCAAATTTTCATTTCTTCTCCTCCGATCTCTCATTCTTGAAATGGGTATTTCATGGAGTAACAGAAGAAGAAACAACTACCTTCAAAACCCACCTCCACCTCCTCCTCCACCCTACCTTTCTTCTTCCTCCTTCTACTACCCCTCAGAACCCCAATCTCTTTCTCCTGCTCCACCTCCGCCGCCACCTCCGCCGCCGCTTCAGACTCATCAGTTTACTAACTCCCACCCTCCTCCGCCGCACAGCCACCCTTACAGTTCAACTTCTCAGCCACTACCTCTGCCACCGATTCCTCATCCTCCTCCCCCTGCCCCTGCTCCTCACTCCTATTACTTCTCTGGTGGGTACAATTCGTGTAATTATGGGAATTCTTCGATGGGGCGTTTCAATTTTTACCCTTATTATGCTAATCAGAGTAATGGATGGTCTCAAGTTCGGCCGCCCATGGGTCCACCGTTGCTTCCGCCACCGCCTTTGCCGATTGTGGAGCATCGGCAAGCGAAGAAGGTTAGAAATGATGTGAATGTACATAAAGATACTTTAAAGATTGAGGTGGACGAGCAGAACCCTGATCATCATTTGGTTTCTTTCGTTTTTGATGCGTTGTATGATGGAAGGTAACTTGAATTTTCTACTTGAATTTCACTTAATTGAGGTTTGGCTTGTAATTAGTGCTGTGCCGGGCTTGTGGTTGACACTAGAATGATTTAGAACTATTTTAAATGGTTCTTGATTTGAATTTCACTTGCTGCATTTGGGGGTGGGGGATCTTCTCTAAAACCTTGAAGAGGTTTCTTTTAGTTAGTCTAAACTAAGTGGGAAATCATGAGACTTAGTAAAAAAAATGCTGATTTAATCTCCTTATGTTGTTGGTTGAAGTTCAGAATGCTTGTTTTTATTGGTTTGGTGTTCATGACATACAATTTTGTAGATTGCTGGTGATCTTAGAATACTTATAATTTTGTTTTAACGAGCACCAACCATCTAGGCTCATAATAAGTGGTAGGAAAAAGAAAACCAAATTATGCCTGTCACCATTAAGTAGAGTCTTATAAGCAGTTCGTCTTGATCATTGCCTTCTATTATTGTACCACGCAGTTGCTTTCATGTGTTATGGAAGAAGAAGCTTGGACAATCTATTCAGTTAAGCAGTTCAGCACTGTTATAATTTCTAGTACTGTAACTTTGTTGTCAATTAAGAATGTTTTGTTTGGGACTACCGGTTAAGAAGTGTGGAGAAAATGGGGTGGAAGGCTTGATAAACGTATTCAACAATTGAGGTTGGGAACCAGAAAATTGTGATATTAGCTTGAATAGTTAGATCCTCCAATTTAAATGCCGTTAAATTTTGGTGTTCCATTATATTTCTTGCAAAAAAAGGAGTTAAATCAAGCTTCCTGTCTTAAACCCTTGATATTTCTTAAGTCTGAGCCTTGGGGTGGGCGAGGGTGACTTCAGATTCGTGGGGTAGGTCCTTGATTCTTGGGTTATAAAAAATATCGGCAGATTACATATATTACATATATATGTAAAGGGAAAGATGACTTGATTAATGTTAACCCGGCCTCACAATTAACAGCTTGAAGTGACATGAGGCAATGGGCAATTGTTGTTTAAAATACTTTCGAGGCTTATTCCTTGAAGAAAGACCCCAACAGTATAATATTCTGAGGCTTAAAGTCTCTGTGACTCGTTTATATATGATTAAAAGGATCATATTCATTTGCTTCATTCTTCAAAATTATAAAAATTTGAGTTGTGATAATTTGTACTATTACTATTTTTGCTATTGTGACTTTAAAAGCATTGAAGATTAAATTTATAATATAAGTCAATTCTACTAAATATGATAATAGTGGGCTAAAGATATTCTTTTAGAATTTATGTTTTAGTGGCAATTGACAGGGGTGGGTTAATATAGATAGAGATATGTTTAATACTTTTATGTGACTATTATGTATTGGAATACTTGGTCATTCTAATTTAGAACTTGAAAAATATTTTTTTTTGTGAAATTTGAGGCTTATACTTAATACCGTCTCAAAAGTTGCACATTGCTTCTTTGAGAGGAACTGCCTGGAAGCTATCCTTAGCCTTTTAAAACCTTGATGAGCAATGCATGTAAAATATGTTTTTATTCATTATTATTTTGAAGGATGTTCTTGAGCATGATCAATTATCTATATTTCTTGGTATCAGAGGTGGGTAAAAAATGAAATTACCAAACTGTCTGTAACAAGATAAAGTTCTAAAATAATGGAAGGAAATCCATTAGTTACTAGTCTAGAGAAGCATTTAGGAAAAACAGTCTAGGAGGTAGCCACTGAAAGAATTAAACAGTCAGGGAAAGGCCTATGTGGTTGGTTCAGGTTTGACCCATAAATGAATTGAAATTGAGCCTCTCTTGCACGGAGGTTTTTCTGGTAGGTAAGATCACATTATCTAGCCTCCATTTTTAGTGATGTGTTGGATAATCGTTGTAATTTTTGTTTTCTGTTTCTTAAATATAAGATGATTGAACCATAAAGAAGAGATTTCAAGATTTCAAATATCTTTTCGAGGGAAAAAAAGTAGAAGGAAAAATTATCCTTATGAAACAAGCTTACTTTGGGAAATAGGATTAAAATCCGAAATAGTAACTGAAACTGGACTTGTATTTTTGTACTCCTAGTCCTACGTTTGTAACTTAGTTTAGATACTTCTTTACTTTGTGTTTTCAATTCCACTGTACCTTTCCTATCATCAGCTTCCTAATTGCTGCTTTGAAGATACCATTCTATTTCCTGTTTCTAATTCAATTTCGTTGCACGATGAACAGCATAACCATTCTATTTTTTGCCAAGGAAGAGCCCAATTGTAGGTTTGTTCCAGTATATCCCGATGCCTTCAAGCCAGTAAAAATCCCATTTCAGAAGGGTCCTGCTCAGAAATTCTTTCAGCCCGTTGGAACTGGCTTTGACTTGGGATTTTTTGACTTGGATGACCTCTCAAAACCTTCACCTGCAGAAGACACGTTCCCTCTTGTTATATCAGCTGAGACTTGTTCACCATCTCAGTCCGATGACGAACGAATTGGTGAACCTCGACGAGATAATTCACACATGCAGATAACTCAAGCTGTTTTGGAGAAGAAAAATGGTGGTCCTTTCCAGGTTAGAGTGATTAGGCAACTACTGTGGATTGATGGAGTCAGATATGAGCTGCGTGAAATATTTGGAATAGGGAGTTCATCAGCAGAAGGTTTTGATGATAATGACACCGGGAAGGAGTGTGTGATTTGCATGACTGAACCCAAGGATACTGCTGTACTACCATGCCGACATTTGGTAAGACTCCATTTTGAGTGTTTGTTCATGGAAAGCATATGATGAAATTCAAGCTACTATAGTCTATCTTTTGCATTTAATTTCTTCCAACGCATGATGGTACTTACATAGGAAAACAACAGACACTTTTCGGGCTATATCTTTTATCTTCTATATTTCTTTTCTGGCTTATGGGTCGTATACGCCCTTTGCTTTCCAGCTAGCCCAAATTTGAGTTGAGACTCTTTGGATTTATTATTATTTTAAAAAGAAATTTAAAAAAAAAACCTCATAACAAGACAGTAGACACATTTCCCTTCTTTTTTTAATCACTTTTGTACTTAAATTTCCTTTCTTGTGTTCCTTTGTCCACAGTGCATGTGCAGTGAATGTGCCAAGGAACTGAGGCTTCAATCCAATAAATGTCCTATTTGCCGTCAACCAATTGAAGAACTAATAGAAATCAGGATAAACAATAGCGACCAATGAGAATTTCCTCTTCATCCTTTGTTGGATCGCCTGGTATGGCTGTTAAATTCTTTGGTTTTTGATGTGTCATAATCCCACATAATGCATTCTTTAGTATCTTTACACACACACATATTTGTATATTTCTTTTTCTTCGTATACATAACACTAGTGTAGTAGTTACAACTTGATATTTCCATCTCATGTCTAACTATCAAATAATGTCATACCTGTCGTCTCATATCTGACTTTCTACTGTAATGTATGATTTGAACACGTAACATTCGTGGTTTTCGTATGTGGTGCGTCAATGTGCATGCGAGACACTGTGCACATATGTATTAAGTTTATGAAGATT
This sequence comes from Cucumis hystrix, assembly GCA_025688845.1. NCBI lineage: Eukaryota > Viridiplantae > Streptophyta > Magnoliopsida > Cucurbitales > Cucurbitaceae > Cucumis > Cucumis hystrix. Next base: position 4,183,646 of record CM046888.1, on the reverse strand, counting down.
GAATATACAAAGATTGGGTTCAGGTTCATACTTGACCTATTTTATAAGGACTGAACGAGGCAAGTTCAAGAATCTCAGCAAGCTTAATTAGAAAGGTAAGTTAAGGATGATTAGGAAGACACTTTGATCACACAATGCACTAAATTGTTTTTTGTCCTTTTCTTTTGAATTGATATAATATGAGAGTTGTATGCAATGTTGACATTGTTGGTAACATGCTATCAATGACCTTTTTCATTTGCTTCACCATTTATGAACCTCTATTTATTGAGCATGTGGTGTTCATGTGATGAAGAAATGCAACTGGGTCATTGTGATAAGGCCTTGATATTTGTTTGCCCATTAAAGTTTTTACTTGAGGCTATTTCAAAAGTTAATGTACAACACCTACAAGTATAGACAAAAATAGGATGAATAGAAAGAGGTAATTTACTCAAAAACAAAACTACCCTTTCATCCAAAATCATCTCTCTCTAAGCTAAGACTATGATTTAATCTTGAACTTAGAAGAATTAGTTTACAGATGGGTGTTTTGAGAGTCAGAGTTAGGGTTTGTTTGCATATGAAGGAAAAAAAAAAAGAGGAAAAGTTAGATGGGGTTTGATGTCAGTTTTAGGGTTTTGAGAAAGAGGCAATAATTTGGTTGGAATTGAAGAAAATGGAGTAAAAGAAAGGGTTGGTTGATATTTAGGGATGGAAATTTTATCCTTCTCTCTGTTGTTTTTTTTTTTTTTTTTTGTAGGACCATGAAATTATTCTTTTCAGATCTTTTGTCTCCATATATTGAATTGTCTACGTTGATGGATAATCATAATTTCACCCCTCTTCCCATTTTCTGATATTACTTTTTACATACAAAAAAAAATTGATCATCATGAGTATTCTATCTATATATTATAGCTTTATTTACAATCCAAGATTTATGATTATTTGAAAATCAATGGCCATTCAATCCATAAATAAACCACCTACAAACTCTATGCATTAAACTGTGTTGTATTCAACTACACAACTTTTTTTCCTCTTTTTTCCACTTTTGGTCTTTTACCTGAGGGAAATCATTGAGACACTCGCTGTTTTTGAAATGGCGTATTTGGAAGTGATTTTAGATGTGGTGTTGTTTTTGTTTAGTTGTAAATCATTATAACGTTTGATGACTTTAATAGAAATAGAACTTTTCTATAACGATTTTTAAAAGTGATTGTAAAATTATCCAATGTTACGTTTGATAGATGAGATGAGAAGTTAAGATAGTTGTAGACTTAGAAATAAAAAAGAATGTTTTAAAGAGAAAAGTGTAAATATAGCAAAACGTCGTCATGTTGTATTAAGAAAAAGTAAAATAAGAATGATTATATAAAATGGGAGAGATGGTTTGGAGTTATTTCATGTTTGAAAGTAATGAATTTTGATGGCAGAAAACAATACTTTTTTGATAGTCATCTTTCAAAGTGTAAAGTGGTTCTTTAGATCAGAAGCTCCTCAATGTGACTTTTATAAGGTCTGTGTCCTTAGAGAGAATGGTGCACTTCCTCAACTTTTATTTAATAAATTATTGGTCAACTTTGACCTTGGCCTTCTTCACAAATTACTTGGTCTCTACTTAACTATTATAACAATAGTGTACTTTGAAGTCATTACTTAAGAGGCTAAAAGATGCTTTGGTTTGAGGCTTCTTTTTCCCCCTTGGACAGAGGTGAAGCACAAGCTTCATTCTTCTTTCTTTCTTTCTTTCTTTTTTAACAAAAGGCATTCATAGAATTTTACGTATGGTTCTAATATTAGACACAATGATCATATTTATAAAAGTACCCCAAAAAAATCAAACCTATTAATTCTCACTTTCTTATAAAGATTTCGCACTTAAAAGGGAAAAGATTCTATTTTTAATTGTTACGATTCACTTACTTTGTATTAAAATATCATATATATTATGAGTAGGATTAGAAACACACATGTTCATGACTTTTTTATGCCCACATGGATTGTATGCAATACTAAACTTCCCTTGAGGAGGTATGATCAAGAGTCGTCGTAAGGTTAATTAGCTTATTTGAGCTTGAAACGAGTCGAATTGAGACACATGCCACCATTGGACTTAATTTTCACTTTCAAGTTGGTACAAAATTTGCTTATCGAACAATGGACAACGTTATAAATAGAGGGGACCATTTCATTGGAGAGTGACGTAATATTATTCTACTCAGTTCGAAATCATTTCAGTATAAGCATTGACTTAAACATCGAAGCATGTTTTTAGCATTCATACCAGTAATACCTCTTTAGTGGGTGAGTCATACCCTTTAGCTTTTTGTGTGAGGGGTTTTTTTTTCTCCTTCTTAAAATAGGTACACGGTTAAGTTGCTGAAGATCTTGTAAATCTCTTTGTAGTATTTATTTCATTCGGAGGACCATTTTTTCTACACCTCTCGTGATTTTCTAACTTAACCTACAAACTTTTTTCCCACACCCTTTGAGATGGTCCTTTTGGATTAGGGACCCACACATTGACGAACTCCAAGGTTTTATGGAACTAAGTTGCCTTCATTGTACTCATGAGCTCTAAACTTCATCTTCTTGAGCTATTGCACGACATCCTCATTCATAATATTCTTGGTAAATCAACTCATCTTCATTCACTTTAAAAGCTAACATGGACGTCTAACTAGCAAGATCCGTAGATCTAAACAACATACACCAATGGAACTCTGCTATGTATACTGTAACTTCCTAAACAATATGAATTCTATTTTGAAAAGATGAATGAGAGGTTTAACTTTTCGAATTTTGTTTGTCAAAGAACGTCATAAACTCAAAAGATATACATACGTTGTACAGGATTTGTTATAATAATTAGCACATGGAATAGAGAACAGGGAAAGACATCTATGTAGCTTTACCCATAAATCAGTCTTGTCGGGACCTCATCATTCACACAAAACGACATCGTTTCTTCCCTAACCAGCGCATCAAGCCGAGCCTAAAAAACCCAATTCTCAAGTCGGCTTGTCTCGGCTCGGCTCAAGTCAAAATAATTAATTTTTTAAAAAAGAAAATTTTGGAGGGTTTTCGAAATCTCTGCAAAATGCAACCAATGGAGGGATGAGTTAAAATTAAATAGAGAAAGAAAAGGGGGGTTTGTTCGAAAATAAAGACTACTCTGTTTCTACGTTTTGGTGCAGCCAGCAGCGTTTTTCACTTTCTCCTCTGCCCCCATTTGCTTCGTTTTTGCTTTTGTTTTAACATAGATTTTCTTTTTTTTTAGGTTTCTCTTTCTTCTTTGTTTCACCCCTGAAAAAGAGGAACGAGTTGAACACAGAAAACCTTTTAACACAACCTATCCCTTCCCATCTCTCTGTTTCTCTCTCAACTTTGGTCTTCCTTTCTTTCTCTATTCTCAGATTCCTACTTTCTCTCTGGATTTGCTTCGTTGAGTTCCAACATAATCACTAACCAAAAAAACAAACTACTACTAACAACCCATTACTCTCTCCTACTCTGTTTCATTTCCTAGATCTATTCTCCTCTCATCTCCTTTTTCTTTCCTTTTTTTTCTTTTTTTTTTCTTTCCTCTGTTTTTCTCTCTCTTTCTCACTCGTACTGTTTGTTTGACTTCAAGCTATGAGTAAAGAAGAGTTTTTGAAGATCCAGGTGCTTTGTTTACTCTACATACTTTGTGTTTTTCCCCCTTTTTTTTGTCTTTTTGTTCTATTTTTCTAATGTTAGTCTCTACTATTTGTTGATTTTTCTTTTCCTTTTTGGGTGTTGAATGCAGAAATGTGTTTTGAAGGTGAACATTCATTGTGATGGATGCAAGCACAAAGTGAAGAAAATCTTGCAGAAAATCGATGGTATTCTTTCTATTTTCTTTGTTTGAGTGTACTCCTTGTTTGTTCTGTTTTTTCGTTTCACCTGATTTTGACTGTTTTTACTTCTTTATAAAGTGTTTTGAGTGTGATGGGGTTTGCTTATTTTTAATTTCTGGGGTTTGTTTTGTTTTGGTTTTTCTTTTTCCTTTGTTGGTTTTTAGGGGTTTTTACAACCGAGATAGATGCAGAACAGGGGAAGGTCACAGTGACCGGAAATGTAGATGCCGCCGTACTCATCAAGAAGCTGGCGAAATCTGGCAAACATGCAGAGATTTGGGGTAGCCAACCGGCAAACAACAACAAAAATCAGCAAAACAACATAGCTAATCAGATGAAGAACATGCAAATTGACAATGCGAAAGGTGGCAACAACAAAGGCCAGAACCAGAAGGGCGGCGCTGCAGGCGGGAATGGAAATAACTTACCTAAAGGCGGACATGTGCAAGGGTTGCAACCGTCACAGCTTCAGCAGCTACAAGCGATGAAAGGGTTTCAAGATCTGAAGCTTCCGCCTCAATTTAAAGGCTTGAAATTGCCCGTTAAAGATCAGAACCCGAATCTTCCTAAAGCTGGGAAGTTCAATTTGCACGAGGATGATGATCTGAGCGATGAGGATGATCTTGATGATTATGACGATGAGGATTATGAGGATGATGACGAGTTTGATGATGATTTAGGTAATCTTCATCTCCCTCCGGCGAATAAGCTGAAACCCTTCATGGGAAATGCCCAGATTCCGAAAATGGTGATGAATGGGAATCATCCGGCGGTGATAAACAATCCAGGCGCCGGTGGAAATGGTGGAGGTAACGGCAAGAAAGGCGGTGGAGCTGTACCGGTTCAGGTGAATAGCAACGCTAAGAATGGGAACAACGGTGGAGGTAAAGGGAATGGCGGTGGTGGTGGAGGTGGGAGCAACCAAAAACAGGGCAGCGGTGGAGGTGGAGGTGGAGGTGGAGGAAAAAACAACGGTGGCGGTGGCGGCGGCGGCGGCGTTAGTGGTATGGGAAATAACAAAACTGGTCATGGCGGTGGGAATGGAAGCAATCATGGGATGAACGGCGTACAAAAGGCGGCCGGTGGGGCAAACGGAATGGGCCAAGACTTACAGAGTTTGGTCGGTGCTCATGGATTGGGAATGTCCAATTTGAGTCAAATGGGTCAATTAGGTCAAATGGGTGACCGAACGATGGGTCAAATGGGCAACCTTTCCGCAGTACAAGGCCTTCCCGCCGCACCCCCAGCACCAACCATGAACGGCAACGGCAACGGCGGTGGCGCCGGTAGGTTTTTGGCGGAAGGAATGACAGGGAACCCTTACCAACAGCACCCACAGCAGTACATGGCGCAAATGATGAACCAACAACAACACCACGCCCTCGGGCACCAACCAATGATGTACGCGCGGCCACCTCCTGCCGTAAATTACGTACCCCCGCCCTATCCTTACCCATATCCACCACCGTACCACAACCCATATCCCCCAACGCAGCCAGAACCCTACACATATTTTAGCGACGAGAACCCTTCAAGTTGTAACATCATGTGAAACCACCATATCTCGCCGCCGTACGGCGGTTATGCTGCCGGAAATTCAGATCAGAATCTCCATTATACTCTTCTTCTACTAAGCTACTTGGGAATGGTTATCTCTTCTTAATTTAGCCTTTCTCTATCATATTTCACCCTCTTGATTTTGCTTGTTTTTTCTTTTTCCCTTTTTTTTGGAATTTGAAGCTGAATTAGAGTCTTTAATCATATCACTAAGACAAAAAGAAGAGTAATTATAGATAATTATTAAATTAAGGAAGTATGAAAAAAATGGTAGTGAGCTTTGCTTCTTTCTTTTTTTTCCTTTTTCTTTGGACTCCATGTTTATAAGTGTTTATATGTTATATAAACAACAATAAAAGAAAATTGAGATGGGGATTGTAAATTCCCATTTCTTTGCTCTATCTTTCCCTTCTTTTTATTTTTTTTTTTTTTGCTATTTATTTATCAGTTTTAAACTCATTTTATTGCTTATTACTTCTTTAATTAAAAGGAAAATAAAAAAATAAAAATGCTGAGTGGGCTATTTTTAAAAATTATTATTATGTCAATAATTAATCTCTAGAACTAGTGGTTAATGAAAAACAATTAAAATTAGGTCTATAGGGAACAGGTAGATATTTAGAGTTGTTGAAAAGAAATTTGGAGTTAGATTCGTAGTTTCATACTCCAAGGTCTATTTCTTGATTTTCGATAACTTTTATTTTATTACAACAATTCAGCTCTGTATTGGAAATAGTAGAAGAATATATAATTGTTTTCATTTTTTATTATTAATATAATATTTTATTTATTTATTTACATGTTAAGAAAAATCCAAACTTACCAATTAAATTTTTGCATATAAAAAGTCTAATGTTGAAGATCAATTAAGACTATAAAGTATAAACATATTATTATAACTCTATTTGATCAAAAGCGCTTTGGTTAATCGGTAATCATTTATTTGAGTTTTTGTTTGCTGTTTTTATGAATTTATAAAACTTGGTTTTGTTTTGTAAACTATTGGGAATTTACAATTCTAGAGGTATGAAGTTTGCTCCGTCATTTTTTCACCAACACTTTTACCAAATATTTATCTAATATTGAACTCTATTTACTTTTTACTCGTTCTCGCACATCAAATTGATTATATATTAGTTTGATAGAACCTATACTATTTGTGAAATTTTGCAACTATGCTCATCGACTAACACCATCAAAGTATGGTAAATAGTTTTAATATTTTACTATTTTTTAAAAATACCTTATTATTCAAATCTTTAAGTATTTAAAAATAAAAAAAACACACATGCACACACGTGATAAAAACACCAATTTGTCAAAGTGTACTCTAGTTTAGCGGCAAAAGATAGGGTCTTCCATTCTATAGGTGGTAGGTTTGATCTCTCACCTTCATAATTGTTGTATTTGAAGAAAATGTATGTAATTCAATTTTTTTAAAATTTTAAAAACTATCACTACAAGAAATATCACATCTCCCAACGCATCACCACGTCGGAATATGGTCCCAATACGTCGGAAAAGGGCCTCCCGACGCATGAAGATTTGTTGGAATGCATGTCGGGAGAACTGCGTTAGGGGATGAATACCCAACGCCAAAACGAACAGGTGTCGAAAGTTTAATCTCGACGTCGGAATAAAGAATGACGGGAGTAAGATTCACCCAACGTTTTGAGTGCAATGTCGAAACAGTGAATTCGCTGACACACACCTTATGGCATTGGTGGACATGCTATTTTTCGAGTCCTTTATCCCGATGTTAGAAAATGCGCCGGAATCTCTATCGATATTATATATAATATCGAAAATATATAATAAAATCAAAAATGAAGAAAAACTTTTTGGTTTAGTGGGGCGATGCTGATAGTGTAAACCTACTTTCTCAAAATAATCAAACTTCTAAGAATTTATTATAGTTTAGAGTTTGGGTACTTGGCCTATATATAAAATAGAGTAAACATATAATTTAGTCCTTTTGTAAAAAAGATGAATCGAAATTTGTTGGTAAAGTAATAATTGAAGGAGACAATGGTAGTTTTCTTTGACATATTTTTGGACGTAGTTCGTAATAATTAATTATGGGAAAAAAGGTACAAATTTATTATGAATCAATTCATAACTTTGACATTAGATTTAGCCTATCTTAATCCACATTAAATTTGTGCTTTCAATCCTTGAGATGAAAAAAAAAAAAAAAAAAAAACAATTCTCTTTGGAAAAGAAAAAAAAATTCCAATTAAGTTTTTCATGGTTTGCCTTTTAGAAAGATATTTAAATATTGTTGATGACAAAATTTGGTTGGAATGAAACTTGCATATGCTTGTGACCTTTAACTTAATTTTAAAATGGTATTAGAATTTTCAAACTTAAAAGGTTTAGGAAAAACCAACTCAAAGCGATCATGAAGACTAGAATTACAACCTACGAGAAGTAAGCCCTCAAAGATCGAGACAGGTGATTTGAGCTCTTTCACTCAATTACCTTATTCCACTAGTCATTTGCTCCATTGGCTTGTTTTTCTTTAAAAAAAAAAAATGGTACCTTTTGAATTCTCATATGACAACAATCTATTCTTTTGAATTCAGAATTCTCAATCTAAAAATCAGGCATGATCAAAATTGAACAACCAATGTTATGATATTATTAAAATGTTTACAATTATACAATTTCAAGAATCCAACTCCAACATTTACAAAAAAAATTAGATTAAATTTGTATGATTGAAATCAAAGAAATATAAGAAGGGGAGTAGTTTTTGTTACAAAATTTCATAACTATATGTAGAATATATGATTGAAAGGATATGGTTTAGAAAATGAAAGAGAAAAAAAGGGGGAATGGGAAAGGATAATGGTAGTGAGATGTGAATGGAAATGAAAGAGGAGAAGGGATAGAAGAGAAGAGAAGAGAAGATTGATTTTAGGAATCAAAAGGATATATTGTCTTTGTATTACCAAATCCCCACATAAAGAATCTCTATCAATTTTAACAACAAAAAGAAAACCTCTTTATGCATATGTTTGGTAACATGGATAGTGGGAAATAGCAGTCCCGGATAAGTAATACACCTTCCCTTTCTTTGAACATCTAACTGCGTTGACACGAACTCTGGTACGTGTGTCCTCTTTATAAAAAAGAGACAAAGAGAGGAAGAGATTAAGGGTGAGGATGGGTTCCCACCAATGGGAGTGATGGATATGTCACATGATCATCATCATCATCATCATCAAGTCTCAAGTAGGCCCCCCAGGCCCACATCTCTTTTCTTTTTTTCATTATTATTATTTTAAACATTGAAGTGGGACCCTCCTACTTTTCCTTACTCTAAAAGTACTTTTTTATATATATATATATATAATTTTCTTCTCAATTCCCTATGTGTGGGTGCACCTTATGATTCCCTTCACGCACACCCACCTGATCTCTCCCCATCCTATCCTAAATTTATTTCTATTTCTATTTCCTTTTTATCTTTTCTTTTCTACCTTCCTACACAAATTATTTAACATCTACTCAAAAATTAATATATCTTACTTTTTAAATTAAGTTATTTGTATTTTTTATGTTATACAATATTTTCATCATAACCTGTAATCTGTCTTTCTATAATTTCATGAAATATCTTCACAGAAATTGAATTTCAAGCCCTCAATGGGTCTTCAACAAACAAGAAGAAAGGTTCTAAACTTAATATCCTCCCCTTCGACTAAGGAACGAGCTAGTCATATCCAATGTGTTTTTCAAACCATTTAGGCCTTTGTAGAAAGAGAATGATCTAATTAATTAACGATGAACTCGATCAATGATTATTCTAATTTGATTCCATGTGTATTTAACATCTCACTGAAAATGTTGTAATATTAAAGAAAATGTTGATCCACAGAATTATGTCAATATTAGGGATTATATTAGGAAAAATTAGAAAGAAAAAAATAAAGATAAAAAAGTATTTTAAGTTTTAAACCAAGTCAATTTATTGTTTATACTCAATTAAAATCAACCACATTTTGTTTCTTATTTTGTGTTTTATAAAGTTTTCTAAATATATTTTAAAATACAACTCACCGCTCAACTTAATTCTAAATTCAAGAAAATGGTGAGAGAAGTTTAGTACTAAAATATTTTTCTTTGATATATATTATAAATAAGAAGAATGTTTTATACGACTAACGTTATAACTTTTTTTAAAAATATCTATCAACATTATTTTGATGATTCTTTTATCAAAATCTCTAAAGACAATAATAATGAAAATGTTTAAAAGATTAGTAAAAACTATATTTCGAAGGTTTTAATTAGTCTCATGAGTAGTTTTCATGTTGTTTAACGTTTCTTTTCTTTTTATATATATAAAAAAGAGAGTTATAATTTAATATTAGAACGTATACATCCAAAATTTAAATACAACGTAAGTAAATAAGATAAAAGATAAAGAAAATTGGAGTCTCACTCATGTCTAGTGGAACTAAAATTAAAGATTTGTATACTTATACATGTTGGCATTGAGGTAGGGATGGTAAAAATCTATGTAGGGTCTAAGTCCTTTTATGAATTTTACTTCAAGCAAATGGAAGAATCGATATTTTTGAAATGGGGTCGAGGAAAGTTATTTGTAGAGGTTGAATTCTCTATGTCGGGTTCAAATTGTCTTATATTGACGGTTAATAATAGATGTTTTAAAAGTATAGATAATAAGGAGATTTCTTTCAAAATTGAAAATATTGAAAACACTTTTTTTTTTCTTTTTTTTTTCAGTAAATGAAAAGAAAAAAAAAAAAAAAAAAGAAGAAGAAGTTGGAAATGAGACAAAGGGACAAAAGATGAAAGAATCTCTGCAGAGTCAACATGGAGATGACATCTCCCCAATTATGTCCACTTTTGTTGCCATGTCTAACTACAAACGAAAAGGCCAGAGTTGTGTTTCAATTTTATGTGAGATTACTCACAAAGTCAAAAGTTAAAAATGCTCATCTAACACTTGAAGAAAAGAAAAAGAAAAGGGAAACAGTAAGTTTTTGTATGTAAATTAGAAAAGATTTTGAAATGAATATTGAAAAGTAATGGAAGATTTGGTTGTGTTTGGAGGATTGGTGGGTGGGCACATACATAACACATAGCCAGAGATTGCATTTAATGTTGTGGCAGCCAGATATGTGTTTGGCAGCGAGAGTAGAGTAAGAGAGACGTTGGATAAATCCATATCCCGATTCGTATCTTCCAGGCCACGTGTCTTTCATGCATTTTAAACTAAAAAGAAAAACACAAGTTTGTTACCACTAATCGAAAAACAATTGAGATTACAAAAAAATTAATAAAAAGAAGAGCATTGGTTTGGTAGAAGTAAAAGGGAGGAATAAATGATAATAATGATATAAATTGATGAGGGAGAGGGAGAGGGAGAAAGGCAATAATTGTGTGCGTGTACACACACGCAATCTTCCGGTACTACATATATATATATATATAGATCTCACTCACTCGCTCGCACTCGCTGGGTGGGTTGTTTGGATTAGATTACTCATCTCGGTGTCACCAACACCACCAGCTTTTCACGTGACACCGCACCACCATTCCCATAATTCCTATTTCTTTTTTCACAATTTCGTTTACAAATTTCATCTTCTTTTTTTTTTTTCTTTTTTTTTTTTTTTGTATATATATATTTATATATTTATTTCATCTATTTAACTTTTTTAAATTATAAATTTAGACTTTTTCATTATTATTATTTTCTTTTATTTCACTTTTAAGTTTCTTTTTTTCTTGTTTCCTCCAACATTTGAAAACTAAACAAATTAATAGTTTGGAGAAATTGTTACAGATTAAGCTTTATTTAAAAAGAAAAAAAAAACAAAAACAAAAAGTCAGTCGTTACTATGCAAAACCTAAGTTTATAATTTATTTAAAGAATTATAGATTAAAATATATCACAAAATTGAAAATGTAGAAAATTGTTAGACATCAAACAAAAAAATCATAAAATAAAAAATTATATTAATTTGTTTTTTATTTTAAAATTTTATTAGATACAAAATTAAGATTTTATTCCTCGAGACAAAGGTGAAAGTTTAAGTAGATATTGAAATTTTTTTGTGTTAAATTACAAGTGAAATTTTATATTTATGTGTATCAGATTCTAAAGTTTAGAATGTATGAGATATATTTATATATTTTAATTGTATATTTAAGAATCTAAAGTAAATTTATATGTTTTTAATTGTGTCAAGTGAGTCTTGACAATCGACGTGTCTACACTAGTCTAAGTCCTGCAATCTTAGTGTATTTTTCCTACATTATGTGCTAAAGTTCTTTTGAGCATGTTGTAGCATCATTTTATATCATGAAAGACTCATACATTAGTGTGATGTCTGAGTGCTTGTTTGACGATAAATTTGGTGGGCTTACATTTTTCACTCATATGACACTTAACCTAATCAAGAAAAATCTTCGACTTTAAAAGTAATAGATCGAGGCTCCATTTGAATTGCACTAAGCTTACAATTGATATTGTCCATGACACAAACATGTTTCGTATTGCTCCACACCTTTTTACTTTGTTGATATATCATTTATCTTGGTGTGTTAGATGATACTCTATCCTTCTTGTTTCAAATCTCTCACCCTTTTATTTGATTTATGAAAACAACACACAAATGTCAACTTCAACCATTTATGTAAATAAAATGATATGTGAAAATTTTATGCTATTGTTTTGACACATCGATTTTCTTGAACTTTTAATGTGGAATGTTGGTAGGAAAGATGATTAAGATGACATAATCTGTTCAGATGAAAATAGAGAATTTGAAAAAAGATTACATACGTAATATTGGAAAAAGATTAAACAAGATTTATGGAAGAAGTACAAAACAATAGTCAAAGTCGATCTTCGTCCTGACCAAGATTCCATCCAGAAAGCCAAAAAAACAGATGGTTTGTCTGTGGCATTTAAAGATGTCTTTTTTCTTTTTGGTAATTGGTCAAAAAAGTGTAATTTGTAAAGGATGGGAAAAAATTTGAGTACTTTTTATGACCATTACCATAAAAGAGATGGGAAGAGAAGAAATGGTTTTATAACATTACTATACTTGTTTTTCTCTTTTTTCAAAGGTTATTTGTTTAGTTGTAATGTGTTGATGAGCACAATGAACAGTACAAACATATGATTTCATCAAACACATTGAATCTCACATTTGATTTGATATTTTACGAATTTCCATTATGGGCAGTCCCAAAAAAAAAATAAAAGAACAAAGTTCATATATTTCTGCAGCCGAGTGGTTGGAAGAGACTTTTCATTCAACTTCAAGAACAACAATACATTCACATGAAGAAGTGGATTCGATGTTTACAAATTAGAATTTCTTAGATTAATGGATTGGAACAAACCCCATTGAAAGTGATGCTTTTTCGACACCTGTTGCTTGAATTCCGGGTTTAATCACTTCCATTACCCAAAAGAATATTTCTCTTCTCCAGTCAAACGCAGCTTTTCCCAGATTTGACGCTTAGTGTTCGTCTTCTTCTACATTCCCTTCCCTTCACTTCCATCCAAAAAAACCTACAACAACAACAACCAAGTGGGTGTCGCAATTACACCCCTATTCTAATCTCTCTCTCGTTCGCCCGGCCCTTTCAAATTGGAATGCTTTAAAGTGGTCAGTCAGTCAAACTCAAGCCCTTCTTCATTTATTTCTACTCTGTTTATGCTAGTTTTATATATGGGTTAATTTCTGATTCCTGCTCTTAACTAGTTTCATAAAATGTCTCTCTGTGAAATCTGTTGTGTGGTTCTTGATCTGGGGTTCTGTTTTTAATGTGTGGTTTTGTTGTTGTCCTGTATGTGTTTGATGAAATGCCTGAATGAGGTATTGTTTAAGAACTTTTATGAATATACTGACAGAAACTAGCTCTCACTTGCACCAAAGTGTAAAGTAATCAATTGGAATGGTAAAACTGCTTAAATATACTTTGAGCTGAGCAGAAAAAAAGAATTGTGCAGCCTTATGATTTCAGGAGGGGAACAGATTGGACTTGTGCTACAGAATGATTACTTTGAGTTGTCACTATTCATTAAAGTTTTGATTAAGTTGAAAGAAAATTATTAATTTTGAGACAAAAGCTGATGATTATAGGCCGTTTCAATTTGTGTTTTTTTAAAAGACTTTTTCAGTAATCTTCACGTGCCTCTAGCTTTTGAGAAGAGAGAGACCATGCCTTAAATGATTATGATTAGTGATTTAAATAAAGAAATGAATGACCCCCCTTAATACTAATTCCCTTGATTTGGGCAAAGAATGATCATCTCACCTCACCACTTTGACCAAAACCCATCTCTCTCCAACCGAAAAAGCACTCTGCTTTTGGTTATTTACTTTATACCCTTCCACCCTCAGACTTGACAGAGGCAGAAGTTTTTCTTTTTCACATGTATTTAAATGGTCAAATTCTTTGGTTTTACTCCACCCCAAGTCATAATAAGTTTCAAAAAGTTAATCCCCTTCCAGCCGTGTCTTTTAATGAAGATAATCACAATTTTCTCTAAGTAAAGGATTATAAGCTCACAGACTTAAGCAGCACTCTAAGTAAAAGTGCTACTCCCTCTCAACCACACTCAATACGCACCATTTTTAATAATTGTTTTACAGATCAGATTAAGCTATTTTTGTACCAGATATAAAAATAAAGTATTGTTAGGAAAGAATATCATATGCATTGTCTGTTAGGAATGAGACATCAGATTATATTTTAGAGTCCCAAAGCTCAATAATGTATGGTTTTGGTAGGAAAAAAACACTTCAGTCAATGTGGAGCCAGTTTAGAGCATAAGCACACTACACAGTGCTTGGAATCTCAGTGGCAGAGAAATTTTAGGGTTCAATTTATTGCCCCCAACAACTTGCGCAATTCCAGTACAAAATGCCAACTGAAAACCCTCTCTCCATTTTTTTTCTCTATGTACAATGAAGTTTGAAAGTGGAATTTAATTGAGTGTTTCTGGTAGAGGCAAAGTTGGTGTGTGACATTGAATTAGAAAATAGCCAAAAAGAAGTATGCTTATAGGTTTATTTATTTGATTAATATTGCCTTGTAGCCATTATTACTCAACTTAGGGGCGCCCATGGAGCATGACCCAGAACCCATCCTCAACCGTTCCCTTTTTTTAAGCACTCCCTACTAAACTTTTGGTTCTCAAGTTATTAAACCCTAAATTTTTGTACTTTGTGCTTTTGTGTTTCAAATCACATGGACAAATAAGTTTTAGAAACTCCTATTTTGGGTAGTGGAATTTGTGAGTTTTAAAAGCTAGATGATTGATAGGGATAATTCGTTGAGGAAGTAGCTACAATGTAACAAACAATTTCTACGGCTAGATGCGTATATGACATAGTCACGTAGTGTTGACTTCGCTGAATAATTCTTTCAATAGATTGAGGGAAATTTTTTTTAGTACATATCACTTTCGTTCAACATTTAACTACTATTAAATGATATATTACTTTATTTCACAAGTTTCACACCATTGTTAAGTGTTTCTTTCATATAGGATAAGGAATCTAAAGAAAACATCATTCAATAAGCCCAACAATATAACTACGCTTTAATAATCACTGGGTGTAGGTTTAGAAATCTATATATTCCCTAAATAACCACTAACTACAATTTCGTTATTTGTGTAGTTTTTCTCTAGAAAACTGTCAACTACATTGTGTCGCTTCCTCGAATAATTTCTCCACTTGAAAAGCTTGCCTACGAAATATGAGTTGATATAGTCAACTAAGCTAAGGAATTTATATGGACTAGATTAAGTAGACCTAATATACCATGTGTAAGGTCTGACTTATTGAATCATAGACTATAAAATACAATCTATGTGTATAAGTTAACTATGCCCAAATGGATTAGGTTTCCTACAATAATCTAAAGGGGCATCACCGAAACCAGCAAACAGGCACAAGCCACAATACCCATGTTTGGTACAAGTGATAAACATTGATTTATTCATATTATATTTGTTGTTTTTATTGTATTAAATATGTTAATGAATATCATATAATAACCCATTTCTCACAATTGGACCAACACCTACCCACCTATATGGTTTTGGTTGCATTTTTGTAGCAATGTAATTTAATAATTGAATTGTGGCAGATACATATCCCATTGGTCTTCCTAGCTTAAAGATCCTCTATATTGTAATTGGAAACTATTGTAAATGGCCTCATATAATAGTGACAAATAAATAATCGCTAATGTTAGAAAAATTAAGTCACCCTATAGCAGCTACAAATGTCTTGAATGGTCCAAATTTTACATAAAGAAGCTATATCCTATGATTCCCTGACCTTTTTTATTATTCCTTTTGATTCATTCTAGTTGACTGCAGATTTTAGAATGTTAGATTATAGTTCTTAAACACCCTAACCTTTTCTGCTATAAAGTATTAAATGTTTATTGGAACTTAATCACTACACAGATGCTTATATAGTTGTTGGTTGAGGTTGTTTTTATATATAGTCAAATAAACAATAGGATGGCAAAAAGGATTTAAGATTTTCTAGATCAAGAGAGAAAAATAAAAGTGATGACGATACACAAAAGATAACACACAGTATGTCCAAATTTTTTTTATAAAAAAATTATATATTGATGATATTCAAAAGTATGGAATTTTAACCTATTATATACTCCATTTTAACACGTACATAGTTCTACTACTATATTTGTAACTTTTTAGAAAATATTGAATTTGTTTGGTATAAATTCTTAAATTGAGTATTTATAGCTAAATTATACTTGGAAACAGTGAGTCAAAAACTAAAATTTAAAGAAGTGTAAGATCTAAAACAAGAATAGAAAAATGATTATTTATGAAGAGAAAAAAAAGGAATTGATCATATGTTGATTAGAGGGTAAGAAATAAATGGATATTATAAGATAATAGTGAAGTAATAGTAAACCCTAAGGTTGAATAATAATAATAATAATTAGAGTGAGGAGGCAGGAATATGCAGTACCCAAATTCACATGCCACTCTCATTATTGGTCCAGTTTTTTCAAACAATAATCCAACTTGCTCACTTCCAGAAATTCAAATATTTATTTTACCACTATTATTTTCTTTTTAAATTAAAAAGTAAAAACAATAATTTCCAAAAGGCCTTCCTACTTGGGCCTAACCCACAAGCCCAGACCCCAACTCAATGACAACCAGACTGAGGCCTATTTGTAAGAATTGAATAGCAAATGTTGCCGAGTAGTGGTTATGATAAGTAGGTAATAGCAGATGCCTTAAACTGAAAGCAATTCATAATGACACCAATTTATGTAGTTGGGTGTGTGAGCTTTGTAGTGTTTAAATATTCTATTATTTTTAGGTTTCAAGTGTAATTTATGTAAGTTGAAATCATAGCATAAGCAATTTTTAAAAATAAGAATACAAAGAAATGAGAAGAGAGAGGGAAGGCAATTGTTAGTTTTATTTTTGTGTATATTTTAGGGAAGGAAAAGAAGGTGGGACCGAGTGTAAGCATAGAGATAGAGTGCACCTTCCCACGCCTAATAATTACTCCAATCGCCCACACCTTGGCCATAATCCACACCGTACACAACGTCGTCGTTTTATGAGCGTACACGTGCCCCCCCGGGGTCCAAGTCGGATCCTATGATTCATCGTTTTTCTATTCATTTTAATTTCTACTACAAATATTATCCAATGCCTTTTGCCTTATTTTATCATTACTGTTAATTTAAGTAAGAAATCAATGAGAGCACCAGACACAAAATCCACAGTAATTAAATAAGAATAAACATATATATCTATATATATATATATAGAGAGAGAGAGAGAGAGAGAGAGTATATTATACTAATAGGAAAAGATTTCTTCATGTGTATATATGAATGTAGTTCAATAAGAAAATGAATATGTGAAAGTAATGTGAGATTATTTAAAATAAAACAAATAGTTAGTTCGTGTGTGAGACTCTACTTGAATACTTTCTAATAATAGGAAAGAGTTATGGATAATGATTATATATATATATATATATATATAGATATATGTATTTTAGAGAAAGATTAGTGAAAAAAAGAGTTTGCTGTTTTGAAAAAATTAAAGTTTGTGGCTAATTAATATTTCATTGCCAAGATTAGTTTAACTCATTATAAAATTTAGTTGATTTATAAAATATCATTTGGTGTTCAATATGATTCATCCAGGATTTGTTTTATCCATTTGCTTAAATTGAGCTTTCTTGGAAATTTTGATATTATCAATGTCAACAGTACCCTAAGTTTATTTACGTATGTATAGATATATACTTAATTATGCCCTAGATTACCATAATATTAGAGAAAATTAAAATATAATGTACTTGTAGACCTCAGATAAACATTAATAACTTTATCTTTATTAACATATATTCGAGGGATATTTTATGTTTTCATCTACCCTATTTCTCTCTATTATTCGTTGAGGAAGAATTACATTTTTTTCTTTCTTTCTAGTTTTGTAGGTTTTTAGGAGTAATTTTATTTTTTAGAGTTTTTATATAATGGAAGGATTTAATTTGATACACTAACTAGTTAGGTTTTTTAGTTAATAAAATTCTTAATTGAAGGTTTTAGTTAATATAAACTACAAATTTATAAGTTGAGCCTGAGGGGCCATATATATATATTATAACTTTTTTTTCCCCTCGAATGTGACTCATAAAATAATCAAAATATTAGGAAAAATCTTTAGATGATCACACGGAAAAATCTCACACAAATTGTCTAAAAATTAAAATATAATTTAAAAACAAAAAAACAAGAAAAGAATTGTTCTTTTAATAATTTCCCAATTGCCGAAGGCTTAATCATGATCTTCAACTACAAGATTGGCCATTAAAAACGTTAATATCATTACAAAGAACCATAGTTTAATCTATGTTCTGCAATAAGAGAGGAATATAAATAAATAAATAAACATATTATATATAAACTTCATATATTGATTAAACAGTGATCTTGAGTGATCGGCCAAACTTTCTTATTTTTCTATTCTTAATATAAACTTAAACTGACCATAATTAAGCATATAATTCAGTCATTGAAATGTTAATGAAATTATGTTTATCACTGGCATAAATAAAGTTGAGAGCAAAAGCTTTGTTGAACTTCATAAGCTAATTCCTCCAAACTTAGCTGACATTCAAGCCCTATCTGCATCCCACAAAAAGTTTAAACAAAACTTATCAATTAAGCACAGAAAATTAAGGAAATAAATAACAATTTAAATCATTTTGATCACGCACCATCCACGAATCTAGAGTTCAAAAGAAAATTTTATGTGTAAAACAATATTGCATGCATGCATGCATAAAAAAAAAAAAAGATGGATAAGTTATTCTAGATTTATAATCTCAAGAAATTAAGGATAGTTTTATTTATCAATTTTGGCTAGTCGTTATTCCATGCATGCATGCATTTAAATATAGAGTTGTTGAAGATTGAAGATAGGATGGGTTGATAGCTAAAAGTGGAAACCCATAAACCCTAACTTTAGTCCAAAGTTAGATCAAAATTTGGATATATGAAGGGAAAGAGAGATCAAAATTGAATATACGATATGATCATCACATGCAAAAATAATATTGTTTTGAAGCGTTGAGTACACATGAATTATTCTCCCTCTTTTTCTAATGAATTTGTGTGGTGATCTATATTTGATTTGGGCAAAAAAAAGTTGAACAATGATTCAAACTTTCTATAGTTTTCTTGTGTCAGTTTCGATTCAAATAAATATAATTTTGTTCACAATAA
The DNA here is from genome assembly GCA_025688845.1 of Cucumis hystrix. Classification (NCBI taxonomy): domain Eukaryota; kingdom Viridiplantae; phylum Streptophyta; class Magnoliopsida; order Cucurbitales; family Cucurbitaceae; genus Cucumis; species Cucumis hystrix. The sequence goes on along the minus strand of CM046888.1, from coordinate 4,164,414 downwards.
CTTCAAATTCTTTCATTATGATCATATAATGATTGTTACTATATATTCACAAATACTTGTTGTACTTAGATACATAATACTGTATTATACAAGAGCTTTTGAAATTATTTTCCATCAATCTTTGGTAATATATAGTACCCTCTTGTGTATATGATATCTTAAATATTTTCCAGTTTATATAATTCCTATTCAGATATAGATAATTTTGTTGTCATATGTGAAATAAACAAAAAAAAAAAAATTAGGGTTTCAATTATGAGCTTTATGTCATATCCCCAATCAAAATAGAAACCCTAAGTAGGAGGGTAGTTAAATAAGGCGATATTGTATACCTTGACAACAAAAGAGTATAGAACGGTGTCATCCATACTACTAATGTTGAGATGAAGAACCTCAAAGGACAGCCTCTCGAAGACACCAATCATCTTTGGAAGTTGGCCAGGAATCCGTCGAGAAATGATCTTCAAAACCACGTTCGAACCTGAAATCTTTGCTTCAACATCTGCAACCGATGAATTACAACATGCTCCGACGTCAACTCCATTTTCGAATCCAAACGGGCTATTATCGGATCCCAAAGCCACCAGCTGTGGCTTTGGGCTCGGACCGGGGCTAGAGCTTATACTCTTCCTCCTTCGTTTATTCGACTCCAAGGATTGCAATACTTGATGCAATTCCTTGATGAACTCTATTACTCCCCCAATAATGGAGGCTTGATCTCCCTGTAATTAGATAGAAGTTACCAAACTCCATCATCATATGAAAGCACATGAAAATTAAGAATAAAAGAGAGAGAGAGAGAGAGAGATTGAAGAGAAACCCTTTTGATATAGAAAGAAGGGGTTAAAGATCTCAAAACCCTAAGATGTTCATTCATTTGCCTTCTTCTATTTCTCTCCACAGCAATATGAGCCATGAGGTGATGTGTGGTTTTATTTGAAGAGTGTTGTATGTGTGTGTTTTGAGAACAAAAGAGAGGGATTATTATTGAGAAGGTATTTATATATAAATAGAAAGAAAGAGAGAAGGGGGGAAGGACATATACATATATTTGTGTGTATATGTAATAAATGCAAGAAGTTGTAGGTCTCGTGAGAATTATGATATGGTTTTATTAATATTACTTTTATCATATTATTTGTTTCTTTGTATACCTCTTTGTAAATATATGCATGTATTACGCGTCTCACGCCTAATACCTTGCCTCAATTACGTGCCTTTCGTGAGTTAATACATGTCATTTGTTGGAAATGTGTTGAGAGTCTCATATTGAAAAAACAAAAGAGACGCACACTCGATATAAGATAAATGAACAATCAATTGGTTTTGAGATAAAACTCTATACTATCACACCCTTAATTGTAAACTCAATTTTTTTTTCTTTTTTACATTGGACAGAAAGAAATACATCAAAAGTTAGTAAAAACGGTTAGATTAATTTAGATCACTTAAATAAGTCTAGGGTCAATTAATTAATTATTGATCTAGTAGTTCTAGTTTGGATAGGATATAAAAAAAAACTCATCTAGAATCAAGCCTGATTAGGTAAACTTTAAGTCATTCTTCCTATATAAACACATTATTACAACTTCATATGAGTTTAACTTTTACTTTATCTAAAATCAAAATAATTTTTCTTGATTTTGTCGTTATAAAATTACAAAATTTAGGTTTTTTCTCTCTAAATTTTATCATCTAACATATATCAAGTAGTTGAGTTTGTTATTAATGTATCACAACTTGTTCTACAACGCATAGCAATCCATATACCTAAAATATCAGAGAACCAAACAAAGGGTTTCACCTCTTTCTTAATTAAAGTGGCAAAGGAACTTTTTTTCCCTTCTTAATTATTTGCTCTCTCTCTCTCTCTATGGTATATATGTACATTTATACATTTACCTCTTTCTTCATTTTTTCCCCTTTATTATTTGCATGCAAAACTACTTCTTTCTCATTATATCACTCAAAGCTTAATGGATGAACTTTTATGTCTCAACTGTGATGTTCTGATTCCCACCACAGCTAGCTTTTGGCTACCAATGTGCGTGAGATAGTAAATTTTTTCAATACTCCAACCACTTTAGTCTATAAACTGTAATAATTTTATGATTTATAAGTACTATATATGGATAAGCTCACACTAACCCCTCATTTTGCATCTAAAGGAATTGGAATATAATAGTACAGATACAACATTGAGATGATCAAGATGTTCTCTATTGATTCAAACATTAAACCCATATGATATATCCTTATATATATGTAACGCTCTTTTATTACATAGTAAAGAAAGATGGAGCTTGGGTTTTTTGAAGATCAATTCTTCTTTTGTCCATAACAAATTTTAGTGCGTCAACTAAACGAACGACACCATTAGTATTTTTTCTTTCAATGATATAGTAGTTTATTTAACCCATATTTTGGCATACATAATTGAGTTAGAACTGTTTGATTAATTCAACAAACTAAAAAAATATATTGATTTTTATAAAATGTTAGAAATGATCAGACTGATTCCTTGCAAATTTGTTTATTTGAAATGAATAAATTTGGGAGATTAGGGAGAGTTTACCATTGTGGGCTCCGGTAATGTAGCCCAATTGCATAGGCCCAAGAATTATCAAATTAAACACCAAAAATATTATTACTTAAGCATAGTTTGAAAAGAGTATTTAATTTGTTTTAAACACTAATTTCATGGTTTATTTGCATTGAAACCAAATTTTAAAAAACGCTATATTTTATAACAAAAAGGTGAAAATTGATGCTTTAATTGGTACTCTTCAAACATGGGTGGATTTCCTATTTTATAAATTCAACTTAAAGAGATTTCATTGCATTTCCACTCTTAGTTTTGAACTCATAGGAAAAAAATGAAAAATCATATGTGGTATTGTTGATGCAAAAAATTTGACGACTACAACAAGATGATGTGTCATATGGTTAAATTCCCTCTTCCCGATGAGGGTGATGGGTCGCATGAACATACACAACCTCTCTATCATCTAGATCTCACTAATCAAGCTTTTTAGCACCTAAGTTGAAATATTGATCTCCTGGTTGTAAAGGGAGAAATTTTAGTACTATGGTTTGCTATGATAATTTAAATGTAGAGTTTATATTTCATACATCATTTGGTGATGTGTCAATAGTACTATAGTTGCTATTATTCTTATTTATTATAGAACTAGACTCCTATGTGTTTCTCTTTATCAAAATATATAAAATATTTACGTCTAACTTAAGTTATGTTTATTGTGCGATCTATTCAATTGTCTAACTAACAGTTTTGTCGTTTGTTAAATTTTCTATAAAAAGTTGAAGAGGACGAATGCGTGAAAGTTTGCTACCCTCTTCAAGTAAATCCCATGTGTTGCTTTCTACCTATAGCAATATAATTTTAAAATAGTAAATTGGAAAAGAAAATAAAAATTGTTCCTCATGAAATTTCCATAGGAGAAATCACTTCCTTTATCCTTTGCATATATATGAATTTGGGCTAATAATTTTGAAAAGAAAATTTATATTATTTTTTTATCTTCATTATTTGTAAGTCTTATCATCCATGATCAATCTGTTCATCCATAAATCCTTTGTTTCCTTGTGCCGACACAATATATAAATATATATATATATAATTTGTGATATTTTCTAAATTTATAAAAAAAAAAATTTAAAAATTTAAAAATTTATTATTTGAATAAAATTTGATAAAATAGTGAAAGAGACAACAAAAGTAAATAAGGATGGACCCTCAAATAATTACCAGTAAGAACAGCTAACAGTGCAGATAAGTAGAGACAGTAAAAACACTAGACATTGTTCACCTAGATCGATGACACAACATATAACATATTAAGGTAGTGTATTGGAAGAACTCCCCTGAATCATGTCATTCATCAAGACGTAAACAAAAGTTCTTTTAAATCTTCATATTACAGAAGCTTGAACTTCGGATGTTGTAAACTCAGGCTAAATAGTAGCTAGTACAAGTATCAGCAACAAATCACAATTACATTGAGAGAAGACTTACACGCTTCTGGTTCTTATGAATAATTGACTCTTTAAATGTGAAGTCGTCCCTCACAAAATTGCCTTCCTCTTTAGTCACACGTTTCTCTCCATTTTTACATAATAAAGCACGTTGAATAATGCCCATACACATGCATTATAATCTCAACAACAAATCTCCAATAAATAAGAAAATAATAGTAAAAAAAAAACACCAAATAAAATATTTTTCCCATTAGAATATTCTTCACAACATTTCCTTAAAAAATAATCTTTTAAAAAATAACCAAATAAAATCTTTTTCTCATTATAATATTCTTCACAAACTTTCCTTAAACGAGCTGAACAAATAAAATATCAGAAAATGTACGGTTATCATACGATAATCATAGGGTTATTAGACGAAAGTCATACGATTATCGGCTTTTAAATTTACTACTTCTGCAATTTAGAAAATGTAGTGACATGAATTCTATTATTATAAAAAAAAAATTACTATTTTTGTAAGGGCTCCTAAAATATTCATCTTTGACTTTCGAAGACAGACCCACCGATATTCTAACAGAAATTGTAATTAAATATTTGGTATGATTTAGCAATATTTATTAATTTATTTGTAGAATATGATAGAAAGTACATTATGAATGAATGTTCACGTAATGGAATATGTCTTTCTTTATTTTAACTGATGTAATCCAATATCTTATTAATAAAACCACATTAATTAGATGTGACAATAACATGCTTACTATATTATTTAATTGAAACTTTGGGGTTTAGCTGTTACATCATACGTTATTATCAACACGCAATAAATTAATTTTTTCTTCTCAAATCTTTTCTCCACGTCTATCATTATGGACCCCTAAGATCATGTTTTTAATAGTGTATATTGTCAATGTTCCAAGTTAAAAGTTTATTGGATTATTCAATTTTATTGGACAATATTTGTACATATATGAACAAGAGCTTAGTCCAACCGATGTTATGAACTAATAACATGTGTATGGTGACATAAAAGCTAAGTCGTGGGTGTATAACAACATTATTCAAAAGTTTAGGTAGTGTATAACGAAAGTTTTAGATTTGAAATTAAAATAATTACTGAATTAATTGATGGATACAACAGGCAAGTCCTAAAATCCTAATGAAGGCTAAGCTTGGACAAATTAATCAGTTGAATTTGAATTTAAAACTAATAAAGAAAGGATAAGAATTGATAGTGATAGAAAAGTCAAATGAGTAGTACTACAAATTATATTCAAACGTGGCAAACAGCTGGAGAAATCAGAGGCTCCACGTGGACAAAGCGCCAACCGTTTTCCTATCGCACCCTTCCGTAGACTTTTCAAAGCCTTCCACATTTGAACAAAAATACTCCACGTCATCCACACAAAGTATTTATGGTATTTTCAATTTGGGCTCTTCCTGCTCACATTTTGAGAGAAGTTCTTAATTCTTAGTAGGGTACTAAAACTATTGTCCAATCTTGGTTGCCCCTTCATGTCTTTTCAAAATTATTTTTAATCCTATAATTATATAAAATGTAAGCTAAGGAGATTGTGAAATTGTGTTGTTGATGACTCAGTTGGTAAAATATGACAATTCTAGAAACTTTTCTCTTTGGTGCCGTGGAAAGACTCCTCGAATTGAATTTTATCGAGAGTTCAAGTGCAAAAAGAAAAAAAATCTTAATTACATGTGAACATTTACACTGTTTTTGAAGACTTTGGCAATCTATTTTTTATTTTTTCTAAGAAAACAAATTACTACTTTTATCTCATCAAATTTGATTTAAAAAAGTTTCCCCTAATTGAGATGAGTGTTTTTTTAGTGCAAGAGTTGTGATATGCGGATGTAATTACTCATATCAATTATTATCCACTAATTCACTTTTTGTGGAAGAGGATTATTTACTGCTGCAGTGCATGGTAATACAAACATTCAAACTTTCTTTAATGATTTGTAGGAAAACCTTTTAAAGAAATTAAAAAAAAAATAAGAGAACCTTTAGAAGAGAAATAAAAAAATATTTAAAAAAGAAAGTAGGAAAGCCATTAACCATTAGAATTAAAGAAAGAAAGGAGGGAGGGAGAAGACAGCCATCAAAACAAGCTTTTGAGAAGAAATATTTTTTAATGGAAAAAGTAGCAAGAGAGATAGAGAGAAAATATAATTTTATTTTATTAAAATATATAAAAAAAGAATACTAATAAGTTTTCTTTTCTAAATATTTTTTATATCCATAATTCAAGAAAATTTTAATTATTGATCAATGAAATGAAAAATTAGCTTCTTCTTTTTTTTCCTTACAGAACTTCAGATTTTATATTATATTTCTAGTTCAACATCTAGTAGACACGAAATAAAAAATTCCTAAAACGAATTTATGATTAACTCAAAATTAAACATCTCATATTTATAATTCTACAATGTTATTATTTCTTGAATTAATCATTAGTTAATTTTTTAGCTAAATACAAAACTTATTTGAAAAAGAAGAGTGAAGAAATAATTATTTTGGATGAGCGGTCAAATTCGTCAACCACACTTCCTATATAAATCCACGAACTCCTTCCTCCTCAATTCACACCAACAAATTACCTCAAAAACTCCCTCCTCAATGGCCTCCTCCACTTCCTTCTCCTTCTTCTCCTCCATTCTCTTCCTCCTCTTCTCCATTTCCATTGCTGCAACTTCCTTCCGTCCCAAATCCCTCGTTCTCCCCGTTACCAAGCACCCATCTCTTCAATATATCACCGAAATCCACCAACGAACTCCTCTAGTTCCGGTGAAGCTCACGGTGGACCTCGGCGGTCAGTTCATGTGGGTCGACTGTGACCGTGGCTACGTTTCTTCCTCCTACAAACCCGCTCGTTGTCGCTCCGCCCAATGCTCCCTCGCCTCGAAGTCCAGTGGCTGCGGTCAATGCTTTTCGCCACCCCGCCCCGGCTGCAACAACAATACCTGCAGCCTTTTCCCCGGCAACACCATTATCCGTCTCTCCACTAGCGGAGAAGTCGCTTCCGACGTCGTCTCTGTTTCCTCCACCAACGGCTTCAATCCAACCAGAGCCGTGTCCATCCCTAATTTCCTCTTCGTCTGCGGTTCCACTTTTCTCCTTGAAGGCCTCGCCCCCGGCGTAACTGGAATGGCCGGATTCGGAAGAAACGGAATCTCTCTACCATCCCAATTCGCCGCCACCTTCAGCTTTAACAGAAAATTCGCCGTGTGCTTGAGCGGCTCCACTAGTTCCCCTGGCGTCATCTTCTCCGGTAACGGCCCATACCATTTCTTACCCAACATCGACTTAACAAATTCCTTCACCTACACCCCGCTCTTCATCAACCCCGTCAGTACCGCAGGCGTGTCCTCCGCCGGGGAAAAATCCACGGAATATTTCATCGGCGTTACGTCGATCGTCATTAACTCCAAACCCGTCCCACTCAACACGACTCTTCTGAAAATCGACAGCAACGGAAACGGCGGAACCAAAATCAGCACAGTGAATCCATTCACCGTACTAGAATCGTCAATATACAAAGCGTTGGTGAAAGTATTCACGACGGAGGTATCAAAAGTACCGAGGGTGGCAGCGGTGGCACCGTTTGAAGTTTGTTACAGTTCAAAGAGCTTTTCAAGCACTCGACTGGGGGCGGGAGTTCCGACGATTGATTTGGTTTTGCAGAACAAAAAAGTGATTTGGAGCATGTTCGGTGCGAACTCGATGGTACAGGTAAACGATGAGGTATTGTGCTTGGGATTTGTAGACGGAGGAGTTGATGTGAGAACCGCGATTGTGATTGGAGCCCACCAGATTGAGGATAAATTGCTTGAATTTGATTTGGCTACTTCTAGACTTGGATTCACCCCAACTTTACTGGGTCGGATGACTACTTGCGCTAATTTCAATTTTACATCTAATGCTTGATTAATTAAAAATGATCAAAAGTTTTTAATTAATCAGATGCTTAAACTCCCATCAAATTAAATGCTGTTTACTTTTTAGGTTTGTATTGTATTTTTATTATTTATTATTCATGAATAAGTGAGAGCTAAAGCTTTTGGTTGTTTGTTTATTTTATTTTAATAAATATTTGTTTGGATTTTCCTTATTTTGAGCCTGATTTTAATTTTATCCAAATTAAAGATTGGGATTTCATCCAATTTTATCCAAAGTGAGACTATACGAAGAGTTATGCTTATATATTAATTGAATTTCATATTGAAATACATAGCTTGCTTGAGCAATCAGAATCGATCGAAGCATAAGGCATGAAGAGTTACTTGTTGTATTGTTAATTTCCATGTTTGACTTATACATAATAGGCCAGTGTCGATAGAGGCTCATTATGTCCTTGTTGGATGGATATTCAATACGAGATTTTTATTTGTTGTTCTAAGTGGTTCAAAACTTCTTTCGTGAACGACCATTAGATATGTTATACTTGCTATCTTTTTTCCCAAGTTTTTATTCAATTGGTTTGTTCTATTCTTTTTTTTTTGTGCTAGCCCGGGTGTGAGAAATCTCTCATTTTAGCAAAATATATATGTGTACAGTGTACACTTAGCTAGTACTATTTAATTTTAGTCTCTTAGGTTGCATTGAATTAATTATTTCACTTTAGTTTCTATAGCAAATTAGTAAATTAAACACAAATGTTTAACTTTCATATACTAAATAATATTTTACAAATCCAAATACGAATGATAATAAATAAATGAATCTCTATTTCATTGATAATTTGGTAGAGTACAAATCTACATATAACTAAAGAAAAATACAGATAAAGAAATAATATCACCTACATTACATTTCTATGGTGTCTTGATCATTTTGTTAGGAGTGTGTAGCATATCCAAAATAAAAATTAAACAAATATTTTTATCCATGTGTTGTTTCTTCACATTTTTAATGAGATCTTAGGGATACCTTCTTGGACACTCATTGATTCAAGATTTTAATTTCTTAAAATTGAAGATCTACATAAGAATTTCATTTAAAAATAAATTGATAAATGAGAGAGAAAGTAAAGACACCAAACGTGAAAGAGAGTTATTTTAATCTAAACAATGTAACAAAGTGATATGAGTATTATTGAGGAACATGTGTACTTTAAACATTCGAAAGTTACTTTAATAATTTGTTACTAAAAAGAACCATTCAGAATTTTTAAAAAGTAAAGAAAGGATGAGGGAGGGAGGAAGAAGACCACCATTGAGCTTTTGAGCATAAATAATATGGAAGTTTGCTCGAGGAAAAACAAAATGGCCGCCTCCACTTCCTTCTCCCTCTTCTCCTCCATTCTCTTTCTCCTCTTCTCCATTTTTAATGCCGCAACTTCCTTCACCCCCAGATCCCTCGTTCTCCCTGTCACCAAACATCCATCTCTCCAATACATCATCCAGATCCACCAACGAACTCCTCTGGTTCCGGTCAATCTCACAGTGGATCTCGGCGGTTGGCTAATGTGGGTCGACTGTGACCGTGGCTTCGTTTCTTACTCCTACAAACCCGCTCGTTGTCGCTCCGCCCAATGCTCCCTCGCCAAATCCATTTCCTGCGGCAAATGCTATCTGCCGCCCCACCCCGGCTGCAACAACTACACTTGCAGCCTTTCCGCCCGAAACACCGTCATCCAACTCTCCTCTGGCGGAGAAGTCACTTCCGACGTTGTCTCTGTTTCTTCCACCAACGGCTTCAATTCAACCAGAGCCCTGTCCGTCCCCAATTTTCTGTTCATCTGCAGCTCGACTTTCCTCCTCGAAGGCCTCGCCGGCGGTGTAACTGGAATGGCAGGATTCGGAAGAACCAGAATCTCTCTACCATCACAATTCGCCGCCGCCTTCAGCTTTAACCGGAAATTCACCATGTGCTTGAGCGGCTCCACTGGATTCCCTGGCGTCATCTTCTCCGGTGACGGCCCATACCATTTCTTACCCAACATCGACTTAACAAATTCTCTCACTTATACCCCGTTGCTCATCAACCCCGTTGGCTTCGCCGGGGAAAAATCATCGGAGTATTTCATCGGTGTTAAATCCATCGAATTAAACTCCAAAACCGTCCCACTGAACACCACTCTTCTGAAAATCGACAGCAACGGAAACGGTGGTACAAAAATCAGCACTGTCAATCCATACACCGTACTGGAAACATCAATTTACAGCGCGTTGGTGAAAACATTCACGTCGGAGTTTGGGAACATTCCAAGAGTGGCGGCGGTGGCGCCATTTGAGGTCTGTTATAGTTCAAAAAGCTTTGGAAGTACTGAATTGGGGCCGGGTGTGCCATCGATTGATTTGATTTTGCAGAAGAAAAAAGTGATTTGGAGAATGTTCGGGGCGAACTCGATGGTGGTTGTGAACGAGGAGGTATTATGCTTGGGATTTGTTGACGGTGGAGTGGAAGCAGAAACGGCGATGGTGATTGGTGGGCACCAAATAGAGGATACTCTGCTTGAATTTGATTTGGCAAATTCTAGGCTTGGGTTTAGCTCAACTTTACTGGGACGGAACACTAATTGCGCTAATTTTAATTTTACTTCAACTGCTTGATTAACTAAAAAACTTAAATTAAGTTTTCTAATTATTGTTAAGATTTTGAAATTAAAATAATTGGTTTTCTTAATGGATACAACTCCTAGATCCTAAAATCCCAATTAATGCTAAGTGTGGATAAATGGGTTGAATTTTAATTTATTAGAGAATGGATAAGAATTGAAAGTGATAGAAAAAGTCAAATAAATGAGTAGTACTAAATTACATTAATGTCGACAAGTGTCTAATTCAACGGATTAACAGCTGGAAAATCAGTTCCTCCACGTGGACAAAGCGACAACCGTTTAGATTTTGCACAACTCCCAAGACTAATTGAAAGCCTTCCACGTTTGGCTAAAGAATTCCATGTCACTCACACAAAAATTCAAAAATAAGTAGAAGCAAAATTTGTGGTCTTTCCCATTTAGGGTTCTTCCTCCTCATATTTTGAGAGAAGTTTCTAATTAAAGAGTAGGGTAGTAGAACAATTATCCGAGTCAATTGCCACTTCACTATCTTTTCAATTTATTGAATGACTTGAAATTTATTTTGTTTGTATAAGTTTGGTAGCTTTTTTGAAATCAAACAACAAAAAATACTAAAATTAAATAAAACTCACAGCCGTAAAAGAATAAAAAAAAAAGAAAGATATTTTGACCGTATAACTACAAACAAGATGAATGTAGTTGGGCGTCATATAGTGAAAAACATCCAAAAGTTGATCGGTGAGTAAAGAAAGGCACTGTGCATAAGATAAAAATAAAACACACAAGAAAACAAAACAAAAGGAAGACGCCATGATTAAGCCTTTGAGAAATAAAATATGTTTAGAAATAAATGAAAAAAGGTAAGAACTTCTATATTAGTGTTAGGTTTCTTATAAAATTTTGAATTTGTGTCTAACTAGTCCGTAAACTTTTTAATATTATTTCTAATAAATTCTTTCTTTTTTTTAAAAAATAGATCAGATCAACTTTTGATATATTTAATGATAAAAACAAACACAGCTCTAAAATTCATATTTTATGTCTAAGTTGAAGATTGAAAATTCATATTTTAGATAAATGAATTGTCATGGCCTTCGTCCCATTCCACAATTGTTTAAAGATAAATTGAAAGTAAAATTTCCGTTGACCGGTCAAATTCCTCCTCCACACTCTGCCTATATAAACTCAGAGTCTCCATCGCCACTTCCACACCAATAAACACCTCAAAACATCTCCATCAATGGCGGCCTCAACTTCCTTCTCCTTCTCCGTACTCTTCCTCTTCTTCTCCATTTCCTTTGCCGCAACTTCCTTCCGTCCCAAATCCCTCCTTCTACCCGTCACCAAACACCCATCTGGCCAATACATCACTCAGATTCGCCAACGAACTCCTCTGGTTCCTGTAAAACTAACGGTGGACCTCGGCGGTCGGTTCATGTGGGTCGACTGTGACCGTGGCTACGTTTCTTCCTCCTACAAACCTGTCCGTTGCCGCTCCGCCCAATGTTCCCTCTCCAAATCCACTTCTTGCGGTGATTGCTTTTCGCCACCCCGCCCTGGCTGCAACAACAACACTTGCGGTCATTTCCCCGGGAACACCATCATCCAACTCTCCACTAGTGGAGAAGTCACTTCCGACGTCATCTCTGTTTCTTCCACCAATGGCTTCAATCCAACCAGAGCCGTCTCTGTCCCCAATTTCCTCTTCGTCTGCGGCCCGACTTTCCTCCTCGAAGGCCTCGCCGGCGGGGTATCTGGAATGGCCGGATTCGGGAGAACCGGAATCTCTCTGCCGTCACAATTCGCCGCGGCTTTCAGCTTTAACCGGAAATTCGCCGTGTGCTTGAGCGGCTCCACTAGATCCCCGGGCGTCATCTTCTCTGGCAATGGCCCGTACCATTTCTTACAAAACGTCGACGTAACAAAATCCCTCACTTATACCCCACTCTTCATCAACCCCGTCAGCACCGCCGGTGTCTCCACCTCGGGGGAAAAATCGTCGGAATATTTCATCGGCGTTAAATCCATCGTATTCAACTCTAAAACCGTCCCAATCAACACCACCCTTCTGAAGATCGATAGCAACGGAAACGGCGGTACAAAAATCAGCACCGTCCATCCATACACCGTACTGGAATCATCGATTTACAACGCGTTGGTGAAAACAATCACGAGAGAGCTCCGAAACATTCCGCGAGTGGCGGCGGTGGCACCGTTTGGGGTTTGTTACAAGTCAAAAAGCTTTGGAAGTACTCGATTGGGGCCGGGGATGCCGTCGATCGATTTGATTTTGCAGAACAAGAAAGTGATATGGAGAATCTTTGGTGCGAACTCGATGGTACAAGTAAACGAGGAGGTATTGTGCTTAGGATTTGTAGACGGTGGAGTTGAAGCGAGAACGGCGATTGTGATTGGAGCCTACCAGATGGAGGATAATTTGCTTGAATTTGATTTAGCAACTTCAAGACTTGGATTTAGCTCAACTTTACTGGGACGGATGACTACTTGTGCTAATTTTAATTTTACTTCAACTGCTTGATTAATTAAAAAACTTAAAAGTAAATGGTTTTACCACTGCTTTGTGAGGTTTTGTGTTCTTGTAATTTTATTATTGAATAATTGAGGGTGAGGCTTTGTTTGATTTCGAAAAAGGGAAGAAATGTGTTGTATTTATTGATGGCTCCCAATGTAAGTGGACTCCAGTTGGATTCAAATTATTCGTCCCTGATTTGGATAAATTAATTGTGTGTTTGAGAATGCCAATGACTATCTTAATTAAATGCTTTTGCCAAAAACAATTACTTATATATATATATATAATTTTGAAAACAATAAAACTTTATAATAATAATTGATTTTGGAAAACTAGATTTGCAGAACTCGAAGTGAATTTTTCTAAAGAACGAATCATGCAAGGGTTCTTTTTATTTTATAATACAAATTTATGTTTTAAGATTGAACCTAAGACATTATGTTAGAATTTGAATTGAAGAAAAATATAATTCCACTTGCACCCGATTCCCAGAATTCATTATTAATGAAATGTCTTCGAAATCACAAAACTTTTTACTCACGTTTTGGCCAATTTTTTAATCACATTTAATATGCAGAATTATAACATTAAGAAAAATTCAACAATAATAAAGTTTAAAGAACCCCATACTCTTAAGTTTATTATAAAAAATGCATAAGAATATTGATCAATTCTTTTTTATTTCCACCAAACTATTGAAGGTCAATCAAACTCCACTAAAAATATCTCTATATTAATTTATATATCTAAACTTTGCAATTTAAACCCTAAAATTTAATAAATCTATCCAAGTAAAACGTTATGGACGGTTTAAGTTAATATATTTTTATAATTTATGATCTAAATTAATATATTTGTAAATGTTTAGGATCTTTAAATTTTAAATTAATATAATTATATCATTGGTAATTTAAGATCTAAATCAATACAAATTCAAAATATAGAATAAAATTTTTCCTAAACTTTACGGAACTTCAGAATTCAGAACTTTAATTCAATGCTCCAATTAAGCCATAAAAGAGACAATAAAATTGCTATAATTATTAAACATCACAGCAATAAAGAATTAATTGATTACCTTTTTTCCTTTTTCTTTCTCTCTTTTTGTTTTTCTATTGCAGCTAATTACTCATTATTTAATACTGAGATGGAATATTTGAGAGGTAGTTTTCATATTTTAGGGAGAAATATGTATTTGATGTTAAATTTCTCTAGTTTGGGAAAATGATTCTAAACAGGTTTTGAAGCAACATTTACATATTCTGACATATGGAAATAGATAGGCATTGTGAAATTTGAAAGTCAATATTCAAAGTGGACTGCTGAAGATAATCTATTTTAATTTTTTAAAATTTATATTTGTATATATATGTATATAATTCTGAAACTTGTAAAGTGAGGTTTGTTAAAAAGGTGGATGAAAAGAAATTGTTTGTTTAAATAAATAGATGTATATAACAATAAAATAAATAAGATAGATGGAGATTTTAGTTTAAAATATTAATCCAACACAAAATTTGAAACTAACTACTGACTATTAGGATTTCCTACTTATTAATATTTTTTTCTTTGCTTATGGAGTTGGGGAGTTGATTGATTCACTAGAAGAACAAATTAAATATCATTTATTCAATGTATTTATATATTTTATAGTAAATCATGAGTTGAAAAGACAATGTTACTAAGGAGATTGTTAGTTAAGTACACCAGCAGTTGGGCCCAAGGAAACCCAAGCCCAGATGGGCCATCACGGATGTCCCCATGCCCAAATATTTATTTTTGTTCCAAACAACATATTTTCTTTTTTCAAGTTTACACGGGTTGGATTACAAAATTTGAACTTAGCTAATCTAAAACATAAACCACATAATTTACCAAACGTATCTTAAATCACCATCAACTCTTCACATAGGTAAGTCCAAAGGCTAGGTTTTGTAAATATTGAAGGTCATATTTCTTTTCTAGTTTTGGCAAAAAAGTAATAAACGCATATGACGAAAGCCACAAGAGTGTGAACAACACATTACGTACGCATGGATGATAGGAAGTAGACTGTGGTTAGCTACACATCAAAACAACTTTACCAAATCACCATAATTTTAACTACAGAAAAAACACACCAACTTTAAACTCACGTACCATCAAACTCATGCTTTTCAAACTTTTAAACTACCCTTCAACAACCACATTACATTGTCCTAACTCCACATATGGCTTCAAATAATAACAATAATACAATCCCTGTCACCGTCTCCGCCACCTTCCCTCAACCGACGACAATGGACCATAATCTAGTTCGCCCAGTAATGCTTCCAATATTATTTTTTTATTGCAACGATGGTCGACCGCTGCTATGGCCTTAGTATGTTTTTGTTTGTTTTTGGTGTAGGTTTTGGGAGAGATGGTGGGGAGTTTTTTGTTGATTCTTTGCGTGAGCGGGGTAACGGCGACCGGGCAGCTGATGGGCAGTCAGATGGGTGTACTGGACTATGCCGTGGCTGCTGGTTTGACGGTGGGGGTTTTGACGTTCTGCTTTGCTCCCATTTCTGGTGCTCATTTTAATCCAGCCATCACTCTTGCCTCTGCCATTTCTGGTCACTTTCCATGGTCTAGGGTACTACTATATACTCTTCTTTTTTAATTTTCTTTTGTTTGGTTGGTAAATTTTAATTAAATTGTTAGATTTTCATATTTACTTTTACTTCATAAAATTATGGGATTCAAAGTTTTTGTTCTTTTATTTAAAATAACAAATCGATATGGATCTATTGTTGGCACATAAAATTAAGTTGAAAGTTTTTAATGTTTGGAGATTAGGTAATGGCATATGTGGTGGCTCAAACGACAGGTTGTGTAATGGCAACGTATGCAGCAATGTTTGTTTTTGGCATAAAACCACAACAGTTGATCACTCGACCACTTCATAATTATTCTTCTCCCTTTTCTGCCTTTTTCCTCGAACTTCTTTTAACTTTCATTCTCATGTTTCTCCTTTCTTCTTTATCCTATCAATCCCATTCAGTAAGTCGTTTACTTATAATCAAACTTTCATTTTTGTGTACTCTTAATTATTATATATAAGTGATGATAACCTTAACCCATCCAACATATTATTTTTCTCTTTTATGCGATGATAGGTTCGTCAATTTTCTGGCTTTGTCATTGGAATGGCCATTGCCCTTGCGGTGTTTATTGCCGGGTACGTCTTGGCTACATTTTCGATCTTCTACTTATCAAAGCAAAGAAATGTTATATTGTCAATCATTCTCTCATTCTTAGTACTTGGTGTTTGGTCTCTACATTTCAAAATAATTCACTTTTACTTGTAAATTCTTGCTATAATTTTTATTTGATCCTTAGGTTTCAACAAGTTTAGTTTTCATTTAGTCTACAATTTTACATATTCGTAGTTGTTCACTCCTATTTGACAACTTAATGCATTTTTACCGTGATGAAGAATTAATGAAAGCTAATTTATTTAATTGTGTTAAGATAGTTAATATATATTAACACCAAACTGCTGAAAAAGTGAGCATAGCAGCGAAAATAGTTGTTAAAAAAAAAGTAAATTTTAGAAACCAAATTAAAATAAAACTCATGAATAAAAAGAGGCTGATGGGTTTTGGGCCAATGCAGGCCCATTTCCGGTGCATCAATGAACCCAGCAAGATCTTTAGGGCCGGCAATTGTTTCATGGGCTTTCGATGACATATGGATCTATATTACGGCTCCGGCCATCGGGGCCATCACCGGGGCCTTCATCAGCGACTTACTCCGCCTTAGTCCTCCACCGCCTCAACCTTCCAACGGCAAATATTTTGATCTCTCCTCCTCTGCCAATGCATATCTAATTACTTAGCACAAATCATTGCTCTTCATCATCCCTCTATATTTCTAGTTGCGTTTTCTATGTTCAAATGATCTATCATCTTATATATACGTGGAATAACAATTTTAGTTATCAAATCATGTCATTTCCTTACGTGTAAATAAGTTGGGTTTTCTTTTTAATTTCAAGAAAATATATATCCATCTTCATCTAGATCAATAACATTATTTGAGATACTTATAAAAATCGTGTATTTTTATTTGATAATAAAATTAGAGTTTTATCGAGTTAAAATAAGTGTAAATAAGTTCGTTTTTGTTTTTAGTATCGAGAAATGTATGTCTACATATAATATATTAGTCGACATAATCCGCCTAAAAGTAAAAGAAAAATACAATTATTTGAGGTTGAAATACAAGTAGTTGAATTATATATATGTACTCCTAAAGTCAATGTTTTCACGTAGATTATGTGTTGAAAACTACACTCTATTTTCCTTTCTCTTAAGCTAACTGTTGTTCAAATATTTATCCTTAAATATTTTTGACGAAGTGCTTTGAATTTGAATTTGAATTTGAACAACAATTGGGATGAGGATTATGCAAGACTACAATAATTATATCTAGTTACAAATAAATACTATTTAAAAATCTCAAATTAGCTACATTAAACCCTATTTCAAAACTTCTCATTTGCTACAGTTCTTACTATTTGACATTCATTATTTTCTTTTTATTCTTTGCTACAGTACTATTTACTATTTTCTTATCAAATTAAAATAATTTATACCATAAACACATACTATTATAATCCAAACTAAAATAATCTACACTTCAAACTCAAACTATTATAACTCAACTATAATAACCTAGCTAGAATTATAATAACTCACTCTTTACTCCAAACACCTCCTAAATGTGAGGTCTCGTTATTGGGGTCTCTAATTAATTTTAACCCCATGGTTTAGAAAGAAACGCTATTTACACTATCTAATCTTAGAAACACGTCTTTAATTTATAATCTGAATTATTATGTGTAATAATAATTTGTTCTCTCCATGTTGTCTATGAATGTAGCTAACAAAACCGTTAGTGACTCTGCAGGTAAATTTATGTGTATATTCTCTATTACTTTTACATATTTTGTTCATCTTTATTTGTCAATTTTATACACACAATATTGAAAATTCATATATTAATTAATTATTTAGATATACTGTTTATAGGACAATTAATTTGAGAGCATAACTCACAGTAAATAAAATATTAAATGTTTGGTTCCCTACTACTATAAAACAAATAATATAATGTTTGATTTCTTAATTACAATTATTGTTATAAAAAAAAGAAAAAAAAAAAAGAGGAAAACTACTTTTTTTTTAATAATAAAAAGTTATAACCTTAATATGAAACTATAAAAATATTTTTAAAATAGGGTTTGATGGATTTTGATTATATTCATCAATAATGGATAATCAAATCATGATTCAACATCATTTGCAAAGGAAAAGGTAGAAGAGAGCAAGTTGAAGAAATAATAATAATAAGAACTCCATGAAAAGCCCTAAACCAATAGAAGAAAAAACAATGCAATGCAAAGAAAGAAAAGAAAAAATTGATGTGTTGATGGAGACTTCTTTAGTGCTTTCTCCTTTTTTCCAACCAAACAATCTTATCTTCTTCAATGTAAACCTAAAGCCAACCACTCACAATAATTGCTTCTTCAAATTTGTCTCTCTAAAAAGAGTTTAATTTAAAAAGAGTCTCACTATACTCAACTCATTTATTAATATGTATGTGAATTGTTGAAAAAAAGTAACCAATAATCCTAAATTTTATGATTTTTTTTCTTCCTTAGTATATGAATTGTTTTTCTCTAATTAGATTAAGGACCAAATCACCAAGTTTCAAGACAATTGGATAAAAAGTATTCTTCTCTCTGTCTCTTAGAATGTTATTAATATTATCTATAACAAAACGAGAGTACTTTTTATCCAATGATACCCTCAAACTTTTAATTATAAAAATTGAGACCTCAAACTATTATTGAGATTAGGGTTTAGGGTTGTAGAAAATAGACCCCAATGGATAGAGCCCTAAACTTTTATCGTTTAGGATTTAGGGTTGTAAGAAATGGACCCATAAATGATAAAAACTAAAACTTTTAACTTATACAACCGTTACAATTTATATAATTATTTAAGTTTTGAGGGATCCATTTTTACGATTATAAATTTGATGGTTCTTGTAATTTGTTTAAGATTAAAAAAAAATAAAACAATTACTGTCAAAACAAGCTAATAAGCTCAACAATGATTGACATAACTTTTCATCCTAAAAGTGGAGGTTTGAATCCTTCGACTCTAATTGTTGTACTAAACGAAAGAAAAGAGTAAAAGTATGATTGGTTGAATATCTCGTTACTTGCCATCATATATTCAAATTTTCCAAACACATTAATGAAAGAAACATGCATGCTCTCAATATATATATTTTCTCTCTCTCAAGATCATTTGATGTCCTTTCCCCATCAAGAAATGGTCCACTAAGATCACAATAAATTCTTCCCCTCCAACCCATCTAAGCTTTGGCTATATATATATATATATGCTTGATTTGATCATCTTCTAAACCCTAAAACAAAATTGACTATTTCATTTTTTTTTAATTCTAATAAAAAATAGAAACAAATTGACTATTCCTTCAACTTGGGATAAATTAGTCTCTTACTCATAAAGAACTAAAAAAATTATTTAAAAACCCAAAATGATTTTAATTACATTAGTAGTTAACCAATGTGGAGAGTTAACCTATCTTTCTCAATGAAAGTTGAGTTCAATCCTTTCTGTTACCTAAAATAAAATATATAACCTATTATTTTCAATTAACCTTCCCCAAATATATATATATATATATAAAAGATAAGGGGTATATAGAAAAATAATTATCTCAAGATTTTGGAATTACAGAAGTAAAAGTGTAAAAATTTGAAACATATTTGATCAAATGAGAATGAAATTCAAATTTTGGAAGAAAAATCAGAGGAAATAAAAACCAAACTCAAAATGAAGAAGTAAAAGCAACATTTTAAGTTATTGAAATGATGGAAGGAAAATTTGAATGGAAATAATAAACATTTCAATAAAACAAAATAAATAAATAAATAAAAACAAAGTATTAAATGCATTTTTAACAAACACTTATAAGATTTTTGTTTTTTCTAAAACCCATTTAAATTGTTTTCAATCTAAGATTGGCTATTTTATTTATTTATTTATTATTATTATTATTATTTATTTATTTAATGTGTTAAAGCTTTGGGGGAAAACACACAATTTGAAAAATAATCTCTGTTATTTCTTCCCATAATAAATTAGATCAATTGCTTGATTCATCGATAAACATCTTTAACCTATTTTTAGTTTTTGGTACTATTGGAGTAATTTGATTAATAATACTCCCTTTAATAATTATTTTGGCTCATTTATAATCTTTTGTTTTTGTTTAAAAGTTGTGTTTATTTTCTTATCATAATTGATTTTTTTTAGATAAGCATAAATACCAAAAAATTAGAATATAAATAAATAAAACTAATCCCAAATTAGTTTTAAAATTAAATCCCACAGAGACCTAAATCCAAAATACTAGAGTAAAGTTACGTCACAAATTAATTGAATCCAAACTAAATTAACGAATTTCATAAATTAAAAAAAAAAAAATCCTTTTCAATGTACGTAAATCAACATTACATTTAATTATCTCACAATCCAACAATTTTTTTTGAGCTAAACATAATATATAGGATGAAGGAACTCAACCACTGACTTCTAATTAATTAGTGGATAATATATGTCTTATCTTAACTAATCAAATTACAATCAAAACGTACCTTAAAAAAACCTCGAAACACGTTAGATTAAATCTAGATAATCTAAAGCATGAAGTCCTTATCACTAAGGTCATATAGCTACCTCCACTTAGATTCAAATATATATGATCTAAATAAAAGTGTGGTCCAATATAAAAGTATTTATAAAAATGTGGTTCTCTTTGAAGCATAAAAGAAAAAAAGAAAAAAGAAAAAAAGCTATAGATATTGCCATTGTCACTCCAAGGTCAATGGAACACAAATGAAAATAAGAGAAAAATATGTGGCTCTCTCACTTTTTATTTTTCTACCTTTCCTCCCAATCTATAGTGGTGGTAGTGGTTGGATTATGCCTTCAAACCCTAATTTTTAAATTCCCCCTTTTAATGAAATTCAAACAAGTACCACAATTATATTTTTATTTAAATCTTTGCTAACCCAATTATTAATTACATATTTAATATTTATAACCCTCTTTTTTTGATTTGTGATCTTTAAATCTATCTAGCCATATATAATTCTCTACTTAGACCCTCTCTACGTGTAATTTTCATTTTTTAGATATTAAATTTTGTATTTGAAGTGACATTTGAAACTATGGGCCATACCCAAAAACCATGGACGTCGCCATCAGATATTGCATTATATATATATTATATCAATTTCTTAGAGACGTCATTTGCTTTAATTTTTTTTTATTTTTTCCTTAATTTATTTAAGGTGTACTTTTTTAAAAAAAATTAAAAAACATTTTAGAATATTGATCAAAATTGGCTGGTTTTGTCAACGAGATGATGTTTTTATATGGGGTGTTTTCTTTTAGTGGGAAGAAAATAAAGATATTGATTGTTAAAATGAAATGATTATTTAAAAAAAAAATCGTTTAATAATTGATATTATAAAAAGTATATCCCTTAGAGATTTTGATTGGATATATATTCCTTTTTTAGTTCAACATGGTTGCTCAAGTTTGGCGGCCATTACTACATATAATTTGAATGATTCACCCTATTGTTATAATTAGTATAGTAAATCCTAATTCAAGTAGCACCAAACATTAATGGTTGAAATCTTTTTCTTTTTTTTTTTTACTCGATTTAATTTTTATATTATTAATTTGAATCTATGACTAAAAGGATGTAAACCTTATATTATAAATGATAATTAAGTGAATAAGTGAATCACATGTATGTATGTAAGATTAAAAAAGAAAAAAAAAAAACTAACCTTTTCCTTTCTAACAATAATAAAAACAGCAATAATAACCTAATTAAACTACTTTGCCTAACTCATTAACAATAATAACTTTATGATTGCACACAATAAGATTTAGAGGTGGAGAATGTAACCCATGGAGACGATACTAATAAAAGTGATTTTAGGCCATTTTAATTTATGTTTATTATAGTTTTAAAAATGATTATTTTGTGGTGTGTGTGGTGAGAAAAGAAAATGAAAAATAGAAATGTATTATAAAGAAATTAGAAGTTGAAATTGAATTATTATTTTTTAAAAAAGAAAGGGATATTAATGGAGAAGGGCGTGATTAATAGTAAGTGTCAGGGGGTCCACGTAATGGCCGACTCCTTTCCCGATTCTTATGATACCCATCCAAATGTACATTTTACCTTTTCACGCAATCAATTTTTTTCCTTTTTCTTTTGAATTCTACTTTTAAAATAAATATCTTCTAATTCCTCTATTCTAAAAATATAACCCAAATATTTATTTAATTGTCGCTTTACCTCTCCCAAGCAATTGGCAAATATTGTTGCCTTCAAGATTCAAATTCCTTTTCTATTACATACACACAAAAAAGAAGAATTTATTCTTCATCCTTTTCTTCTCTTCTTACCATTTCTCTGTTTCATGTATCAATTATTTAATTTTGGTAATTTAATATTTTTATATATGTGCTATGCTTCTTTTACAAATTATTATTTCAATTATAAAAATAAAAGTAAGAGCAAATTTCTATGAATTATTTTTCAATGGTTTCAGAAAATGGCTTTGTTTATTTCTTTTTTTCCTTAGATTGCTAAAAATAGATAACAAAAGTAAGGGATATTAGAAATGAGTATGATACATCTATTTTTTTAAAAAACCATTTTAGTTCTTATACTGTAAAACTCGTCAATTTTTAAATTATAAATTTTTTACGTAATTTTTAAACAATTTGAGAAAATTTTAGATTAGATAAAACTCAATTTTGATTGCTTTTATCTGAATTATATTGGTAATTTATATATTTTTCACAAACTATGATAAAGTTATCAAATTGATTGTACAACAAACTAGTGGAAGATTGTATAAAACCAATGAGGGATTTTCTTTTATCGTTGTTTCCTTTCCTTTCCTTACTTGCGAGAGGGGATGGAAATTTGGTCTTATTGTGTGTAATCATAAGATTGTATAATCCTTTCCTTCCTTTTCTTTCCTTACTTTCCTTACTTATAATAAGTTTACATGTAAAATTATATTAAAATTTGAATTAGTTATTTATTTAATTTTAGATTTTAGTCTGTGAAATTATAATTTAATATCCAAAGCATAAATTATCCCTTGGATAAAGATTATTTATGAGATATTAAAGTAAAGACTAATTTCTAGCTTTTATTTATTTTCTTTTTTCCTTTACAAATTATAATATCGACTATATTTTGATTATTATTATTATTTAGCTCTTGTCTATTTTTTGGATTCCTTTTATTTCCAATAATATATATAGGTGGAGAATATTGGAATAGGAGGGGAAATTTTAGGCCCAAGGTGGTTTTCTTACTTGAAAGATTCCAGCATCACTTAGCCAGGTGGCAAATTGTTATTGGGGTTTCAAGTTTAGAGTTAAGAAAGATGATCGCTAACACGCAAATTTGTGAAGGTCCTTTTCCCTCAACTAATCTTATTTATTTTATTCTTATCCAAATTGCTTACGAATATTTTTATGTTTTTTGATTTATGTATTTCATACACAATATAAATTCTGTTTTTTAAAACTTTTTTTATTATATTAAATACATGTCAAATTATTTTAAAATACTAAACTCAATTCATTTTTTTTAATATCATATGTATTATAAACTATATAATAATACTAAATTATTATTATTATATAAGTTTTTAGGTTAAATTACAAAATTTATCTCTATGATTTTAAAAGGACATAATTGTTGGAGATGTTAAGAGTCCTAAGTTGGAAAATTTGAGGAGACTCACACTCCGTATAATATAGATGAGCTATACTCCTCACATTATCAACTGGTATTGAGAAGAAACCTTTTGGTTTGATAAAATCATAAAAATTAGTTTTGCTTGTAGGGATTATTTATGAAGATTGTCAAATATTAAGGATTGTATAAATATATAATATAAAACACATTTAAATATTTTTTAAAAAACTTAGAATCTAATTTTTTTAATCTTCCACAAAAACACATATAGGAAAACATTAAATAAAACTCTGTTTTCAATGAACCATTGTTTTCAAATTCTATACCAAACATATCCTAAAATTTCATCCCATCAAATCCCATTAGAGGAGATTTTATTCAGTTGGGCGGGTTTCCTCTATGGAAGGCAATGAGATTATCTTTGTTATGAAAAGTTTATATATGAGACATTTTAGAAAATATTTTATAAACATTTAGATTTTACTCTACCATAATTTGAAAACGACTCTATTTCCAATTTAATTCTTATTTACTACCTTAAAGTAACAAATATAATAAATAAATATTTGCTTGTACTTACGTGAAAGTTGTAACTTGCAAGAAAGAATTTAAAAACAATAAGTACAAGTTAATAAATAAAGATATATTTCTTTTTCATCAACCACACACTCATCCTCACTCCCATCTGTGGTTCAACAAATATAAACATTTTATAAAGATATATTAAAAGGGTGTTTAATTTAAGTGAAAACTATTTTAATATAAATGATAATTAAGACTACTTTTTAAAATTGATTATTACTATAAGTAGTTTATAAAATTTTTGTTTAAATGAACCAAAGTGTTTCTTTTAAAAGCATGTCCTCAAACACCCAATTAGACACATATACGTTATATAACTATACTTTGGTCTTATAAAAAGGAAAAAGAAAAGAAAAAAGGAAGTAGTTTAATTATGTAATAAAGTTGGAGTAGAGTTAGAGAAATACCAAAATTAATTAAAACTTTCTATTTGTAATTATGCACTTTTAATCAACCTAATTTCAGCAAAAAATTCCTCAAATAACTCCAACAAAATATTGAACTAAACTTAATTAAAAGTCAACATTATTGTAAATAAATCTAAATAAACTTTCTTATCGAATTTTGTATTTATATATACATATAGCAGATCACATGCAAGCTGCTCAATAAAATTATTAATAAATCTAAATTAAAAACAAAACCCAACCAATTTTATTTTTTTGAAAGAAGAAAGATGTATAGTTTGGGTTACCAAAAAACAAAAAAAAAAAAGGAAATTAACTTGCATATTCTAACCTTTTTTTTTTTTTTTTTTAAAGATCTCAACATAAATTACAAATACACGGTATTCGGTATTGGTAAGGAGACCAAATTAAAGGTTGTTGCTATCATCATCTCTTACTCATTGATAATTTTATATGCAAAATATTTGAAATGTTGACGTGGATAAAAATGTTTGTAAAAGTAATTAATGAATAAACAATTTACAGTTTTTAAATAAGAAAAATAACTATTTGTTGTTGTCAAATTTACAAACACGTCATAAAAATACACTAACAACCTAACAACCATACGAAAAAAAAGAATTTGGATCTAACTCTAGTGTGTATCTCAACTAAGATCGTGAATCAAACATGATTTTTAGATTTTATAATATAGTTTTCATATCATGGTAGAGGCATATGCCACATCATGAATTAAAACATTTTATAAAAGCATATTGTCCACGTCATTAATCGGGAAGCCCAGGAATCATCGCCAGCAGGTGGGTCCCGTGGGCCACATTTCAGTGTCCTCCTCCACCTGGCTGCCTTCCACCTATTTATTTCTTTTTCTCTGCTTCTCAGTCCACACCGGTAATTAACCATTGTTTTTCTTTTTCTTTTTCACTTTTCTTAAATAACAACAAGACGTAGAAATTATTTCTTTTGCTTTCTTCTAAAAAATAAAAGAAACAAAAAATATCTAAAATGACCAGACTACCCTCATCATCTCCTATATATACCAACAATGCAAGCGACCACTCTCCCATGTCCAACCTTCTCATATTTCCACCTTCACCAATTCCCTAAACAACTCTCTCGTCCTTTTTTTTTTTTTTTTTTTTTTTTTTTTTTTTCCGTTCATCTGTTGTTATTATTATTATTTGCAAGTGAAGCCATGTTGGGATTATTCAGCAGTTCCATCATGTCCCCGCCGGACGAGTTAGTCGCTGCCGGGAGCCGTACGCCGTCGCCGAAAACCACATCCGCCACTCTACTCAACCGCTTCGTCCAAACCAACCCTTCCGCCGTGTCGCTGCAGCTCGGTGACCACGTCCAGCTTGCTTACACTCACGAAACTGAATCCGCCTTATGCCCCAGGTAAATTACTCCATTTAAATCCACCGCCGCCGTACCGGAATCTTTTTTTATTTTTTTATTTTTCGAATTACTTGTAAATTAAACGGAATCGAAATTGGTGATCGAACGGTTCAAGGTGACGGAGGGTTCTAGTTCTTCAAATCTCCGCCGTTAAATTGATGGGTGTTTGGTTGCTGAGAAAAAACGGGACGGAAACCGACGGAAATATATTTTGGAATTGTCGGTCTTCTCTTTGTCGGCGTCCTATAATCTCGAATAAAATTTAATTTAAACTAACAATAATTACTTTTTAAGTACAATAATAAAATTTAGTATCTACGATAAATCTGAGCGTAGAAATAACATAAAAACAAGTTGGAAAAAGAAAACTTTATTGATGAAAAAATTGTAGTGAGTAACATTGAATGGCTGTGATTTGTCGATCCCGTGGTGGCACGTGCGATCAAGGTCAGTGGACACCCTCCTCAGTAAATTTCTCTGACAACTTCCATTGGCGTTGTGACACGTGCTACCTAATGTTTGTCCTTTTTTGGAACCTATCCATTGGACTAATTGCATAAAGTAAATATATATATATATATACTTTAATGATGGGTGTATTATTTAGATAGCAATTAGTATCAAATTGTTCTTTATTCTTCATTTCTTCATTCCCTTTATTTGCTTATCAATTCTTTGACTTAAGGTGGATTACCAATACACGACAAAATAGGATTTTAATTGCTTCATTAAAATATAAATGTGGTAATTTTTTACACATGTTTCAACCGTCGGCGAGTTTGAGACCATCGACGAGTTTAGCATAGACATGAATGTTTCAAACCGTTAGAGAATTTAGCATAGGTTCAAGAAGTTTATCCTCGATCTTATACTATATATATTACATATATAGTATATCAATTGTAAATGTTAGATCGGTTGTAAAACTATTTCCCAACTCCCTCTAGATACAAATTCAAGCTCCCTCTTTACATTTTCTAAATGTTATCAATGTCATGGCTAGTATAAACCCATGTTTAATGCTTACTCCTTATTTTTTTTTCCATATTGTATTTACTCAATTATAAAATTCAACAAAAAAATTTTTTTTAGATCGGCCACTAATTTCAACTATCTTTTTTCTTTTTTGAAAAAAAAGATAGAGATTTAACTTTATAAACCTCAACCTAGTTAACTAATTAAAACTTCGGTTAGGGACCCAAACTAGAAAAACAAGAGTTAACAATTGAATCAAAGCATCAACTTGAAGTGTCATGGGGCCATATAGAAGCTGCACTACGCAACAATAAATATATTGTTTTTATTTTATTTTATTTTACAGTTCTTGGTTTTGGTGCAAGAAGGTTAGTAATTTTTTTGAAATTTATTGATAAAATAATCTTACAGAAACATGGGCCACGTAACGTAACTCATAATTAATGCTTATTATTGGATTCAATCAAGGAGGGCAGGGATGTCAATTAACTGAATTAACGAATTTGCTTAATTACGTGACAACAGATCTTTCGCGGTGAAGGACGACATCTTCTGTTTATTCGAGGGAGTTTTGGACAATTTAGGAAGCTTAAGGCAACAATATGGCTTAGCCAAATCAGCGAACGAGGTGATTCTCATGATTGAAGCTTACAAGGCTCTCCGTGACCGGGCACCCTACCCGCCAAGCCACGTTGTTGGTCATCTCAGCGGCAGTTTCGCCTTCATCGTCTTTGACAAGTCCACCTCCACTCTATTCGTCGCTTCTGTAACTTTCTTTCTTTCCTCCTCTTTCTTTAATCACTTTCTTTCATGTTCATTTGGAATGAACTAAGGTTTTGTTTTGTGATATCCATAGGATCGAAACGGGAAAGTTCCCTTGTATTGGGGAATCACTGCCGATGGTTACGTGGCCTTTTCCGATAACGCCGATCTGCTCAAAGGCGCTTGTGGGAAATCGCTTGCTTCTTTCCCTCAAGGTTGATTAGATTCCTACACTCTTTTAGAATCTTGCGTATCTAAACAAGCTTGTTCTGTAATGATAATGGAGGGTTTTGTTTTTGTAGGGTGTTTCTTATCTACAGCAGTTGGTGAACTGAGATGCTATCAGAATCCTAAGAACAAGATCACTGCTGTTCCTGCTAATGAGGAAGAGATATGGGGTGCAACATTCAAAGTAATTTTTCACTTTCAGACTTTCTCTATTCTTGGAAAAGTTTCACAACAATCAATCAATCCATCACTGAACTACCATTTCTAAGACTAGTGTATTTTTGTGTGGTTGGTGTCATTTTTCAGGTGGAGGGGCCTGCAGCTTTGGCGGCCACACGGTGAAGAGATTTTCTCATAGCAAAGGAGATTTTCATATATTTGTGTTTTATTTGTGGTTGAGAATGCAGATCAGAAGAGAGAGAGAGAGGGAGGGTACCTAACGAACACAGATGTGTTTATGTCTGAATTGGGTGTGTTTTTTTCTGTGTTCTTTTTGCTTGTAATCTGATGTAAATCCCTTTTGCTTTTGGTGTAATAAAGTCGGTGACTTTGTAGAATTATAAATGGAAACTTGAATTTCCCACCACTTAAGTTTTGGCCATTTTCAACCACCTGTTCATATCAAATGTATGGATGTCATTAACGTCTGAATCACAACATAATGCAAACTCATAAAGTCATGTAATGTTGAAACGATTGAACAGGAACCTCAAAATTATTGAAGATTTTGTCTATGGTGATGCCCTTACCTTTGTCTGTTCTTACTACATGGCACGATCTATTCCTTTAGACATTCTCCATTTAATTAGTTCCAAAGTTCTAATCCTAATAGACAATATAGAACCTGATGATCAAGTTTGTAGTATAGCCAAACATTGTACATGCATGACCAATCAAATCACGAGTATCTTCAGCACAGTTGCAAGATCAACGGATTTGATTTACTGAGCTGGAGAAATGTCCTCTAGACTGCAAAAAGAAGGAACCAATATTAGCAGCAGACTTAGTTTTTACATTGAAATGAACTCTTTTTCCTTAAAGCTGACAGCACCTTCTCCACAAGAACTCGATGATATCAGTAGTAAGGGTTGATCTTTTCTTGTTCTCAAATGCAAGTGATGCAGCCCTTCTAAGTAAAGCAGATCCAGCAATGCACCCTAACACTGTTGGATTCTTTGGACTACATGTGAAAAGGGTTGGATGTAAATCATTATAAGAAATCAGTATTTGTCATAGCCTCATAGGAGATTGGAAGATCAAATGATGTCTAAATACTTGAACTTGCCTGCTAGACAAATTATCATCTGTGATGAAACCTTGTCGCTGGGCCCAAGATATGAAGACTGCAACACTGGACCACAGGAGGAAAGAAAAGAGTGAAATTATTGTACAGAATTCATGAACTTCAGGCTTCTTAGCTCATGTTAGGAAAGTAAATAAGGCGTTGAAGAAAAATATATTCGACAAGAACAGTGAAAAAACATGCCAATTACTTGCCTTCCTGAAAGAATATCACCTTGCCCACCACAACGTCGGGGAGATCCATAAATGCTCACTGACTTGACTGCATCAGGTGTCACATGATTTCACTAAATGGAAGAATCAAGTATAATCTAGCAAGGAAGAAGCCTTGACATCATATTAATATTTAGGTAAGAAATCGCCTTAGGCCCTAAACGTTTATAGCTTAGTTCATGAACTTTAATATGTAACAATTTTAATCATTGTAAAATAAAATTTGTAACAATTTAATCTCCTACTGTGAAAATTGTATTATGATAAAATGATTTTTATTTTGCATAGAAAGACCATCAAATTGGTTATTATAAACTACAAAGTCTACATCACTGAATTAGAAAAATAGGCAAACAATTTTAATGAAGTTCTTCATTGTAGAGGTTAAATTGTAACAAATTTGAAGTCTAGGTCGGAACTAAATAACATGAAAGATATAAAGATTAAGTTGCTCAACAACTAAATTGTTACTTTCATGAAAGTTCCACAATAAAGAAACCCAAATTTTTACATTGACATGGGCACTAAGAACTAAATTCCTATATCTACAAAGTCAAAACAAAAAATCTAGGGAAATTTATTGAAATTGAAATTTGGAAGAACACTTTCAATCCATATTCATTTGAGTTGACTTCCACCATGTTAGCAGGATAATAGCTTAGCGTACAATAATCCATAACAGACAATTTTATCATTTTTTCCTAATCTGACCAAAAGGTAAAGTTTTTATCATTTTTTCCTAATCTGACCAAAAGGTAAAGTTTAGCGCAACTGAAGGTGGGTTGGTGACACAGTGACTAATAATTCATAGAAAAGGAACATTGAATTTGTAGCACTTCTATAACATTAACATGGAAAATATTTTGTATTTGAAATCAGTACCTGTCTCACCGTCACTAATGAGGTCAGCCCTCCCTTTCCTGAGGATAGTTAGGCCACCAATCCTGATCATGTCCAAAAGTTTAGTAAGCCGAAGACTAGAAAAACTGAGAAATAAAAATGAACACCTCGTAGAAGCAATACTTTAATAATGATATTTGTTAAAACTTATAAAATAGGATGAAAAAATCGCACATAGGGAAACCCATCTCCTCTATATTAAGCAATAGGGAATCTGCCTAATGATTATTTAACAATTCATTTGGCAAGATACAGTCATATTTTCATCCTAATGTCAAGACTTTCATACTGCAGAAATAGTTATTTGGGAAAGCTGTATGCCGTAAATCCAAGAGTGATCACTGATCAGAATTGGACACACCACCAAAATATTCCCCTTCCTGACAGTGAACTATCTGGCTAGAGATCTCAGAATCTGCCGAAAAATAATAGTATAGAGGAACCATTATGGGCCCCTGGATAGGGAGTAACATCTATAGAGAATTCTGATCCGATGCGGTCAACTACTGATCATCTGCCAACATTTTAAATATAAGTACCTCAACAAGCAACTTCTTAATAATGCATTCACTGATGTGGTGATTAAATTTCAGGGGTGTGGTAGGAAGCGTCCATACTAGCAATAAGCATGTCAACATTGCATAATCATGACTTATGAAACTCTATCCAAATGAAGAACAAGATGATTTTACTCTATCCACGTGAAAAATGTGATGATTTTACCTTTTGGCAAGAGTCAGCAATTGGTTAGGAGCATCTTGTTCATCGACTTCAGCAAGCAGCACATTTCTCACAAGACGTTTATATTCATTTACATTGGGAGTCAGGACCGCCAGGGGGTAATTGCTTACAAGGTGAAGATTGCCAGTGATAAGAAAGAGACCATCCTGATAAAGCAACAAACACAATCAGCAGTAAGCAGCCAACTATAGACCTGTTGAAAGTGGCACACACAACGTACTATTAAAAAAGTTAATTTCTTTAAAATCATAGGTGCTTCGCTATATGCATACCCCATCTATGACCATTGGTATATTTGTCTGCCTTGCATGCTTTATGATTTCACTGACACAATCCTGAAAGAGTTTTAGACCATTAGAAAAATTATGGTATCAAAGGCAAGAAAAGAAATATGCATAAAATATAATGCCTGCTTGCTTGAATACCCAATAAACTAAGTCCAATAACCCAAAAGAAAATTATGAAAGCTTGAAAACTTGAAATATTACTTTCAACCTCGGGGTGAATTCTATAATTCATATATGACAACTTGTTTAAAACAGTACATAGGCATAGGCTTGCAGCCAAATTGACAGCCAGAAAATATCAGATCAATGTACATAAAGAAACAATGGACGAATTAACTTCCCGACCATTTTAGTGGATTGCAATGGCAAAAAAGAAACTCAGAAAATCAAATTTCTTCCATTTTTTTGTATCTACTTTTAAATTTCAATCAATTTGAGGCTCACACCAAAAAATTAAAGGAGATCAAGTTAACAAAATGAGGCCTGATGCGACAAGTGAACTAAGTACCACGTTTCACCTTCTTATCAAACATGTAAACCGAAGTTTGAAAGTCTGGAAGTAAGGATGAACTTTAAAACTCGCAGGACAAAAATGGAATCAAGTTTTATTGTTCAAGAAAGAACTACGTAATTAAACAAAAAAAAAAAAAAATAACACAATCACCAGAAGAAATGGGTCCCTTCCAAGCCCTGGACCAATGACAAGACAATCAAATCTTTCCAGCCACTTGTCAACCTCAGCAAGAACCCTTTCTGCGATGAACTTCTTTTCCTCATCCCTAAACATCAGAACTCATCAGACAAATATCAAAACTTCTATTCAATCTTTTCCACTCAGACCAACATATAGACAAAAGTGGAAGCACCTGATACTGTATGATTCTTCAAGAACAGGATGCACAATTAACTCTGGACTATAGCTCTTTATGACAGGAGCAGCATCTTTTGTGCAGAAAACATGAGATAAATCTGCACCCTGGAAGGAAAAACTAATGGGTTATTATTCACCTTTGAAAGTAAAACGAACAGAGATTAAATATCCAGACAGAAGATACAGGATAAAACTTTCCAACAAGGAGAGCAATAGAAGGAGTCTGGAACTAACAATTTTCAAAGCTGATATAGCTGCAAAGTAGGGAGCACCTGTGTACTCACGACATCCACCAATAATAGCTATCTTCCCTGACATACAGATTGTTAATTAGAGGACGTTATAGAAATACCTTAAACAAGTGGACAACATTGGTAAAGGATAAAATGCCACAAGTTACAATTGGCAGACAAAACTAAAACTAGCATCAAAGACCAATATTCAAATTGAGTTAGCAAAATCTACAAAGTACCCAAAACCATTACTTTTAATTTTTTACTTACCAGAAAGTTATAGGAAACTAATCCATGACAACAAAAAACTTGAGTATTTTTCAACCAATTGTTCATCGCAAATTGGAAACAAATGAAAAACCACAAAAGTATAGAGTACGTTGAGACCTTACCCGCCTGGCCTTTGTATCTATTGGGATCAAGACAAGGTGTAATTGCTCTTAGAATGAGCTCAGAATCAGCCTCAATCGAAGTGCCACTCATGGCTTTGATTTGTTGCCGTCTATTCTGATAGGTACAATCACCGAACCCTCCAAGAGACCGTAACAGAAAGTGTTGCCTTCTAAACACAGCCGAGGAAGCCAACATTCAATAACTTTGGACTATCGATAAACATTAACCGATTAACTCTGTACATGAGAAAATTCGAAATCAGTAACTTCATCCTATGGAAAATCTGTACATTTTACCAGCGCGACAGAAACGATACTCAATATATCCCATTCATTCAAACTCATAGTCATTTTATTTCACGATCCATTTGAATTAACACATATAAAAGCTTAATTAGAATCAGAACCATTAATCTCCATCAATTTGTAACTCAAAATCATGGCACATACAAGAAAAGTTGCAACGGAAATCAGTTCCGATATTGAAGAAACCAATTAGAATCCAGACTAATGCAACGGTAGAACAATAATCGAAATTCAAATAAGGATATGGAGAAAATTTCAGAGTACCTTTTAGTTTTTCGCCTTCCAACGAACGAAGAAGAAGAAGGAGAAAAAGAGTGATAAAACGAGGGAGGTGATGTGGCAAAAGTCAACAATTCCACGATAGAGAGGTTTTGACTCAGCTAGGTCGACATGTAGTCGAAGGCTTGTTCCGATCGTTGTAGAAATATCGACATGTCGTTTACCCCACTCCTTTAAGTACGGTGAAGTGAAATCATAGACTCCACTCGACGGCAGCGAGAACGAAAATAACCGATGAAGGAAACGGCGAAGTTGAACGCTGCGAGGTCTGGCTTGGTGGTGATCGGAGCTTTGGCCTTCGGATACCTGAGCTTACAGCTTGTGTTCAAGCCCTACCTCGAGAAAGCTCAAAGTTCTCTTCAACATCCCGAGCCTGAGCCCTCTACAATTCCAAAAGACGCCATTTCAAACCCCGACGGTTAAGCTCAATCTTTGTTGTTTTGCCTTGGTATGTATAAATTTAGGTAATTGAGAATGACGCTTTCGAGATTACCTTAAAATTTTTCAGTTTCAAGAGATTTTGGGAAACAGGAGAAGAATGCATTGCTATTGATTGAAGAAGATTACAGATAGATTAGGGAATCCTTCGATTCTCGTGATATGTGCTCACTATCGTTTGAATTCTGAAATTTTCCATTCTCAGATTCGGTACGAACATTGATCAAGTAGACCATTTTCTGACTTACAATGTAGTTTGAAAGTTTGCTCTTTCTTTATCGTAGTTTGATGTTGTTAAGTTTTAGTTTCAGTGATATGCATATAAGAACTTTGCATATCATAAACCGCGTCTTTGTTGATCTTGGCCATAATTTAAAGTGGAAATTGTTCTTGAGGCTGTGTTATTTACCTTTTTTATTTTTACTTCTGGTTCATGATGTTCAGATTAACATGGATCATCAAATGATGATATTGAAAACGTTCTCCATGGTCATTGCTGGTTTTGAAGAAATTTTAGCTTTCTTCTAGGAAGGGTTCTCCAAGATTAAGTACACATTATTATTTTTAAAAAATGGGTCGGTCGGTCGGAAAGTTATCCTCCGGCCATTTCGAATGATTGGACCGGTCGGTTTGGTTGGTTGACTCGGTTTCTATTTTATCTTATTGTTTTGATTGCCCTTATTGAATATAATTGGTGACATTTGGTTTAATCTCCCTAGTAGTACAGAAAAGATTCTGTAGGTCTTGTTCTCACACATTCTCTCTTTGTTTCTCAAGCCTTAGAGTTCAAAAAGGATCTTTGATGGGTTCGTCATATGATTCATCAAATGTGTGATTGAGTCGCAAAAACTTCCATATGGGTTTTTCACTAAAATGTTTCAATCCATCACTGTCTTTCAAAATACTGGATTTAGTAACTTCCATATAGTTTTTTCACTGAAATGTTTCAATCCAACATTGTCTTTCAAAATACTGGATTTAGTAAATTAGTAGTGTGGTTGCACCAACCTCCATTGGACTACTTCCCTTGTACACACTTTTAAGAACGTTGGAACACATCTGAGATGCCGAGTTCAAAATGTTGGTGTTAGAGATCACGAGAATTAATCACCAAACCATTTCCCAACATATCAAAGTCGGTCGTCTGTGCAGAGTCTCCTGGGAGAATAGCGCAAAGCAGGTTGAAACGAGGTACTCTCTTTAGCATAAAGAGGAAAGAAAATAGTTGTTGCACTAGATCAATCCTATGAATCTCAGTCTATAAATGTTGGGGCAACATCTCTATTTAAGTCTCTTTTGATTCACTTCATTTGCTGGCAATGTAGAGAGCCCCTGCCCTATTGCATCTAACTGAGTAGTTTTGGTAGAAGATTGAATTGTTCGAATTGTTTGATAGGAAAGACTAACTGTAGTCTCGAGTTTTACACATTGCAACTCGGGCTAGATAGAGTGATGGAGTTTTGAGGACAGGAGAGAGGGGAATTTATGAATGGAAGATAGTTGTAGAAAAGAGAGAGGATTCCTACAAAATAGGGAGACACTTGAGGAGGAAAACTTATTGAAACTTTTGAAAGAGACATATGTTTGAGATACATTTATGTGTCTTTTAATATAATATTATAAAATTTAAGTGTATGGTAAATAAAATTAATGTTTTTTCACTCTCTTACCTATCTCTAAACCCTAATCAATTGGCTAGTACAATGAACTAATTTTCTTTTCTTTTTTTTGGTAAAAAAGAAATTTAATGATACTTGACCACATTCAAAAGGTTCAAAACGAGATGCACCTAAATATTTTTCCGACTATTTTTAAATATACCAAAATGTTTACAAGATATAGAAAAAAATAGGAAAATTTTTAAAAATAGTAAATTTTACAAAATATTTACAACCTATAGCAAATTTCACTGATAGTCATTGATATGCTATAGTGATAGAATCCAAAATTTTGCTATAACTTTTGTAAATATTTTAATTTATTTTATTATTTTTAAAAATGCCCAAAAAAATATCACATTATATCTTAGTCTATTATTTATAAAACATAAATACACAAGATATATATATAATAGGATACAACGATACATTTATTTATAAAAAACTAAAACTGAATGTAAGCTATTTTCTTGGGTGATTCTAGGGTTTAGTTTTTTATTCGTATTTTATTTTTTCACTTTGATTTTGGTTTTTAGTGTTGGGTAAAAAAAAAATACGTTGAAGCATAAGTTCTTAGGCAAAAAAAGATTAATACACCGATACTTCTTTCAAAATAATTCATAACATAGTCTATATAACAATAAGTTGTGAAATTTACTATATTGGTAAATACTCTTACTTTGGTTATTAAAATTTAATTTCTATACTTTTTGTAAATAAAAACCGACGCGCGGGATTGGCCTTTAACATCTCTTCCACAATCCAACCCGAATTAGCGAAGTGCCAATGAGGTTGAGGGCGCTGCGATTTAACCAACGGCGACTCAGTCCTGCGTGAGAACCAAGCTACTTCCACTTCCACCCAAACACCATCTTCCTTCCCCGCCCATTTCCACTCCGGAAACCCCTTTTTAGCTCTCTTTTACACTCCAACAATTTCCTCCGCCAGCCCAGAGTCGGCGCTGTAAAGCATTCAAATGGCGGGCTCTGTCATCCAATCCAGTCGATCGAGGGACCTCGATAAGCTCCTTCTTAGGCCCGGTAATCTCATCGGCGCCAATTTCGAGCCGGGTTCTCAAGTGGGTACTTCTTCTTCTCTCTGACATTCTTTCAAACACCTCGTGCTCACTACATGGTTCTGCAATCGTCTTACGACTGTGTTGTTTTGTATTGCAGTTGAGGGATGACCTTCAACAGTATGTGAAGGTGTTAGTCATAGGAGCTGGGGGGTTGGGCTGCGAGCTCCTGAAAGACTTGGCTTTGTCGGGCTTTCGGAATCTGGAAGTCATCGACATGGATCGCATCGAAGTTACTAATCTCAATCGTCAGTTTCTCTTCAGGTTTCAATTGTTTTCTTTGCTCTATTTGTATCTTTGGAGTTTTATTCGTAGTTGGTTTTTTTAATCTTTTAACAACCGGGGCCCGGGGGGTGGGTGTAGAACTCTCACTTTTTGTTGGGTGTATACTGAGCTGTAATGACATTTCAAATTGATCTCTATTTTTAAGTTACATCCATTACTGACTGATGATATTTATATTTATGATTTGATATCGGTAAAATCTGCACTAGTTATAGGAATTCGATGGATCGAATGTCACATTTTGTTACATTTTACTTGACTGGAGCCTTTCTTCATAGTTTGCTTCCCGTTTTGTGGACTTCTCTTTTTGTATGTTGATTGATGCATTTTTCTTTTCTCAATGAAAGTCCAACTTTTACATCAAAAAGAAAGAAGAAAAAAGAAAAGATTGATGGGTCGAATGTTCTTTCCTTTCAACCATTTGTACTAAAATGCTGAACCAGCTGAATTAGAACGGTGCTTAAATAAATTTTCCTGTAAGAAAGTTCTTTTCAGGATATTTTATTATTACGATATGATTTGACCTTGGAATCCTTGAGGAAATCACATTTCTCATATGTAAATCTGTATATGGCTTTACAGTAGTCATTTGATTAAGTACGGCAGTCAGAGGAATAACACTAAGGTAGTATCGCAGGCTTGAAGATGTTGGTAAGCCAAAAGCTGAGGTGGCTGCAAAACGTGTTATGGAGAGAGTTAGTGGTGTCAATATTCTGCCACATTTTTGCCGGATTGAGGACAAAGAAATTGAATTTTACAACGATTTTCACATAATCGCACTTGGTCTTGATTCAATTGAAGCTCGAAGTTACATCAATTCTGTTGCTTGTAGCTTCCTTGGTATGCTATTCTCTGACTTGCTATGTTCTTACGTCTTTTTGCCATCTTTTTTTCATTAAATGTTAATGTCATGTTGTTGATGATGAATGAGAATTTCATGTCCTTTATTTTTTCTTTGTAAATTTAGAGTATGATTCTGATGATAATCCATTAGAAGAAACAATTAAACCAATGGTAGATGGTGGAACTGAAGGCTTCAAGGGGCATGCAAGGGTAATTTTACCCGGGGTCACACCTTGCTTCGAGTGTACCATCTGGCTTTTTCCACCGCAAGTAAAGTTTCCATTATGTACTCTAGCAGAAACTCCTAGAACTGCTGCTCATTGTATCGAGTATGCTCATCTAATTAAATGGGATGAGGTAATACATTATTACCGGGCTTCTCGTTGATGATTGTGAAAGTACCCCGTTTGGGCTTACCAAGACTTTTTCTTTTAGGTCCATAGTGGAAAATCTTTTGATCCTGATGATTCCGAACACATGAAATGGGTTTACAGTGAGGTATGATAATTCCTGTAGATCCGGTAATTTTTTTCAAATAGTGATTCTGAACTTCTAATTTATCTTCCCACATCTATAGGCTCTTAAGAGGGCTGAGCTTTTTGGCATTCCGGGAGTTACATATTCACTAACTCAGGTACATGTTAGTCTTGGAATTTTCACATCACTGAAGTGATGGTTATTCTTTTTATCTGAACTTGTGGTTGTTCTGTTAGTAGGTACATATTATCTGCTTGCATCTTTTGTTAACTACTCACCTGCTGTTGTTTACAAATGCCCCTACTGATATTCATTTTCTAATGGTTTTTTAAGGGTGTTGTTAAGAATATCATACCTGCTATTGCTTCCACCAATGCAATTATATCAGCCGCATGTGCACTGGAAACGTTGAAGATTGTATCAGGATGCAGTAAAACTCTATCCAACTACTTAACGTGCGTACTGTTTGCTTTAACTATGTGACAATTCCTTTTCATTTTAATGTTATACGGGTTTAATAATAATTTTGTAGAGCAGCTTAATATTGTTCTTCTTTATTTCTTACTAAAAAATATATGGGTACATAACATGTCAGGCTGCATTGAGAAGTTTGGATTTATTATTATAGGCTCTTTGGGGAGCACAATAACATAGTATTTAGAGGATTGGAGAGGAATCCTAGTGGTGGTTCCTTCTTAGATTTCATGTTTTCCTCTAGGCTTCAATTTCGAAGATCATTTGTAATTATTCTTAAAAAGACAATTTTGTATGGCTGAACCCCTTTCTTTCTTGTGTGGATTTGGTTTTTCTCGAACCTTTTATTTATTTTTTCAATGAAATTTGTTGTTTCCTTTGAAAATACATTTTTGGATATATCGTGTATCATTTTTTGAGTTCTTTGCTCATAATCCAGGAATGTGGTTTATGTTATGATTGCTATTTTTACATTTTCATTTGTTCTGGTTTTCATTATGGTCGAAAAGTTATATGGTTCTCTTCCATCATTCTTATTATTCTTGTCATTTGTATTCTTGAATTGATAAGTCAGTCAATGCCTTGTTAATATACTAAACACTTTACGGTTCTTTCCATTATTTATTTTTTACACCTTTTAGATTAGAAGTCTAGCCTTCTATAGCCACCGATCTCTTCTTTCTATCAAGTGGGAAGTTTTTATTACAAATATATTGTTTCTATGTTGGAAGTTGAAGCTAGGCTTGCGTGTGAATGACACAATTTTCATAAATCATGTCTGTATTTGTAATAGCCTTTAACATTGTGCCATTATTTACTTTTATTTGTGACCATATAATTTCCAGATGCATTGAATTTAATGCCAAATGATCTTTTTTTTCAGATATAATGGTGCTGAAGGTCTCCACACTAAAGTGACCGAGTTTGTGAAAGATAAGGACTGTCTTGTTTGTGGTCCAGGCGTTCTTATTGAGCTGGATTCTTCCATTACTTTACAGAAGGTTGATATTTAGCTTGTGCCATCCACATGTTATATGCAACGTCACAGACATATCCATCTTGTATTCAGTTGTTGCTGTGTTAATTTCAGATTTTGAGAAATCTTGTTAATCCTTCATGACTGTTCCTCCCATTTTGAATTTGCCTGAAACAGTTCATTGACCTGCTAGAAGATCATCCCAAACTCTTGTTATCAAAGGCAAGTGTCACGCATCGAGGGAAGAATCTATACATGCAGGCACCTCCTGTACTTGAAGAGATGACCAGATCAAATTTGGGTGTTCCACTTTTTGTCTTGATGGGTAAAGTTTTGAAGGACGTAGTCCATGTGACTGGTGTGGCTTCTAAGAATGATAAGAAAACTTCCTGTCTTCGAAAATTACGTGTGGCTTTTAAGGGGGTTGACGGTGTTACGGATATGGACACTGCAAGTGGGGCTTAATATTACATTGCATTTTTATCTCCAAATTTGAGTCAGATGCCTCTCTCCACCCCTCTGACACGGAAATTAATGGAAAAAGGTTGATGTGGGGTCTGATCTATTCCCATTTTGTATAAACTTTCATTTCTTGTTCAAAGATTCCTGAAAAGAACAATAGAGCTGTGAATTTGTTGCCCGAGAAGACTGATGTATTGCACAATGATTTACTTCTTTCATCCCTCTACTTCAAGCAACCTTGTGAATATTAACTGCTAACAATGATTATGACTTAACACAGCGGATATTTTTTAAGATTTCTTTGCCATTTGTATCTGCTTCGGCATGGAAAAAATAGGTATCAAGTTTGTTGCTGCTTTGTATTTTGAACATTGATATCAATCTTTTGGGATTGTTTTTTATCTGGTTAAGTAGAAGAGATAAGGAAACCAGTGTTATTTTGCCTTAAGTCTTTTCGCTTCTCTCTATTGCTTTATATGTTTGAATAAATTGTACGCGGCTCCATTTAAGGCCACATCCTTTCAATGTCATGTGTTGCAGTTTTTCATGAGCGAATGCATCTATTATCTCTTAACCAACTTGAAGAAGAGACATAACTACTTGAATGAGTACACACTATTCTATAAATGTCTCGTTTTCAAGTTGGAACTTCACTTTTTCATGAATATTTTTCTCTCATAAAACTTTGTTCCCTTTAAAATTCGTTGAAAGCTTAATTCACTCTATAAATTAGAATTTGTTGAATTTGATGGACGAAAGGTGTTTCTTCCATAAGAAAGGTACTTTGTTTTGTTTGCAACAATTATTCTTGAAACTCAAACACGTAAGAAAGACAGTATGAATTTGTTTTCCTCCAATTTTCTCTTTCTCTTTTATATCAAAGTACTGCTTTTCTGGTTTTATGGATATTATTCTTATAGAGACATGTTTACAATGAATTCTCTCACCTGCTGCTGATCCCTAAATATGATTGATTTGCTTGCTGAAGACAGTAAATGATCTTGGAGAAAACAAGAGATTTACTGAGGCTGAACACTTAATGCTGTAGTAGAAGAAAGAACTCTTTGATCTAACGTTTACCTCTACAGGCCTCCAATTCACGAAGAAAGATGGGCAGCAAACATGGAGGGTCCCTCTACCAGCTAGCAAACCGAGTGAAAATGTGGAACCCTACTAATCCCATGATTAATAGTTTAGTACTTTGAACATTTGGTTTCACTGTAAAGTGGATGAAAATAGTGATATGGATTTCAATGAGCCTTTGGAATATGTCATGTTCATTCGATTATCTCTGAAGTCGACTGTAGATGAGATTTGATTACCCTTTCCCTTCTCTGTGTCCAATATATTTCTTTATGGATTTCCTGAAATTATTGAACTTGGTCTAGTAAAGGAGATATTTGGCTTAAAGATAAGATTTGTACATTTCGACCATTTAAAGGTTAATTTCATGTTTGTATAGTGGCTTTATTTTCCTTTACTTGCATTTCTTTCTATCATTGTTTTATTAAAATTATGAGCTAACCATCTCTTCATCTTTGTAAATGTTCCTTGACACTACAGATGCAAGTGGCCCTGGGAAAGAGATGTCCACCGACTTCTAAATCTAATGGTCTTCAACTCTTAAACAACACACAAATGCACGGATGAGTACCTATGACAGTTGAGCTTAGCTAGTTCAAGTTGAGAGCCAGATAGATCCTCTCTTATTTATGACAATACAGATCATTTATTGCTTTATTGAATACTTATCAAAGATTCTTGATCAGATCTTAGTGGTAATATGAAACGTGGTAATGAGATTTGCTTTGGTGAATAAATAGAATCCATTAAAGAAATGCTCTTGAGAAACCCAAGTGCGGAAAAGATTTAAGCCAATCTTTGGCTTGGAGATGGTGGTGGTTGGTTTTTTGGGGAAGATTTTGCCGGCAACCGATCCTCATCTTTTCCCCAACTGGATAACACCATGTAATGATTCTTGTGGGGTCTTTAAACTTTAGACAGATTGGCCAGCTGTGGCTAATGACCCACCATCTCACATGCTCAGCCAATATGGTTTTAACTCACCCATCACTACCTTTTTTTCCCTGCTTCTAAAATTCTATATATCCTGAAAGAGAGAGAGAGATGTAAAGGAAAAAAAAAAAGTAATTCTCTCTTTATTTCTTTTCCTAACAGACACCCACCTAGCAAGTTAACTCTCTTCTTGCTGTTCTGAGTTTAGACAAACATGGAAGTTGCTTTAGAACTTGAAGATGATTTGTTCTTTGCTGATTTGAGCAGACAGCTTTCTCTTCTTCTCATGGATGATAATGAAGACCCTCTCCCTCATCCCCATGTTTCTCTTCAGGTACTTCCTTTTTCATCCCAACACGAACATAGCTCAGTCTTTGTAGTCGCTATTACAT
Source organism: Cucumis hystrix (assembly GCA_025688845.1). Lineage (NCBI taxonomy): Eukaryota > Viridiplantae > Streptophyta > Magnoliopsida > Cucurbitales > Cucurbitaceae > Cucumis > Cucumis hystrix. Next base: position 4,121,502 of record CM046888.1, on the reverse strand, counting down.
TCTAGGTCGTAGGTTCAAATCTCAGCTATCAGAGTGGCATGTACTGTTTCAATTTTTCAATCACTTGGGTATTGTCCAATCTTCAAGATCAATAGGTTCTTTAAATTTCTCTGTTGTGTCTATGAATTCAAATAAGATTGATCAATTTGCAGGCTCTGTCTCATGGAGTGCACTACCCGACACGGCCACTGGCTACACATGAACATGCCGCCGCAGCCGCCGTTGCCGCTGCCTACAACGGCGTAAGCAAGGGCACCGGTGTGTTCATCCCTAGGTCCCTGCAGCCTGCAAGAAAACAGAGGCGTGGAAGACACAATAACATAAAGCCAAACCGACAGTTTCATATCAGTATTGATGTGAACTCACAAGTACCTTCCAACAACCATTCGATGCGTCCTAAAAAGGGTTAAGGATTATAAGAATTTAAGGAAAAGGGTTATCAGAATTCTGATTATAAAAATTAAAAAAATAAAATAATAATTCTTTCACCAAGTATTAAGTTAATGGTGATAGCTGTACATTGAAGAAGATGAAGCAGAAAAAGAAGAAGCTATAGTATTAGGCTGTGTTAATTACTGGGTTGTTAATTGGTTTATGTGGTTCATTGGAAGGTTAATTAACCTAAGGTTTGTGAACCTCCTCTCCCCCTTTTGTGAAAAATTAATGGTTGTTTCTTCTAATAATATCACAATTTCATTACATATCTTCCACCGTTCTGTTTTTTTTTTTTTCCAATTTTTTTGTGGGTTGTGAGATGTAACTTTAGACAAGAGAGCTGTTTTGTGGAACATGCTCTGTTTTGTTTGTTGAGATCTGAATCTAACAAAAATCATCAGACTCTGCAAAAGGCTGAAGATGAGTTGAATTTATGTTTTGTTGTTTCTGAGTGTTCAGATTTTGAAGAATATGCTCTTAACTGGCATCACTGCAATGGGCACATGAAGAAGCTTTGATGCTTGAATAGCTGTCTGTCTGAGATCTAATGTTGTTGAGTAAAGCTAAAGTTCTTCAAAAACAGAGGAGAGAGAGATAGAGAGAGATTTTGTGAGGCTTTTAACTTTGGATTCTGTAAATTATTAACTTTTACATCATAAAGTATATACCAAAATGATGGGTGTATTATTATTATATGATTTTATGAGGGTTGTATCAGTCAAATATGTCTTTCAAACTATAGTCACTTTCATTTTTAAAGATAACTACGACTAACTCAAACAGATCTATACCCCTTTGCTTACAATTTGTGTTTCTGTAATTTTCATTCTGTCTTTGAAATTTTAAATAATTACACTAAAATTTTGTTTTTTCATAGTCAAATTGTTACATCTTTACAAGTTTTCACTGTTTAGACTTTCAGTTAATTAATATAAAATAGTTATGACGTAAATTTTGTTAATTAATTTTAATGGTAAACAAAAAAAATATAGTGAAATTTATTTTTTTTAAATAGTGAAATTAAGATAGAAACAAATTTTAAAACAAAAGAAAAAATGCAATCTTAAACACCAAATGAAAAAGAAATATCGAGAGACATGATAATATTTTAAAATATATTTATGAATATTTAAAAAAATGTGTGATTCAAGTTATTTTTATTAAAAGAAAGAATCTTTTAACTAAAAGTTAAAAAATGAAAAGAAAAGTATAGTGAAGATGAGGATCTAAACAAATACATTTTGCTTTTCTAATTGAGTGAAAAGATTAGAACTAAATCCTTGTTAGTGGGTAGGTCTTTATTAAACTTAAACCAAAGTTTACATATTACTTGATAAGACAAAAGATTCAACCAATACATAATTAACACAATAAGTGCAGAACCCATCAAAACATATTGTTCCAATTTTGGTGAAATATTTGGTTTGTAGCCAATTGTGTGGATAACTATTACAACTATAAAACACAAAGACAATATAAATATATATATATATATATATATATATATATATATATAAAATTACTATTCAATCAATATCCATGAAAAATAAGAAATTAATAAAATGACACAAAACGAACCGACCCAAATAGTCGTATACCTTCATTTTTAAAATATCAAAGTCATATCAATAACTTTAATTAATCAGTTTTTCCCTAGATGTTGAAAGAACCCCACCACTATTTATTTTATATTAATATATAGTTTTTAATTATAATCCCAGAAAAGGGCAACTTAGCATGTGACCCAACTGATGAAGAAAAGGCCCCCAGGGGACAGTTTTGTTTTAATTTATTTAACTTTTGAATCTTGGAGCCTGGAGGGATTTTATTATAATGTATGAAAATGTAATTATATAAGCTATAGTCTAACCTAGGAGTTGAGGGATGGCAAAGAGGTGGGAACCGCCCATCTCATCTCTTTAATACATCAGATTCCATCACGTAGAGATTATTTTATTATGTTGCTATTGAAATCTCTTCTTTCTTTCTTTTATATTTTATCTTTTTTACAAATCATTTATAAATTAACGAGCACATATTTTTCCTTTTCACAATTTAATTATCTCCTTACATAAAATATGGCTATGGTCATTTATCAATCCAATTCTTCCTTGATAACAAATATTGGATACAGAGAGTTGGTGAAAAATCCAATGGTTGAATGTGACGTAGGTTCGATCTGAGAATTCAAAGACCACAAACTTCAATGATATTTAATGTATTAGAGAGTCACATAAATTGTTTTATTTTACATAGGTTTCACATAATTTTTCTATTTATTGTTTCTCATTTTTAACACTTTATACCTCTCCTCTCAATATCTTGATATTATGCATCTGTCACGGAAACATTGGACTATTATGATATTTAATAATATGAAATTAAAATTATGCTTACGTGGCGACTTGTGATTGGATATTTACCAATGGTAGTGTCACCCAATATATATTTATTTTCTTTTTGAAATATATTCAAAAGTGTAGATATTTGTTTAACATAATGTAGCGATGTTATTAATGTAAAAAGGGAATCAGATATTGTAAGAATCATCAACAACAATACAATACACATAGCTTTCGTCAATGGCGGACCTCAATTTCGCTTTCATTTCTCTCCTTCTTCTTCTTCCTTTCGCGCTCCTCCTTTTCCTATACCTAATTGTCCGTCCACGTCCCGTTAGGATTTCTCTGAAGAGTCGCCATGTCTTCATTACCGGCGGATCGAGCGGAATCGGCCTCGCTTTGGCCCACCAGGCCGCGACCGAGGGCGCTCGAGTCTCCATCCTAGCGCGTTCTCTCAAGAAGCTCGAGGAGGCAAAAGACGCAATTCGACTCTCCACTGGCATTGATGTGGCGGTCTACGCTGCCGATGTTCGAGATTACGATGCCATTTTGAAGGCTGTTGATGAAGCAGGTCCAATTGACGTTCTCATTGTGAATCAAGGCGTGTTTGTTCCTCAGGAGCTGGCGGAGCAGGAATTGGATGAGGTGAAATTCATGTTAGATGTGAATTTATTGGGCACCTTTAACATGATTAAAGCTGCCTTACCTGCAATGAAGAATAGAGTGGACCGTCGACCTGCATCGATCGCTCTCATGTCTTCTCAGGCGGGTCAGGTAATTCATATAAAGGACGGAGAAATGAGCTTGGTTAGCATAAAATACTTTGGAGTAGTTTTATGAAGTGTTTGTGTTCGAAACTTATACTCTAGAAGGAGCTTCTTCGATTATTAGGGTGAATTCATTGACATTGGTGACATCCAGATACACGCAAGCTGTAATTTCAATAGAATTGTAAATCTTTTACTCCTGAACGTCTTCTTATAAATCTGTGTAGGTGGGTATTTATGGTTACGCGGCGTATTCAGCTAGTAAGTTTGGGATTCGAGGTTTGGCAGAAGCCTTGCAACAGGAGGTTATTGGAGATGACATACATATTTCTCTTATATTTCCTCCAGACACTGATACTCCTGGATTTGCAGAAGGTATGTGAAGAGCAAGATCTGGTTTATGTTTACCTTATAGTATTGTTTTGCTGGTCCTCAATTTGGGGTTTCAATACTTATCCGGTGGGTTGGAATATTCTTGGCTTAGTTTTCAGTTCATTGGTTTGTATTAAGATATGATGGGAAATGTCTTGGATGGATAAGCCAACTACAATATCACCTGGCTCGAATTTATTTGTGTTAGAAATCATATTTATTGGATACCTCAGGCTAACAAAAATCCTTCAATTTATACTACAGAATCTTTTCTTAGTTGGTTTCTTCAATTATAAGTTGCTTATCCTTCATTGCAGAGCAAAAGAAAAGACCTGAATTGACCACTATCATTGCTGCTGGAGGAGGCGGTATGAAACCCGAGTTAGTTGCCAAAAAAGCTTTTAATGGCATTAAATCTGGTAGTTTCATAATTCCCTGCAACTTTGAGGGAGCATTATTGTCTATTGCAACTGCGGGCTTATCTCCTCAGAGATCATTCTTTATGGCGTTCATTGAAGTTGTTGGTGCTGGACTAATAAGGATTGTGGCCTTGTGTTTTCAATGGGTTTGGTATGGAAGTATTGAAAAATGGCATGCACAAAGAAATAGTAAGTTTTCTTTTAAATGATGGAACCATCGGCTTGTTTAGCCCATTATATATTTTCCGATTAAAATAAAAAAATTTAGTTCATTTTTAATATCTGTGTTCTACAATTGCTTCAATCTTCTAAAAGCTCAATGTGCGGTTGACTATTAGAAATGGCACTTTTTATCAGGCAGCAAAGAGATTTGTTTAAAACAGTCAAATTTTCACACACTCAAAAGCTAATTAGATTTTTTATTTTATTTTTTAACATAACTATACAATCTTTGGTTCTTTCTTTCATTTTTTGTTAAGATTAAGATCTTCTTTCTCTTCTAATTTCTAACATATGATGATGTGAATGACTCTGTCTTCCTTCTGAACCCTTACTTCAACTGCTCTATTGTTAATGTCATATTAGATCAATATTCCAATTATCATATCTTTAACACATTTTCTCATCTGTTGGTGTCTGTTACGTCTTGTCTAAAGCTGATTCATGCTGTGAATTGACCAGTCACCTACCTAAGTAACAGGCAATCTACATTCAACCCAAGAAATTTAATTATGTTATAGTGAGGTTAAATATCTGGATCATCCTGGAACTTGACACTTCTATCAAATTGCATTCTTTGTTCGTTCCTTTCTCCCTGATTGTAAATTTAAGCCATTTTGATGACCATGTTGTACTAGTAACCTTACATATATTCTTTTTCTAGGAACCTAGAAGATACGGCTGGTTATTTCTCGGCAGTTTCTTTCATTTATGGTTATTAACTACGCGAGATCTCACCTCTGAATTAGAAAATAACTGGAAGTAAAGGCTCGAGCTTGCCAATGAGTTGAACACCATTGCTTGACAGTTCAAATATTTGGTAGGGAAAAGGATCATGGATGACTGATTCAGTAGCAGTTCTCTCTCTTCCCCTTTGCTCGACGGGCTGTGTAGTTTTCAGAGTCTTGACAGGATTTCACGCGGTGTGTTTACTCTTTTCCTCTCATTTTTTTTCATGGTTAGATGGGCTGCTGGAACTGGATTTTCATTCAATTTCTTAGGATTCTTTCTTACTTTTGCCAGTGGGAGAAGGAGTTGAATTAAGTTTCAGGGACATAGTTTGATCATGTGATCAAGTTTGGACCTTTATGAGCTTATCTTGCCGCAAACGGCCGCACATGAGACTTGTTTAGCAAAATAGTTTTGTTATCATCATCATTTTTTAGAATGAAAAATTTGATGAAAAAAGGAACAAGGGGTGGTTTGTCCCACTAAATGAAGTTAGTGTATTGAAGTTTGGAAGTTTTTGTTTGTGTTTGGGGTGTAGGATTATAAGATGGATTTCCTCGATAAATAGAAACAAGAATTCAATAATTGGCCAAACATCACCACCTCAGAAGCTTTTGATGTTTTTCGAGAAATTCTTTTTCTAACCCCAAGTCCCAACAAAATTATGAAAGGGTGGATGGAGAATAAGTTCTTTAGTTGGCTCCCTACAACTCTGAGAATTGACAAAGTTTGAAACTGAAAACCCCAAATAGATATGGTAATTGCTAATTTGCCAACTTCCCTTACCCAACGCCATCCTCTTAACACGAACATAATTAGTCTATTTCGAAGGTGGAGTTGAAAATTTTGGCCCATGTCTTTTTCAGATTACATTTAATTTTATTTCTTATTTCCTTTAATTCAACAGGGATAGCTGGAGATGGAGAGATTTAAATTTTAGATAAGATTCTTTGAATTGACTATTCTGCCAGTTCAGATAGCACTAAATAAACCCTTTTTTTTTCCCTCTCTGATCGAATTTTATGATTAAATGGTGAAATTATTCCTTTGAAACGTGGGACTAAGAAAGCAAGCCTTCTAAATTCATCCCCCTATGGGTGATTCATTCCATTTGTAGCACTAGGGGGGAAAGAAAAGAAGATGAGGTAAACATAATCTCACAAAACCACTCATTTTTGTGGTTTTGATTTAGGGAGTTAAGGTTGTTGTGGCAGAAAAAAATATAGCTTCAACATGATAGTTTATTCTAGAAATCTACAAATAATCGAAGTGAAATCCTTGCGGAGGTGATCGTTAACTATCGTGAATTCATATTATTCTGGACATTTTCAGTAATGAAAATTAACAAGAAGAGGATAAGAACCACACTACAAATGATATTTGATAGCCTAGCAGGGAGCCTTAGCTAGATTTTATAAAGCATTTATGACCTACCTATATTTGGATTGTAGATCTTTGGTTTAATTTATGAGCCACACACTACAAGCAACCTAGACAACCGTATAACTCAAACCGGTTATGTTGTGCTAGTGGTGCATTTATTAATCATTTGATTATTGTTTTCATGTTTCCTATATAAACATTAAAATTCTTAATTAATTTCTAAAAAGAAAACAAAACATATAAATTAATGGATGAAAATAGTTTTTATAAGCTTAATATTCAAAAAGCAAATGGACAATCAATTGAGTATAAATTTTTTATCAGCTAGTTGTTTAGACTTGCATTTCCTGATGCTCGAGGTGCACTCAAGAAATGGTCCTTTAGGACCTAAGGACGATGACACAAGAAAAAATGGTTTTCTTTCCTTCAAAGCAAGTTGCCCAAATAAAAACATACTTGGCATAGTCGCGTTGAAGAATCACATTCATAGATATATTTCGCTGTTAGCTTACATCCTCTGCTTTCTTATTTTATGTGATACAGAAAATTAAAAATAACTAAAGAAATAATACAAATCAATGAACGATTGGCAAACATGTTTTATTATATAACCAAACCATCTTTAATTACTGCATTCTTTAAGATGATGGTAACGCCAGAACGTATGTAGAAGCCTTCTGAAGATCTATCCGCCTCTTGTACGCCCTGCAATACGATTCCAATGAAAACATAAATTTATTCATTCCAACCTCATTTCAAATCTATTCATTTAACGAATATAACTAACATATTCCCTTTTTTGTACCTCTGAATTGGCAATGACCACGTTCTTTCCGATTCTAGCATTCTTGTCGATAATGCAGTCCCTGCACATAATATTTATATCAACGATGAAGAATAAGAAAAGCAGGCTACAGAACATATGAAGATCCGTTTTTTGGGTGTGATGGGGTTCTTACTTTATTTTTGTATTTTCCCCTATTCCTATTGGTACTCTTCCTTCAGCTAACAAAGATGCAACTTCATCTTCAGTTTCATAGTAATCTGCTCCAAGCATCACAGTGTCCTGCATTTTGCAACTCATCACAGAGCATTGTTTAAGAAAAAAAACTTACGTTTTGCAAAGGATTGGATTGGACTCAGTTCGTTTTTTCTTTGCTAAGAAACTCAGTTCTATGGTAACCATCATATTGTTACAGAAATCTGATATGTTTACCATATCATGCAAAAGTTCCATAAAATACATACTTTCAAGTGAACGTTTGAGTTGATTCTCGACCGGATACCGATGACACTGTGCTCTATAAAGCAACTGTTTAAGAAGCTTCCATGTGAGATGATAGAATCTACGATCTGCAAAGAACCCAGATATTTTCTCAACATAACAAGCCAAGAAAATTATGCCAAATGCTGTGTTATTTTAAGGCAGTCTACAGCATATTTCGTTAAACAAGAATGAAGGTTTTGTTAAAGTTTATGATTTTATAATAGAGGTTTAAATGACTGCAAAATGCTACTGACCTTGCTCTGGTCAATCTTTGTAGGCGGCAAGTTTCTTCTTGAAGTAAACATTGGTTTTGCAGCATCGTAAAAACTAAACCTTGGTGGCTGAAAGGTATGAACATGAGATTGAACCGCAAGATTAGCAAGATAAAAAAAAAATCAAGTTAAAATTCTAGTAATTTGAGGAAGTACTAAAGGGTGAGAGAGTGTGAGAAATTGTAAATGAAAAATGTTTAGTTTTCTTACTTGCTCTGTCAGGGCAAGGTTTGCTTCAAAGAAGGATCTAATTGTCCCAATATCTTCCCAGTAATCATTGAAGAGATAAGCCTGTGAAAATTTGTTGAGGTTAGCATTAGTTTGCGTCTAAATTGCAAGTAGAAAGTTGAAGAAGATGATATAACAGTCTCGACAGAAAGGTTACATACAAGTTACAAACCTTTATAAAGAATTCTTTGGCTGAGGCAGGGATAATCTCTGATCCAAAGTCATTAGCAGTTGGAAAGCGCCATCTGACTTGAACAAATTCAAGCAACGTCTAATATTTTGTGTTCGACAAAGTCCTTTGAGTTAAAATTACTAGATTGATAAATAGCATTAGGTGCATAATACCTTAAAAGATTCAAAAGTATGTCCTTCTTAAAGACATAAACTCCCATGGAAGCAATGTATGGCTTCTTCTGAGCCTCTTCTTTCGAGAGTCCTAAAATGGTTGTATCTACTGCCTTCAATTGGAATAGAGATGAAACAGTTTAGGCTCATCAGCAAGATCGTTTAAACTTCCTCCACCGATTTAATTTTCTAGTGAAAGCAATTTTGAATGTTACCATGGCCTTCAGGTCCTGTCCTTTAGGCTTTTCACTGAATGAAATTATCCTTCCTTTTTCGTCTATCTTCATTAGACCAAAGTCTGAGGCTCGGCTAAAATAAAAGGTAATGCGTTTTGTAAATAAATTGCAGGAGTATTAGATACTCAATTAAAAGAAACGTAAATTTGAAGTAAAAATGCTTCTCCTTTCTTACATATTTCTGTAATAGTTTCAACCTTTAGACCTAGATACTCAAGTTTCTACAAACGTAAAAAGGTTTGAACTGATTGCATGATCAAGATCTCTGAGGCCTTTCGAGATCAAACATGTTAAAAGTAGTATAATTATATTTAACATAATCCATGAGTTTAAGTTTTTTGGGTCAATTGGTGATTTTATATGGTATCAAAGAAGAAAGTCCCATATTCAAACTCTTACAGTATCATTTCCTACCCAATTAATATTGATTTTCACTGGCTGCGTTTTCTACAAATTTCAGTTTCACAAGTGAGGGGCAATGAAATTTACCATAAACCATGAGCGTAAGATTTTGGTCAATCGGTAGTTTAATACAATAATTTTAAGTTAATTGTTCAGAAGAAAACATCAAGATGTCACTCACCTATCGTCCATTGGCAGACAAGAAAGAGTGATATCTGCACCACTTTGCCTATGATTCTGCCAATGTAAAGAAGATGTATCACAACTAAACGTAATAGCAAATAAAGATTGGTTCTTTATGGCATCTTCAGCCTTACCTGAACAAAATCCATATAGTCCATTCTGTACAAATGATCTCCAGACAGAATCAACACATCTTCAATATTCTTGCTTCTGGCATCCTGCACCAGGAAAGGCTTATCACTCTATTTAACATTCAATATTTTCCTTTCGTCACTTTGTCTTATCTTTATGCTGAATATTGTGTATGGAACAGCCAAAATGTCATGAACAATCGTTTCTTTATATTCTTCTCAACACAATAATTTGCTTACTATGCTATTAGATAAAAAATTTCCTTTTTTTTTTGGTACCTCAAAAAGCCAGTGGAATTGTCGCACGGCATCTGCTGTACCTTGAAACCAATTTTTACCAGCCTCCCCTGGCGTTTGAGTGGCAGCCAGAACCTAAGATATAGCTGAAAGCTCTATAAGTCATATTTGGTTTGAGGAATATAATTGTGGATATATGATTCACTTAATTCTTAAGGGACATTTTTTATGTGAATGAAACGTACCTCAACATAGCCATCTCCAAAGGTGACTCCACCGCTGAAGTTGTAAGCCCGAGCAAGATGCCTATTTAAAGATGCTGAATTGAACTGAGTGAGGATATAGACTTTATTAATTCCACTATTGATACAGTTGCTCATTGGCACGTCGATCAGCCTATATGCTCCTCCTATTGGAACCTGTAATGGTAAATCATAAGAAATCACAGAGCAGCCATTGCAGCAAAATCCCACATGTAAATTCCAATCATCTTAACTGAAAGAACCATAAATGATCTTTATCACTATAAGAAAAATTGAGTTTAGTAGAGGAAACTTACAGCAGGTTTGGCCCGCCGCTTGGTGAGGGGGAATAGACGAGTGCCGGCTCCTCCCCCCAGAATGATCGCCACCACAGTCCGTGGGTCCCTTTTCTCCGTATCCATTTCTCTCAACTAAACAAAGTCACAAGCAACAACACATTCATTATTGCCTCAGATCAATACTTCTGAATAGGCCTCACAAAGATTTATGAAGCTCTAACGGTTTTTCAGTCCCTTGTTTCCATTCCCAATTGTATATCTCAGGTTTGTTCGTGTATATACATATCAGACTAAGTCCAAATTGCACCAAGTTCATAGATTCAACTGGAACAACCAGAAGGCGTAGGGTAATAATAAAAAATTTGAATGATTAAATGCCATAGTAGTTGGCAACCTAATTAGCAGTCTTCTCTAAAGTTCAAACCATATATTGGAGAGTAACGTCTACAGAGGAAATTCTATCGAAAAACAGGGACAGATCGTCACCAACGGTCCAACATGTTAACAAACAAGCTCTCAGAAATCAATGTGAATCAACAAAGAAGGTGTAGTTTCATAAACCCAAGGCATTTCAAGCTTCACAACACAAGAAAACCAAAAAACACAAATATCTGCAGAGATCTAAACATTACCGCAGCATCGCCAATGGCTACATTAGTCGTGAGAGACATGCAAACACGTCGCCGAACGCCGTTAATAGCAACAGCAACAGCAGGTACTCGTTTGGGTTCCGTGAGTTTCTTCCCCATGAATTCCCCATTGCCAAACTCCACAGACGTCAACTTCCTCCGGACCACCAGTGAAGTGGCAGGTGCGGCTGCCGACAGGGCAATCGGGCAGTCGGAGGAGACGGCCATTGTGAGAAATGGAGAATGGAAAGTTACGTAATTGAGAAAGGAGTGTTTTCACATGGAGTGCATGAGAGTTGGAAGTAAGGATTGGGAAAAAGTTATCTTTGCTGAATGAATTTCAACCACCAATTATGTGAATGGCGATCAATGGAAAAGCCCATCAAAGATTTAAGCCCTCTCGTTTGATATCAATCAAATTACGAATCGACAGAATATTCTAAGGATTGCCTTCGTTTCGTCCATTGCTGAATTGTCCACTTCATCTTCAACTGTATTCACATGCTCAACTCTCTTACTCCTCGTAGTGTATATAATTATATAATTTATGGAAGATTCCATATATAAATATCTACAATATTTTTGGAAATATATATATTTTCTATTATTTATTGGAATCAATGTATTATTTGGGTGTTCTTCGTGCACATGTGCTCAATTGTTGTGCGGGTAATATTGAGCTCGAATATTGACGTTGGATTCCTCTACTTACGTATTGTTAAGAAAAATTTGACTTCTCGATATTGGTAGAAATGACCCTAACTTCACTCTTTGAGTTGGGTTTGCTTCTTCCGAATATGGTTGAAATAAATAATAAATGTTTGAAATCATTCCAGCTTTGTTCCAACTCTCTCAAATTTCTATTATTTGTCACAAACAACAGTTTGTAACCACTAAATTTGTAATTCAAATTCTCCATCTCCACTCGTACTACAGAAATCTATTATTTTATCTCTATGCTTATTGTAAAATTAATAGTTATTCACCTCGTTTTCTTTTACTTGAAAATTTTTAAATTATTTTTTAAAGGAACAAAATAATAAAAATATTTACAAAAATAGCAAATTTTATATTTTATCAATGATAAACATCGATAAAAGTCTACTATTAATGTCTATCATTAAAAAAAAATTAAAAATTTACTATATTTTGTTAATAGTTTCACATTTTTATATATCTATGATTTTCCAAAATTATTTATATTTTTAATATTTATTTGAGTGGGAAAATTTATAACTTGGTCAAAGTAGAGATTTTATAGGGTCATCGGTCGAGAATGAAGGAGAGGATATTCACGCCCTGACTTGAACCTTCACACGCTAAATTTAGGGTGTATTTGGTTGAGATTTTGAAATGTTTAATTTTGTGAAAGAACTATTTTGAAAAAAAATTTAGGCAAATTAGAATAATGCATTTGTTAGAAATTCATTTATTATATGAAAATTACAAAATTGCTCTTCATACTACTACTCTCCAATCTTATTAATATTAGAAAGAAATAAAGTATTGTTGTTTCCTTTTCTCTTATTTATTTATTTATTTAAAAGAAAAGAAATAGAAATAAATATATTGATTATGAATTTAAATATCATTATACTTCTACTTTTAAAATAAAATTATCTAAAAAAATTTAATTGGAAAAAAAAGTAACATTTGGTTTTAACTTTACTAATTTCAAAATTTTAAAACAATTAGTTTCAAGATCTGATGCCATTAATTACAAAGTATATTTTTTTTATAAAAAATCAAAATATATGCATTTTTTATGAAATTAGGTTATAGTGTTTAGTAGTCCTTTATGGTAATTTGAGTTAAGAATAAACATTTTTAGCATACGACAAACCAAACAAAATTCACATATAAACACTTATAAAAAAGTCTAACCAAACATGTAAGTGTTTAAATTTAAACTCATTTTCAAGAAAGTGTTTAAAAGAAAATATATTCTTGAAAAATATTTTATTCTTAATTCAATCCAAACGAACCATTAATGTGTTTAATATCATATATAAAATATAATAAAAAGACTTATATACATATGAAATCCGTCGTAAAGAAAAATCAATATTTGGAGTGGGGTGGAAAGCTACATTTTTTTAATAAAAAAGAGAATATCTATCGAATTGAAGTTGTACATTCAATTTGAATTAAGAATTCTTCGGACAATACAAAGAGATTATTAACTATATATAAATTTCATGGTATGTATTACAAATTACTATTATTATGTATTACAAATTACTATAAAGTAGGAGGGTTTTCAATGCAAGAGCTAAAAACATATCTCTTCGTGGCATCGATAGGGCTTTAACGAATCTATTAATCGAGATCAATTATTTATTTTCGGGTTGGTATTTCCATTTTTTTCATTCTAGTTATTGACTTGGGAAGGGGTGAAGAAGATTTAGAAAAACAATCAAACATCTTTGAATAATCCCCTTCCCCTTCTTTTTTTTAGAAACATTTTATTTTATGTATATGTGTTTGGGCGTTTACTTTTTTTTTTTTCTTTTTTCTTTTTGATGTTGTATTTACTTTTTTAATTTTTTTTTTCTTTGTGTTTACTGTTTTTAATTTAATTTAATTTTTGTTTTTGTATTTACTGTTTTTTTATTTAATTTCATTTTTACTCAACTCGGAACGGATATGGGAAATCTTCTTGCTACGCGCCCACCTCCTTGCCTGTTGCCAATTTTACCTAGAGGTATAATTGGGGATTGGGAGACATTCTCAACTCAACTCATATTTTTGGGTTGACAACTCAAATAACCTGAATTTAGTTTTCAACCCAACCCATGAAATATGATTGGATTGGGTTGTCTGGTTGTATTCTATTGTTTTTTTTTTTTTTTTTTCATTTATACTTTCTAATGGTTGTAAAGTTCAAAAGAGAAGGGATGCGGGGCGAATGATACTCGTGCTGTGAAGGTGAAAGAGAAGAGGAAGACCTAATTTTTTAAGTTTTATTTTATTAAATAAATAAATTATATATATATATATATATATATATATTATATTAATTCAGGTTGGGTTGGATTGAACCGAATTTTTCAACCCTCCAACTCGAGACCCAACCCAATCTTAAAAAATTCAATTTTTTTAACCAACTCAACCTAATTTCTACAAGTATTTAGTATGTGTTAATATAGTCAGATACATTTTTTTTATTTGACTAATTGTTGTTTTAGTATGTTTTAAAAAGAATTTTTTATTTTGAATTTTGGTGAGATTTAATGAAATTTTTTCTTTTAACTTTAAAATTTGGTGTAAAAGCTTTATTGGTAGATAGTTTTATTTTCAAGTTTAAAGATTTATAAAACTTTTCAACTTTAAAGATTTCCTTTCAAAACAACGTGGTAGTGGTAGAGCTAGAAAAATTGTACCGGGGACACTAAAAACGGTAAGGAAAAATATTTATAGTTCCATAAGTTGGCTAACTTAATAAATTGATATTTCAACCGTCCTCTAAAATTTTTTAGGGCCGTTTGGGATGAGGGTATGTATAAATAATATCTAAAAACCTCAATTTACTACACTAAATAATAACCTTGATATCTAGCTACTAAATATTATTTTAAAATCCTTAATTAGCTACAGAAAACACTACTTCAAAGTTTCAATTTGCTACATAATTTACTATTTGACATTTATCATTTTTTTTATTTACTTACTATTTCCTTCTAAAACTAGAATAACCTACATCACACACACAATATTATAACTCAAACTAAAATAATCAACACATCAAACATCAAACATAAACTATAATTACCTATGACTATAATAACTCATATGTCTCTTTCATGTTTTGAAATCGATCTAATTTTCTTGAATAGAAAAATATGATTATAAGGGTGACAAGTATGTTGTTATAAACATGCTCAAAATTGATCTTAAATATTATTAATTCTATTTAGAAATTTAGTTCTTAGATCCAGATTTGCCAGTAGTTCTATTAAATTGATTTTTATTTAAGATTTATGAAAATTAAAGATATGATCGACTTTGTGGTCTTTATTATTATTAATAAAAGTATAATTATTTATCACATAAATTTGTATGAAAATAGAAAACAAAAATGAGAAATTTAATATATATAGATCATGATGATAAAGAATAAAAAAATTGAGATAAATTTGAAACTTATGAATAGTACATACGAAATTAACACTTTTGAAACCATATTTAATTTTAACCAACTTTAAGCCTTATCCTTCTTCGAACTTTAGGCGGTTAGGTTCCACGGTATTACCCACTCACAAAGCATCGGCAACTTCACAACCGGCGCCCGCGATTTCTCTATTACACCCCTTCTTCCCTCTTCCTCTCAGCTCCAGTAGACTCTCTCGCCATTTTCCCTTCCCCCCTTTTTGAACCCATCCAATACTGCGCGAGCTCACTCCAATTCTAATGGCTGCAACCTTTCTTCCCACTACCAAATTCCCTCCTCCTTGGCTGCTCCTCTCATCTGAAAGGCCTTTTCCCGTTCATTTATCCTTTCAATTACCAAACTTTATCAATACCAATGGACCCATCTACTCCACCTCAAAATCTAGGCCTCTGCAAGCCCTTCTGAGCTCTTCTTCTTTAAAGAACGTAGATGAGTCCAATTTCGAGGGTTCCACTCTCCGGGAAATCTGCAATGGACATGTTCCCCAGCATATACTGCGCAGGCAACTCTACATATTCCATCTATTCTTTTGAGTTCCTTCTTAATTTATTATTTTGTCTTATGGGGTTTTTTTTTTCCCTTTCATTTTCTTTCTTAAATGGTGTAGAACTGAGGAAATTGGATTTTTTGCCCCAACTGATGTGCAGAAGCAAGCTCTCCCAGTTTTGTTTTCGGGTCGGGATTGTGTGCTTCATGCGCAGGTCAAGTCTATGTATATAAAGTAATCTACTCGGAGAATGGACTATTTGGTTGTTTGTTTGTGTGGTATTTTGAAATTCTGTGTACTGTTCGTTACTTACTCTTATCCTTTTAGACAGGTTCTGGGAAGACACTGACATATTTGCTATTGATATTTTCTGTAATCAACGCTAAAAATTCAGCTGTTCAAGCATTGATTGTAGTACCCACACGGGAGTTAGGAATGCAAGTAAGATTGAACTCTATAACTTCCAGATTATGCTTGAACTTTATGTATTTTCTTCTTTCATCTGTTCTTATTTTTCTTTTTGTAGTTCTGAAATTAGTTTTTTATGGTAATCTTGTTTTTGACCTCGTGGATTGGAACTCAGGTTACAAAAGTTGCTAGGATGTTAGCCGCCAAGCCTGCTGCATCTGAAGATGGGCTAAATTCTTGTGTTGTCATGGCTCTTTTAGATGGAGGCTTGTTGAAAAGACACAAGACTTGGTTAAAGGTGCTGCATCTGTTTCTCTTCTTTAAGTACACTCAATGGCTTTTATGTGATGTTGTCAAAAAACTGGAGAAGGGTTTTGGGTTAGATGGTGTTCGATACTTCTAATTGCATGTTTAGAATCTATGTTTTGATGGCTTATAGTTACATTGTCATGAACTGAACTAGTGGTCAACAAGGCCACTGTAAATTGTTAAATGCTTAGTGGGATGGCTACAAGCTATGGTGGCTACCTACCAAGGGGTCATATCCTTCGAGTTTTTTTTGGCAACCAAACATAGTAGGGTTAGATAGTTGTCTTGTGAGAGTAGTTGAGGTGTATGCAATCGGACCCAAACACTAACATGTATAGACAAAACAATGCATTTCCATAGCCAACTTCGTTTTGAATTTCTAAAGTTTCACCGATGACATCTGATTGTTTTTTTTTTCATCTTCTAGCTACATTCTTGGGTTGTGATTAGTAGAAGAAACTCCTCATCCAGATTATAACTTTGAGTTATGAAAATTTGTAGGCAGATCCCCCTGAAATACTGGTGGCGACTGTAGGAAGCTTGTGCCAAATGGTAGAGAGACAATTTCTTGACCTTGGTTCATTGAATGTGCTGGTAATTGATGAGGTACTTGAAAAGAAATTTTATTTTGCACTAGCTTCTTGGCACATACTTTCTGGATAGCTCGTGAAATTTGTTATGCCATTGAGCAATATTCTTATAGGTTTGCAGCCACCAAAGCAGCTTGTTAAACATTGATGTATCATTCCACATGCTTAGATTATAATTCAGATGTCTTGAAAGTAAATAAAGATATAAATAAGCATCCTAAAATTGCTGTAGTAAGCTTGTTATAGACTTTTATGTCAAGGTCTTCACATCATTTTTCTCGTTTGTTTGTCAGGTTGATTTCATGTTTAGTTCCTCAAAGCAAGTTAGTTCCCTAAAAAAACTATTGACGTCGTATTCTTCATTCAGTAACCGTCAGACGATTTTTGCAAGTGCATCAATTCCGCAGCATAGGCATTTTCTTCATGATTGTATACAGCAGAAGTGGACCAAGGTATATGGAATTCTTTTTGGTCATTTCCAATTTATGATGCAATTCGGCTATTAATTTCATTAGCTTGATAAAACTTTCCCTCTCTTCCTCTTGCAGAGTACTGTTGTTCATATTCATATTAACTCAACTCAGCCCATGCCATCATGTTTACTTCATAGATTTGTGGTATGAAATTTTATTGTCCATTCAGGAGTATTCTGCCATCTCACTGCACATTGAATTTCTTTTTTCTAATAATTTTGATTTAACTTGCTGAAGTATTATCTTTTGCTTGACTTTGACAGACATGTGAGAAGAACAAAAAGCATCAAACCCTCCTGACCTTATTACTAACAGATATTCCTCAGTCTGCAATCATTTTTGTCAGTGAGCAGGTTTGTGGTGATTGCCTTAAATGAAGAATGACCAAGTAAATAAGTAAAATATTCTAACAGCTTTCTTCGATTGAAGCTTTTAGATTCTTCAGGTTTATTATTTGAAAGAAAATTGAGCTATACTACGCCAAATTATATTTGCTTGCTACGGATCATCAATGAATTGAATGCTCTAAGCCTCTAATGTAATTGATTATACTGCCCTTGAAAAGTAAAAATGGAGAAAACATTTGATCAACACTTTGAATCTTGGAATCTGTTATCTAGCACTTCAAATTACCATTTACGCTTTTCATCATAATGTTTAGAGAAGTACGCTACATAACCTCTTCTAAATTTAAAGGCACCACTACTCTGTAATCTAAACAATTTCTCTCAAATAGTAAACTATTCTCCTTCTGCCATGGACCTACATACATTTAGTGAACTATGTTAATCTTTGTGTTGTTTCTTTATTGTTTATGCTTTTCTATTTATCTTTATTTGTCAATTTCATAACAATTGCAAAACTGGGCATGCTACAATCATGGCTGTGGCTGCATATCTAAGCCCATTAGGTTCATATTTTTAGATCTGGAACTCTGGATTTCAGGAAAATCTAGTTCTAGGAAGCCAATCCTTCCAAATAGTTGCAAAAGAATTGAAGAATGTAACTTGTCTGATTCTGTTACATTGGATTTGCAGTCAGAGAAGTCAAAGAAGGCCGGAAAGATTCCACCAACAACCTTGATGATTGATTTCTTGAAGGCCTCATATGGTGGTTGTTCGGATGTCATTCTTCTCGAGGAAGATGTGAATTACAATTTACGAGCATCTTCCCTGTCGGTAAGCTTCGTATGCAATCTTTTGCAATCATTAACCAAGTAGGGTGTTAAAAGTGCAGTGAGATCAGCTAACTGGGATGTGATATCTTGCCCGACATCCCTGCCCCAATTAGTTTTGTTAGAAATAGTGGGCTTGGGTCATTTTGAAAGCCAAAGAGTAGTTGAGATTTACTTTGCTCTAACTTTTTATTAGGTTCGTGTTGCCTGTAAATATTTTCTCTTTGTACCTTTATTATTATTAGGAAATAATAAGAAACACTTATATTTGGTTTTTCACCTTGTACTAGGATTTCCAAGTAGACCTTGTTTTCTTTTATCGTCTCTATTTATCGATAAGTTTAAATGAGCATGGGATTCAAAAGTTTCTTGTTCTTTACCAAACCACGAATTCGATTTGGGTTTTACGTTGAAACTGTGTCATCAACACATTTTTTATTTGAATTGTTGATTATTTTGGATGCAGGAAGTGAGACAAGGAGGAAGTTATCTTATTGTAGCAACTGACATAGTGGCCAGGGGAATTGATTTGCCTGAAACAACTCATATATACAACTTCGATCTGCCTCGATGTGCTATCGACTATCTTCATCGAGCTGGACGGACAGGTAGGAAACCATTTTCTGAGGAGAAGTGTGTGGTAACTAACCTTATAACATCAGAAGAGAGGTTTGTTCTGCAAAAATTTGAAAATGAACTGCTCTTTATCTGTGAGGAGGTGGTTGTTTAGACCATGAATCTCTAACTCCAACAGTTATATAAGATCCCTGACCGGGAGTTCAAATTTCATGAGCTTATACAAAGACAAGATTTTAGTTTAGCCAATTCTTTCTTTTACTTGAACTGATATTGAAAAAGAAAAAGAAAAACTTGTAATAACTGATAACCCTTTTGTTTTTTTGGAAATTAAACTTGTGAGCACTACTTTTCAAGTTTTGTTATAAAGTTTTAAAAAACCAAGCTTGGAAAATATTCAACTCACATTTTTAGAATCGGTTAAGAAATTCAAGTGTTTTTTTTTTTTAATTTAATAAAGGTGAGAAGCATATTTGAAAAGTTGGAAAGGAACAAGTATAAATTTCAGAAAAATAAAACTGTTATCTAATAACCCTTATCTCGAGTTTAGTGTCCATGCACTCTCCCAAGTGAGAATTAGCAATTGAAATATACTTGGCTTGGAAGTACTTTTACAGGTCATCTCCAACAACAAACAACAAACAAGAGAGTCGAAGCAGCAGAGAGGGCCCAAGACAAGATACTTGCACCAACCTCTCACTTTTAATTATGTATGATAAGTTAAATTATATGACGTATCTTACAAAATTGCAACCCTCCCTAATTTTAAAATTTGTTTATCTTTACTCAACACAATTAATACTAAGTTAAATAGATTATAAAGAAATTCCTAAAAAATAAGTATGATCAAGTTTGATTATCTTCATGTTATTTGCATAAATTGACCCGAGTACTCATTAGTGTATATATATATATATATATATATATATATATATATATATATATATATATAAGCAAAAAGATACTATAAATATTTAAAAAGCTGTTAATTGATTTAAAGAAGAAAGTTCGGATGAGAAGGGGAGAAAAAGTAGTTTTGAAAAAGCTTACGTTAGCGGATTCTCCACCAGCTTCTAAAGAGATTCCCGGAAAAGTATGTCAACCAATTGTATAATTTTATATTAATTATTAGATGATTATTTATAAAGTTTTTAAGGGAAATTAACATAAACTTAATTAAGAATTATAGTTAATTAATACATATAAAAAAGGAAATTAAGCCTATGGAAACTCCAAAGGACAAACCTGTCTCTTTCTCCTAACCTACTTTTATCCCTTCCTCTTCCTATAGGAACATGGAATCTACTTCTCTGTCTTCTGTTTCCCACTCTCTCCCTCTTTTCTTCTGCTTCCACTCTTTTTTCTCCCATCATAAATTAAAATAAAACCCTCCCTCTCGTACCTATTTAGTTTTAGTTTAAGTTTTTGGATCAATTAATAATTTACGATGGTGTTATTTCCTAGCCATTTATATCAAACGATGATATAATAACTTTCCAATTAAATTTACTTTTACTAATTGGTTTAAGTATTTTAGTATATTAGTAACTTAAAATCACATCTTCTCAAAAATTATATTTGATTTCTCACTATTTTTTATCCATGATTTTTATCTTTATTTTATTTAAATATTTGAAACATCGATCAATTTAAAAAAAAAAAAACAAAAGAAAATTGTAAACATTTTTTTCAAAATTTATTTTATTTTGAAAACACTTATTTATATAAATTGAGACAACAAAACACTGTGAAGCTAACTTTGAAACACTAATTTTTGTCAAATTCTAAAAAATAATGAGTTTTTTAAAAACATATATCTTTTTTTAATTTTCAATGGTAATGATAAGACTTAATTAGTTTTGTAAACATAATCCAACTAATTAAAAAAATTATGAGTTAAAGTAGTGTTTATAAACATAATCTTCAAGAACTCAAATAATTATGAGGCCATCATAAATAGTCATCACATGAAGTCTTAACTAACTAGATACCACTTTAAAGAATTTTTCTTAAAATCAAGCCAGTGACCTAACAACACATATAAATAGAATATATATATATATATATATATATATGACTAATATCCATTCATTTTCAATTAATCTACATTTAATCTCCGATTGATTGCGATATAAAGTGGGTATAGAGTACTATATTGTGTCCTTACCCATATATGTACCATTATAGGCCATGGACCTTCTTTTTTTTTTTTTTTTTTTTTTTTTTTTTTTTTTTTTTTGATAAAGTTGTAAAGAAGTGTTCATAACCCATACACAAAAAAAATATGTAAACATATAAAAATAATTATTGAAAGAAAGAGTATATAGTACAAAGTCAGAAGAATGAATGGCTAGATGCAGAAAGCTATGGCCTCACTCTGCACCTTTTTACATTATATTTGTTTTCTTTATTATTTCTCAATCTCCTTTGAAGATCACCCTTTGATGCTTAGTCAACATTCTCTCTAAAAGTAACCATTAATTTACCACCCACATTCTTCTGTTTATATATATATAATTGAAGTTTTATATACAAGTCATATCATTAGAGTTTGTTTGATTATTTTCTAATGATAAATTAGTTGGGCACATGGCTGACTTATTCTATTTGTGGAATGATTCTATTGAGAATTGTTAGGAATTCAATTGTAAGTGGTACAATTAATTGGGTACATTATAGAACAATGAGTTGTACTAATTAATTAAACCAGCAATAATAAATTAACTCTTGACTTTTAATTTTAAACAATGGGTAAAAAAAATGATATAGTTGGGCTCTGCTAGTATATCATATATATATACTAATAATACATCATTAAAAAAAATAGAACATGAAAATGTTTTAGATATTATATTAAATTTATCTTCAAAAATAAGTCTAAGCTTTTGTGTCAATTGTTGATTTATTCGAAATATGTTTGGGAAAGTTTTGTTCCTCCCAATTAATATTGATTTTCACCGATTTAATCTTTTTTCATAATTCATGTCCACAAAATGAAAAAAAAAAAAATGTTAGAAATTATATTAAATTTTCTTTTACCCATGTTTCAAAATTTGGTATTCTTACTAATTGAACAACCCTAATATTTTTTCAATATACCTAATTTTACCATTGATTTTGTTGCATTTTATCGGTTAAATAATGCCCAACCTAAAGACATTTGTAATTATGAATTGTCAAAAAAGAAAAGACATTTGTAATTATGAAAAAATGTATGATTATTATAACATATTAGCAACGAGCACTTAGTTGAGGTGACAATTAAGATTCAATTTCTTATTTCCAATTGGGTTAAATTAAAAGGTTTACTTTCATTTTTTTCAAAATGTGATTGGTACAATTTTACCCTACATTTTAGGAAACATTATTGATGGTGTTTAAACGTGTTTAATTTGTAATTACGCATCACCAACATAAATTTAGATTAAGTATGCATTTAATCTTCCATTATAATTTTAACCTAGTGCTCTTTTCAGTATGCTACTTATTTAGATTTTTTTTCCATTGTTATGTTTTCAACAAAACCTAATGATAATATATCATTTCAAAGTCATATACAAACTCTATGCCATTTAAATTATGCTTAGTTTCACATTTAAAATTCAAATATTCATTTATATATGTTCATAAATCATCAAAGCTCAACTTTTCTTTTTGGTATTTATATATATATATAGTTTTTTTAAAAATCAAGGTATTTAGGATAGGATTAGGGTGATTATGTAATCATCTAGCTATTACTATATTATTCAACATTAAATTATGAAATAGGTGCATTTGTGCATGGATTGCGTATGATTCCATTATATATATATATTGGTTAATGTTAGGAGTTGAAAAGGTAAAAGAAAAAAAAGAATTAAAAATGATAGTGAGAGAGAAAAGGAAGATTTTTGTAAAGAAGTAAATAATATTGAAAGTGTGTGGGAGCAACATGGCGAAAAAGGAGAGCTTTTTAAGGTGAAATTAAAAAAATAATAATAAGGTTATATATTAAATGAATTAATGTGAGACATGACCTGGATTCTTTGTCCTTAATACACTAAACTATTAGCTTAAATTTGATTACCTAAGCCTTAATTTACCCTTTGGCTTTCACGTTAAGGCCAAGCTATTAGCCATATGACGCATGCATTCACCCTTTACAAAACAATATATATATATATATATTCTCCATTAATAATTACAATAAATAAATAAATAATACCAATCGAATAAAAATTTTTGTTTTTCTTTTTCCTGTACGAATTAAAATATCTGCTTTTTTTAGTACGAATAAAAATATGAGTTGACAATTGACATATTGATACCTTTGTCAATTGAGGATCAGCTTCATATCAACGCCTTAGGAATCAATTAATTAATGTTTTCCATAATATTCTAATTAATATGTACTAACAAAACAACATTATTAATTGTCTCCTTTATGGATACTTGCTCACTTAATTATGCAAATGACTTTACAAATTAAATCTTTAAACTTTCATTTTAAAAAAAAAAAACTATTGAACACAAACATGAAAGCTTATATTACATTAGTTATTTTGTTCAAATTTATAATAACTAATAAATAATTAAAATTATTTTTAAAATTTTCAATTTTTCTAAAGTTTTATAGACACAAAATTGAGATTTCATTTCAAAAGATTAATTATTAATTATTAGATGTAAGCTTAAAAGTTTAGAGATAAAATGAACACAAAACTTTGGAGAAGTTTATTGATTAAACGTGTACCGTACCTAGATATTTTAACTAATTGTATGCCTCTAGATTGATTTTTCTTTGGAATATGCATGGATAAAAGATCATATTTATTTGGTTTTTTTTTTTAAATACTAATAAATAATAAACATAAAGAGTTAGTAGCCATCTTGAAAACTATTTATGAAATTTATCACTAATACTCTTTTTAAATTTATAAATGAATTTAAAGAAACTATGTATAGAAACGATATGGAAAACTATTTATTCTCAATAATACTTAACATATATGATTGTCCAAAAAAGATAAAAGCGTAAACCATATGTCAATATAGTTAAATGCTAATCATAATCTAAAACATCTAGTAATAAACTAGAGTATAACACAATTAATAAATCAATTTTTTCTTTTCGTTTAGAAATGAGCTATTATCCCCTTTAATGGTGGAATTTGTATATGGGATAAAACTATAACTACTCAAAGCTTAATAAAAAGTCACACACCACATAAATTAATACTTTCCCATGTTGAACATTTTCCTAAATTTTTCCAACAAAAAACACCTGCAAAATCAACCAATGAACTTAGAACTTTTCATAACATATAAATTAATTTGTAAATTAAATACTATTTTTTTCATCTTTACAAAAATTTCCTTTTTTTTTTTAATGTTTATTCACATGAAGTCATCAACCATTAGACAAAAAGAAATGAATTTAAGCAAACTCATGGTAACTCAAATTGCATTTTCTTTTAGCCACATTTTCATATATATGCTGCCGTCAGTTTCCACAATGCTCTAAGAAATCGAAAATTAATGTCACATCCAATTATTTTTTAACATCATTCACCACAATTGTCTTACTCCATCTCAATAATTCTTGCTATTTAAATTATAATAAACTTTAATCAATCAAAATATTTATTAAATATAGTAAAATATTATTATCTATCACAATTGATTGTAATAGACTAAACTTAATAGTAATTTATCTTGAATTATTGTAATTTTATTGATAAATTTTGATATTTTACCGTATTTATAAATATTTTTTAAATTTTATTGTTTAAAGTAATTTATTTTATTATCATTATTATTTTTGTTAATGTGAGATAGTGGGAAGGGGCAAATAACATACCTTTACGTGTATGATCGCATGAGCTTTCAAAATCTTAAAGTTGGGTATTTATGTGATATTTTTTCAATTATTAATTCGCTTCTCAATCTAATTGATTTGAAGCTTCATTAATTAATTTCTTATTTTATACTTGAAAATCACCATCCAATCACTATCTTACGATACCCTTTTGTTTGAGTTTTGTTTGAATACTAAAATTTTTGTATATCTTTTAGTAATTTTGAATCAATTAAAATAAAAATATTACGATTAATTAATTAAACCAGAAATTTATCCACAATTATGCGTAAATTCATTTTTGGACCATAAAAATATTGTTTTTTAAAAAATTTAAAAACAAAATGTAAAATATTTTTTTATATGCCTTTTATTTTTCTAATTATATACTTCCTATCTATCCATCGAATTAAATTCTAACAGGTGGACACATTTTTAGTCTTTAAAATTTTTAAATGTCTCATCTAGATATCTGAGTTCCTTAACAAATTATATCGTAACAAAAAAATTCATAAAACATAAAAGTAAGCAACAAAATAAATTATAATTTTTAAACATGTTGGCTTGTTAAAAAAAAATCAAAGATTTATTTTATTAATTTAAATCATTTATGTTGCTAGTATAAAAAAAAATCCACTTTATCTATATTTTCTTCAACATTTATGTAGAATTAGAACCTCCACATTTACATTAACATTTAAACTTTGAGTGTCACTAACTTCTCCATTTATTGAAAGTTCTCATCAAAGTGTGATATATTATATTATATTATATTATATTATCATCATAATTGATAGTCTAATGTATTCCCTAAAATTGTACAAAGGAACGAATATTAGAAAAAGAAATTGAATCTAAAAAATCCAATTGTTTGGGTGTAGGGCATGAAGAGGTGGCACGACAGCACAAGTATTTATAATTTGGTTTGGTATTTGTATTGGAACTCACCAACCTAGCGTAGCTATAAATATTCCTTAAATAAAAAGCAATTTTTTAAATTTATTTTTCTTAATAGAGAGAAAAAAAAAGAAATTAGAGAAATAAAAAAGAAAAGAAAAGAAAAGAAAAGAAAAGGGAAGGGAAGTGGGTGCATATAGATAGCACTTGAGGAGCCAAGAATTGACCGAGTGGGTGGGCGTAGTCAGCAGTTGGTGGTGCGGAGCCACTCTGAAACCGCTCATCTTTCATCTTCTGACGCAAAAGCCACTCCCACATCATTAGAACCTTTTGCTTGACCGACTGTCGGAAATTAATATTCATTTTCACGTTCTTTTTTTTTATATATATATTTAATATTATATCATTAGAACCTATATGATTGTGTATGATTTTGTTTTGTTTCCAGTGCTTTTTATTGAACCACTTCCATGATATTATGCATTATTGTCCACATTGTTTTTTCTTTTTCATCTCTTTTAACAGAGATTTTAATTATTTCTCCTATGAATTGATGAATGTTATTGTATCTTATAAGATTTTGTTTTCAACCAGATTGACGAGATCACTTTATTGTTTGCTTCTACTCTCTTAATTTATTTTTTTAAATGAGGGTTGAGTGTTTTTTATAAAACATTTTAGGATGAGACTAAGTACTTTTATGTTTCACAGTTATAAAACCAAATGGTTACAATTTCCAAGAGTAAAAAGGGAACAATGGCTACAAATTAAACAATATATATAGTCTTAATTGTATAAGTTACAATTTCACACTACCTATCTAATTGTGTAGTTATAAATAATGAAAACTTTAGCAATATATAATTACAAATGCCTTATATGTAATTGGTTGAATTTGTTAACCTAATTTAAAATGTTTTCATCCTTGAAGTCGAGGAAGTTTGATTCCACACCACTTAAATTTGTAAAAAAAGAAAAAAAAAATATGTATATAAACCCTAAACTAGAAAATTAATTGCTCCAAAAAATCAAACATGAAAAAAAAAACAACCAAAATCAAACTAAAAAAACATTCAAACCCAGGCCACAATATACCAAAATGGAACCACAAAAACCCTAACCCTAAGTTATGAGTGTTTTCATGAGTATTTTCAAAGGCCAAGACAAAGTTTTTAAAACTAAAAACAAACAATATTTTAAAACTTGTTTTTATTTTATAGGATTTGATTAAGAGTTGAAGTATTTAGTTAGAAAAATGAAACCCATGTTAAAATCATTTAAAGATATATAATCAAATGAGTATTATCATACAAATCCAAAATAATTTCATTTAAATATTAAAAAAAAAATTGAAATTTAAACCTAGCTAATTCACTTAATTACATTCAAATTAAAGCTAACGTAACCCACATGGGGGTTTAAGCTCAACAACTACCACAACTCTAAACTCAAAAAAGAACCAATTGATAAACTAAAATTTGAATAAAGAAAAGAGAAAAAAAGGACAAACATTTGATCTTCACAGTATAAACCACAAATGCACTTGAGGGATTCCTTGAATGGCAATGATCCTTTTGCATTCTTAGAAAGCTTAAGTGTAAAGTCCCTGTAATTAATATGCAAACACCTGATCTCTTAATAAGTAGTTTTGGCATATTATGTTCTTTCTCTAAAAGTAGTTTTAAGGTTAGCTATTATTATTTTTATTATTAATGTCAGAAGTAAACAAAGGTATAATTAAGTGGAGTGAAGAAGAAGGGTTATGATCAGAAACCCTAAGCCCTCAGCTGGATCACACATTAAATTTCCCTTTTTCCATCTAACTATATGCTTCACACATTACATCATTTTCCGTACGATTTTATACCTTATGTGTTGTATATATTTATATGTGCATTTTAGTGCCTTCACACATGTATTCCTGGATTCCTCTGTAACCCTAAATCATAATTTCGAATGTATGCTCTAGAATTTTGACCTGACTCAAAAGTGTGTTTAATAGTTTTTTTTCTAAAGCTTGGGAGTTAGGATATGGAATATTTATTGACTTTTGAGATAGTAATTGATTTTTTGATGTGATTTTAAATACGTAAGTTAAGGCTTTTTATAGGTTGGATTTGACTAATAAGTAACTCTAAGAGGCCGTTTGTTTTTTGAAAATGTAGATAATCGGTATGTCTTAGATGCCTGAAATTATAGATGTCGGCATCTCTAGGTTACCATGGTTGGTTCCAAAAATATTTTTATCAATCTGAATTTCTTTTTAAATTGATACAACTTATACTACTCTTCCATGTTTTTTTAACAAAATAACATATCATAGTTTAATTTTTTTTTATAAATATAATATTAATTTTAATATCTTGTTAAAAATAATAAGGTTTAAAGTATAACATATTATATATATATATAAATAGGGATGTCAGGAATCTGAAAATCCATCTTCCCTGTATGCATCCACAACCAAAACTATCTAGATGTTCTCAATTCGTGCATTTTAGGATGTCGGAGAATCTTTAGATGTCGTGGTATCTTACAATACTACAAAACAAACACAGTAATCTAGATGTCAACTCTATAAAAATTTAGGATGTCTGTAAAACAAACATACTCCTAAAAAAAGAAATGAGTATATGAATTATATTTAAACACTGAATCTGAAAGATGAAACTCTTCTCATTTAGAGATTTGCATCATGAATGGAGGAATTATATCAATATAATTAAGTCTTATTTATAACTATTTAATATTTTAAAAACCCTATACCTTTTCCTTGAAATTCTTATATTTGTTTTAACGTCCACTTTCTATTCATATAATGAGTAGATTTTAAAAATTATTTGTAATGTTTTCAGAGTTTGAATTCAAATGTTTTCTTTAATAAAAGTAAAAACAAAGCATAAATTGGGAGAAAACGCAAACATACGTTGCAAAAAATTGAAGAGTAAAATATCATTATGATTTCTGTACTTTTTAAGGTTTTTTTTTTCTTTTCATTTTAATCTTATAATTAAATGTCTAAATTTAAGCTTCTATACTTCAAAAAAACTTTAAAATAGTTATTGCACAATTTATTATTTGTTTTTCATTTAAAAAAAAAGTTTTGGTTTCTATAACTTTTGAAATAGTATAAAAATATTGTGATTATTTAACTAATTTTAATTAAAAATAATAATTTTGAAGAATTAAGTTTAAGAATTATTTTGTTTTATAAAAGGTAAGATTTATTTAGAATACATAACTAATTAAATTTAAACCATTAAAAAGTAGATGAAGGTACTCTCTTTTTTTCTAATTATTATTATTATTATTTTGAAAGGAGGTGAAGGGTACTAAAATATCTTTAACCTATTCTTTGTCATTTATTGTGCATTTTCTCATCCACTAGATGGATTTTAATTAACAAGTTATGCCGTACGGTGCAATTTCTCTCTTTCCATTTCTTAAAAAGAAATAAAATTCCGTACAATGGCATTCGTATGTAGTTAGCATTTGAATTCTGCTTCTCTATTTTTCTAGTCCAATTTATTGATTTTGTTTTTTTCCTTATCATATCAAACCCTTCTTAACAAGTCTTTCCTGCGTTTTAGAGATTCAACTTTCTATCTCCTAATTATCATATTAAAAAAGTATTAAAATAATAAGTATGTATAAATGTGTGTATATATATATATTTTTGTCAAATATAAAATAAATAAATTAAAATATTTATAAAACATAGAAAAGTTGAAGTGTATGTGCTATCATCATTTTACAATTTAGTTAGAAATTTATTAAAACTCAAAGTTAATGAAAATTTGGATATTTATTTATTGCAAGAAAAGTTTAAATGGGTGAGTGAAATTTTAATTAAATAATGAAAAAGAAAGGAATCCTATGTGTGTAAATAAGGAATCTATGAGCTTTCCCAAATCCTATAAAATGGAACCATATAGCGTAGAGGACGATTCAAATTCCAACATTTATAATAAAAATAAATTAAAGTTTGGTATACTCTATATCTCACCTATATCCCTTTTAATATATTTGTTGTCGCCTCTAAAATACACTTCATTATTGCACATTCCACACTCTTCTAGAATGTCGAGTTTCATAATTAGTGATTACGATCTTTGGTTAAATTATGTATACAAAATTAATCATTTAATTTTGAGATATATTCAATTAAATATTCTAAACTTTAAAAATACCTTTCTATTTATCAAATTTCAAATTAACCATTAGATATTTTTTCTTTTTCATATGTTCAACCTAGATTACAAAAGTGAGAATAACTGTCAATCCACACATAGTTCATGTTGAAATGTCTTAAATCTATTATGTAATGTTTCAAATGACCAAAAACAAACATATGTTAATCGATTATTAACTTCTCATTTTACATTTTATATATTATATTTTTTATTTGTCGATTTTGTAACTGTTCGATTAGTGGAATAAGATACAAATTAGGATCTTAAAAATTAAGAACTCAATCTTCTTTATACACGATTCTTGAACTATAAAAAAGTGAGAATTGTGTTGGACCAATTAGGTTAAATGATTTGTGGACAAAATATCAAGAATGAGAGAAATTTTTTTGTATATATCCCCACGTCACACCACAAGGCACAATCCCCTTGAAGAATCTATGATATCCGGAAGCAACGGAGACAAATAAAGGTTGTTTGAACGACATTGCTCAACCCTAGATATCAATTTTCACCTAACATAATCATTTATCTAAAGGAAGAGCTAAATTAGTTAACCTACCATTCAATTATCTAATTATGAGTTTGGAAAAGTAAAAAGTTAAGTTGTAAATTTAAATTTTAACAACGAACCAACTTTTGACAACGTCTTAAACCTCGTGATTCTTGTATCATGGTTTATTAAAAATACAATCAAAGTTTTAATATAAAATAATAATGAATATGTCTATAAAGTCACGAACAACTCTTTCTAATAACGTATAAACTCAAAATAAGCAATATTTTAATAATATTATGAACATAGTTAGATAGTTTTGATAATTAGAGAGTCATAACATCTATATAAAAAGAATAGAGTTGAAGAAAAGAAGGGAAATGGGAAAGTATAAAAGAAGAGTTAAAAGCAGTAAATTAGAAGTATTGAAAGGAGTGGGGACTATTTGTGCATATTATGTGCAACAAAATCTGTAATTTTATCCCCAAAAAAGAAAAAAGAGTTGATGGGAATAAAATGTAAAGGAAATAAAAATTGAAGAAAAGGAATAATGGGTATTTAAGGAAATGAAATTTCAAAGGGGGTGGGCTGACATTCTTGTGGTTCTTTTTAAATATTGATTCCCCATTTGGACAGAAGCAAAAGGGAAGTGGTGTGTGTTGACTCTTTAAACCCATATGAATCATACTCACCAATTAAATAACTTAAATGTAGTAGAAATATATTTCTATATAAATTAATTTAATAATTTGGATAAAATCTAAATAAATGGTATGAAGAGAGAATTAAGAGAAAGGAAATCACTGTCAACAAATATTTGAGAGAATCTTTTTGTTTCCTGGCCTTTTTGTTCTTTTTCCTTTGGAAGTTTATGAGGAGAAGAAAAAAAGCTGGTAATTTTTGGACCAACATGCCCTCTTTTCTTTCTCCTCTCTCAACATTTTTATGCCCACACATCTTTATATTTTTTGTTTTTAGGTTTTTTCCACAATCAACCCCTCAATTTTCCCTCTTCCCCACAACAAAATTTCAAAAATCAATCGACTCCAACCGATTAGGAGCAGACCGTTTTTGTGGGTGGATGACGTTCTAATCTTATCGTTTTCGTCTTCCTCTTTTTTTCAAAGTTTCTTTCTTTTACATACAAATTGAGATACGATTTTTTTATGACTATGCGATAATTGTAATATATTCTTTACTTGAATTTCGACGTTTGAAATTTTAATTTCAAAAAAAAAAATATTTTAATAGGATAAGAAATGATTTGGTTTTGTCCTTAAATTACACGAATACAATTTTCTATGTCTTTAATTTAGGGTGATTTATGTTTCTAAAAATACAATTTTAGTATCATTTTCACTTAGTATGAGCTATTTGATTTGATATCTTACTCCCTCTTTTCAAAGGATATATATAAGTATACTAAACTCGTACTCATGCATTCATTTAACCTTAATTTGACTTTTATTTAGGAGATTCTTTTCTCCAAATTTTGATAGTGTGGCTAAAGTGTTACTTCACCCTATTCTTCCACACTCTTATCCCTTCCAATTGGTCACAATCTAATTTTAGATCTTGAACTTTTCGATCCGTGTTCATCAAAAGTGTCGTTATTATCTTCAAAATTACATGTAACTTGTATTTATTTTGGTCATTGAAACTTTGAAGAATATCAAATAACGAGTGATTCATCTTTCAATGATTTATAATAGGTAAAATTGAATTTTATGTTTGAATGCTACACTTTCATTGTTTTTTTTTGTGTATGTTCAAATATTAAATAAATACACTTTCATAGTTTTGTTTTTAGTACTATATCAAAATGTCTTATATCAAGGAAATTGTTGTCATTATTTATATATCCAAGATCATCTTCTTATCTAACCCACGTGACGTATTATAAAATCTATATATTAAACTACATTAGCTTTTAAGATCTAACACAAAGTATAGTTTATAATCTATATATTATAAAATCACTTGTAGTTTTATTTAGGAGAATCCAACCTTCATGAATAAATATTTGACATGAAGTATAGATTTATTTTAATTTTTAACTCCAAACTTTAGTTATAGACGTATTTTCTTAATTATTAGTAAATATTAAAAAAAGTGTTAATAGAGTAAAAAATAATTCATTTGAATAACAAGTGAGGGAAATAATTGTGACCAAAACTCTAATAATCTAAAAAGAACTATAAATTTGAAGAAACAAAATTATAATATTTTCTAGGAACCAATGATTAAATAACTTAAAATTCATAAAGGAAGAAAGTCAGATATGAAATCAACCACAAAAAGATACAATGCAACCAATAAAAACTGAAAAATCCTAACAATGTTTTTTTTTAAATTTTATTATTATTTATTATTATATTTGTTTATTTATTTATTATTTTTGGCTGAAATATCACAATAAAAAAAAAACAATATCCATTTAAAAAAATAATTTTGTCCAACCTCAAAGGCAAAAAAAAAAAAAAAAAAAGTACCACAGCTGACCACACAATCCTTTTGAAAAGAAAAGAAAGATACAATACAACCAATAAAAAGATGTAAAATTTCCACAAACTTATTTAAATTGAGGGCTGAATTTGACATCATATATATTGTAATCTAAACTTAAATTAATTTCCTAAATATATTAATAGAAAGTGAGTTTTTATTAACTTATATATTTTTAAAAAAACTAATATGGTAAGACACTCTAACATGGATTAAACATTAACTTTTGCTTTTTTTAGTACAGCCAATTAAGAGGGAGATTAAACTTTCTACCTCAAAAAGGCAATTTATAATATGTGATTTGATTGTCCATTTGATTATTTTGAAAATTGTTTACAAGTTAATGAAGCGTTTTTCAAATGCTTTTATATCGAGTTTAATTTTGAAAATAAGTTAATTTTAGTAAAGTTTAAAAAAAAATCACTTGTTCAACGTAGCTTTTCAAATATTTTTAAAGTTTATTTTAAATCGTTTCTATTGAAAAAAATTTAAAGAAAAAACCAAAATTTTATTATGTCTCTCTAACCATGCACTAAATTATGTGATAATTAATATTATTTTTAACTATAAGATCTTTAAACTCATCGAAACTCACTTCATCGAAACTCACTTCATTGTCTATTAATATTTGTGTTATTTAAATTTGTGTAAATTTGTTTTTATTTTTTATGTTTATTGAAGACTCGAACATGTGACTGGGTAAAAGCTACCTATTCTAGGTCAATTGAACTATAAATAAGAGTTTCAAACATCTAACATAGTCAAATGTATATAATTTAGATATATTTACAAATATAGTAATCAAACTTAAAGTATTAACAAATACAATACAAGATATAACAAAATTTAAATTTAAAATTAAGAGTTTATCGGTTATAGAACATATCACTAATCATTAATAGAAGGCTATTAACAATGGGAATGTTATAATTGATGTCAATTGTGATATACTCAATTGTATTAGATTTGTAATGTAAGGTAGTATTTGTGCATATAAAGGATTATAATATAATTCAAGTGGAATGAACATAGGCCCCCACCACTCTTACCTCACTCCTCACTACCTCTTCCTTGCCACTTTTTTGGACTACAAATTCACACCCTTCTCCCCCACATCTTCTTCACTTATCCCCTCTCTTTCAGTTCTCTCTTCCTCTCTCACAACAAACCCTAATCCCGAGATTTCCAACTTACCTTACCTTCATACTCTCCAACAATGGCGACAATGGTCTGTCGTGGCCCTCAACCCTGCGTCGATTCTCAATTCATCGAAACAACTTGGCCTCGAATCAAATTACATCCTCATCCTCATCCCCCTCCTTCTCTCCATTTCGCTCTCAATTCCTGTTTCCTCGATCTCGATAATTCTTCCAATTCCCTCCCCCAATGCCACCAACTTAACCAGATTCTTCTCAATCACAACGCTATTAACTCTCTTCCTCCTCCTCCTTCTCCTCATCCTCATCCTCATCCTCCCTCCCATGACGATGACGTCTCCAAGAAATCCGTGAAATCCGCAATGGCGTGTAAGGAATTGCAATCTGATTATGTTCATCCCCTCGTTAAACGCTCTCGCTCTGCTCTGAGTGATGAGAGTCTCGCAATCTGTACGGAGAATTTAGGGAATGAGACTGGAGTTGATTTCGTTGAGGATGTTGTTTTTTCCGATCTGAAAAACGAACGGTCTCCGATTAGGAAGCGAGTGAAATCGAAAAGAAATCAAGGTAATAACAAAGTTTTTCCACCCCCTCTGACTACAATCGCTGGTGTTGATTCGATTCGCGTACGGTCATATCGTGAAGACGGACGGTTGATAATGGATGCGGTAAAAACTCCGGCGAGGCTTTCGTATTTCCACGTTGAACGAAGCCATGGGCGGCTTCGATTGAGCATTTTGAAAAGTAGCACTTCAAGTTCCAGATTTGACTGTGGAGAAGAAAGTAGGGACAAGGAAAAGGTAAGAGAAAAAAAAAAGGAAGAAGAAGAAGAAGTAAGAAGAAACGACGACGTTGAAGTGGTGGGGGAGAAAGGTAATTATGAGGAAGATTTGGGGGGGAAAGTGGAAGAAAATGGAAATCTTGGAGGGGCGGAAATCGAAATAGAAAAGGTTGAAAGGCCATGCAGGTGCAACGAGGCGGGTGAAAATAATAATATTGACGAAATAAAAAATAACAATGAAATGTTGGTATTGACTCGGGAGCCCCTCTCCATTTGGGTCTCTTCTTAATTAATTATAATTAAAACTATTATTAACGATTTTTAATTTTTGGATGATATTTATTTAATCCGGCTTCTCTTTGTAATCCCTTTTATTAATCCATTTCTCACTAATTTCACCTCCCTCTTACTCCAATTTTATACCTTTTTATTTATGAAAACTACAACAACAACACATGTTTATTCATGGTGATTAACTTTAGATCAATCAATTTTATAAGAAGTTATCAAAGTGATATTTTCAATATAGAAATTCCAACATGTGCCTTGCATCATATGATAAAATCTAACATTATATAAATAATCTTGTCCACTGCTAAAAGTATTGATATAGTTTTAAAAGATATTTTCTTGTAACGCAATATTTATAAAATGTTTGGATGACTTATGATTAATAATATTAATCAATGAATAAAATACCGTTTTAATTTCTTTAAAGTAGTACAAGTGTAACCCATAAAAGTAAGAAAATAGTGGTGGGAGATGCAAACGTAAGCAGAATTAATTAGAGAGGTAGGAACCAATCTCATATGTTTTAGTAATTAGACATTTTAGGTTAAAGAAAAAGGCAAAATAATACCTGACCTAATTTCAGATATATTCTTTTAAAAAATGTTTATTTACAAATTTTGTACTTGAACTTTTGTCTTTTTTGTCTTATAAATTCTTAAAATTTTAAAAATATTAATGGTCTTTATGCTTTCAACAATTTTGTTTCTGGGCTTTAAAAATCTTAAACAGGTTCTTGAATAGGTTATCAATTTTTTAAAATTAAACCAAGAAAATAGAGAGAAACTTTAAAATCAAAACAAAAAATAAAATCAAATGTCCGTTAGCAAACAAGAATTTAATATCATATAATTAGACACAAATTACAAATTACAATTTACACTTAATAGATTTTACTAGTTAAAAAATGGTCTAGACATACCAATGATCTATTAAACACCTAATTTTAAAAAATAGACCAAAGCACAAAGTTTAAGAAAAAGTACTTAGTAAGCACAAAACCATAATCCTATTATACATTGAAAATATATTTCAAATACCGTTTGAGTAATAATCCAACACGAAAACTTATTTGATGGCAACGCGTTAAATTATATCCCAAAATTGTATGTTTATAGTCGAAGATAAATTGAATATCATATTGCATCTCATCAAACAAAAATGTTAAAAGGTTTAAAAACAAAACTTTACAAAGCAGTACCTCTAATAATGTGACGTTAAACTTTGATGAACCTAAAACTTCAACTAAAGACTAGAGTTGTAATTCAATTGAGTGTAATACAAGGGAGGGAAAAAAATGATGAAGAAGGACAGAAAATCCAAGAAAAGACCGTACAAATTGTGTGTGCAAGTAGATGTGTGTCAGAGTGAAAGAAGAACACAGGGGGTACTACACATGTGTACTAATAATAATAACAATCCATTTTTTTCATTTGCTTTCTTTCTACTGCCCTAAGGCTAATACGTGAGGGTGGGACTGTGGATAGGGATATGTAAAAATAAAAATCGATATATTGGGGAATAGGGAAATTAAAGGGGGCACATGCAAATTGGTGCTATGCCCTAGTCGTTTTTTGCTTTGTAACAACGACTTAAAAGTGCAAGTTGGAGTACGGTTTCAATCAGACAACCACATGCACCCTTCTTCATTTTTCTCAACGAGGTGGAGCTTCTTCTGCCTTTCATAATGCCCCCTCTAACCCTCTTTTCTCTTTAAGTATCTTCATAATATGTCATATATGTACTGTATGTGTATGTAGTCGATACAGTGATTATGATGTTTTACGTGTGTATGTACGTAAAAGTTAATTTCTCTTCTTTCTTTTTTTCTTTTTTTCTTTTGGTATCTTTGAGAATGATTGTTGGTTGTCCACGTACTGGATGTACCTACCATTGCTTTTTTTTTTTTGGGGTCAATATCAACTCTGTAGTACATTTAATGATAAACCTAATCCGAGGTTGGATTTTTCTCTTTCTATATTTTTAGAATTCTTAAAATTGAAAACAATTGTTTTTTCTATTTGTAATAAAATATATTACACCAATATGATAATAATAGTAATAATTTTTGTCACTTTGTTTCAAAATATCCTTGTTCTTTCAAAATGTAATATAAGGTATCAGTAACATTTCATAAATGTTTGAAGATTACCATTTTGAGTATGATGGTGAAGTAAAATAGAGACGGGGACCTAAACACTGCCATATCGTTCTAGTTACGTCATTGCCTTCCTCATTTTATTTCTAATTTTCATTCATTGTTTTATTGGACTTCTACTCTCTAGTCTCTTCAATTGCATGGCAGCTTTGAAATATTTATGAAATATCAAGAGTAATATTATAAATTGAAAACTTGGGAAATTTTTTAAAATATAATGTAGCGGTATTTTTTGTTAGGGTAATTATTATTATATAGCAACTTTTTTAAAAAAAATTATAAATAAATGTAATAAACATTATATTGTCGATAGATTCTTTTAGTCTATTAGTGATAGGTTTCTATCATTAACGAATTCGAACGTATTTTGCTATATTTGTAATTTTTTAAAAATCTTGCTACAAATATTAATACTTCAAATCTAATTGTTATATTTGTAACCGCTTCGTTTTATTTTTTTTATCCATTTAATTTAGCTTGGCTGAGATTGTGTGTTGTTTGTCGGAAGTTATTTAAAAAGAAAAAAAGAAAGCAAGAAAGTGAGGTTAATTTTAAACTAACGAGGAGAGTGATCAAAATTGTTATGCCTATTCTAACCATTTATGTAAAAAAAAATTAGGCCATTCAACGATAATTTCTCTTTTATTCATTTGTTGTAATTTATTTTTGTAGTAATAATTGTAGCAAAATTATAAAAACTTAAAAATAAAATTAAAAATTATATCGTTTTAAAAAGTAAAATTGTTTAATATATTTATAAATATAATAAAATTTCGTATATTAAAAATTATATAGTTTATTAAAATCAATAAACGTCAATTATCGATAAAAAAAAAATGGTTGGTTTTGTAAATATTTTCATTTGTTTTATTATATTAAAAAATTATATATTTAAGAACGTGGAAATGTGAACCTCATAATTGATCTCTTTGTCACCGGGAGCCAATATGTCAATCGGTTAAGCTAATATGACAACTATTTTAAATAAATATTAAACAATTTAGCGGTCTTTTTTTTTTATATAGTATTTGTAAATTACTTTTATGATTATTTAAAAAATTCTCATTATAATTCATTGATTTTTTAAAAATACTCATTAATTCTATACAAAAACAATATTATCAAACATAATATATAGCACAAATGGATCAAAATCATCAAATTGAGCGAAAAAATTCAACCCTAAAAAAAATTGTGTTAAATAACATCCATAAATGTTTTTTTTAAACCTTTATAGTTTATGTTAAGATACTAATATCATAAATCACCTCGTATATTCCAAGATAGGCTTCCTTTATTTGCAAAACAAAATAAATAAATTGCAATTAATTTTTCCCATTTAGAAAAATATATATACTTATATTGTGTAATATTATAATAAACTTTCATGAATGTTCTATACTCGTAAATAATTAAACCCTTCCTTAATTTCCACACGTACAATACATATCTTTATCTTATATTACTCAATTTATGTGGTACTGAACTTGAAATTAACACAATTTGAAAATGACAACGGAATAATTCATTTCAATAAACTTAGAAGATATGGATAAGATTTGTTTCAAAATTGAAATTTTTGTCTCCTTGGCTTAAAAAATATGTCACGATCACTATTTAATATATACAAGGCTCCTATTTAGACATGGATAAAGTATATTTATATAAAGTAACTATTTAATAAATTTGTAACAAAAAACCACTTGTAACTTTCCATGACTTTTTATAAACTTTAAAGCCTTTTTCTCTCTAATTGACACATCTCTTTAGGTATTCATTTTTAGAATTGATATACTTATTGGCTGAACTATTGTAATTTTATCCTTTCCTATTTTATTATTAATAAAGGTTAAATAATTATATGAAATATTCCTAAACTTTAGGAAAAGTTTTAATTACATGCTTCTACCCTTTGAAATGTTTTATTTTTTAATCATTGAACTTTATAATTTGTTTTAAAACTTACCCTAAAAAAGTTTTATTGTCATACCAAAATTGAAATGTATTGAAGCCACATTCGATATAGAAAATTAATTGAAAAACATAGTACTAATATTTTAAATCTTTCATGTAGTTTGAAACTAATACCACGGCACATTTTATAATTTTACATATTAGTTGTCACATCAATTCTCAACTTTTATTTTAGAGAAAATATATAGTTTTTTTTTAAATCTAAATTATCTTAAAGTTAAAAGATTACAATCTTTAATTTATATAATTTCTATCATAAATATTATTAATGAAAAATTTCATTAACATATATGTCTTAATCGAGACTATTATATAAAAGTTTGGTTAAAATGAACTATGTTATAGTACGTCATATAAAAAGTTAAGATTTATAATTTTATGGCTTTCTGAATAAAGAAACAAAGCTTCACTCCACCAAGTTAAGTTAATTAGGCCATATAGAAAGTATAAAAAAGTATGAGTAAGAACTATGTGACTGTTTTGATTAATACGACAAACCAAAGTTTATAAATTCATTAAAAAGGAGCAAATTGATTGCATGCAATTTGTTACGTAAAACAATTATAAATGAGAAATATATTTTTTGTAATAATTAAAAAGAAAAGGTGAAACCAAAACCAAAACAAAAAAGCAGCTGGAGGATGCCATGTAGATAAAGGTAGCAATAACTAAAAAATAAAAGAAATGAAAAAACGGTGTCGTTATGTCTAAAAGAGCTCCATTACCCCGAAAGTTTCCGTCAATTGTAATCCCACCCAAAGCCCATTTTATTTGACCTAATCCACAGCAGGACAGTGCGGCCAATAAGAACGTTCCACGTTTACAATTCATTAGGCAAAAGCCAAAGCGAGAAGAGAACCCATGATATTTGAAAAAGAAAAAAACAAAAAATAAGTTGCTTTGATTTGGTGTTGGATATTTCTTTGTCAATTAATTCACAAAGAATTTGAGAAAATAAAAAGTTAGGATTTTCCTTTTTTCTTTTTTTTTTTTTTTTTTTTTTTTTTTGTTGCTTGGTTGCTAAGTACTTAGATGCTACGTTTTGGTTCTGATTTGTTCAAACCATTAGAGAGAAAAAAAACAATAGAAAAGGAAAAAGTAAGGTTCCATTATCTATTAATTTCTTTCCATGCACTATCGTAATATTCAACATATAAGAAAAACATGTCACAATTCATGATAATTTTATACTCCTTTTATCTATTGTTATTTCTTGTTTTTTCTTTTTTCTTTTTTTTTTTGTGTGACTTACTTAGAAATCTCCTGGTTTGTGAATTGTGATGTTAGAAATATTCTTATATATTAGATAACTAGTAGAGCTACAATTTTAAGCTAATATATTAAATATACTCTTAACATTTGCAAACAACATATAGTATTTTATAGTACAGAGAAATTGAAAATTATGAGGTTTTATTTTTGTATGATAAAAGTTTTTCTTTTTATATATCCATAAACCGTGTTAGTGTTAAGGATAGCTTAT
Source organism: Cucumis hystrix (assembly GCA_025688845.1). Classification (NCBI taxonomy): domain Eukaryota; kingdom Viridiplantae; phylum Streptophyta; class Magnoliopsida; order Cucurbitales; family Cucurbitaceae; genus Cucumis; species Cucumis hystrix. The sequence goes on along the minus strand of CM046888.1, from coordinate 4,080,409 downwards.
TCGTACACTTCGACTAACCATGCGAAATAACTCATTATAACTCTATAATATTTTGGTGTCAAGAAAACCAATTAAATAGAATAATAAATTATAGGTAGGTGACTGTAATATATTGAACTAAAAAGAGCTCTTAGTTTTTGTTTAGAGACTTTATTTGTTTCTAAATTAATCCACAAAGTTTATTTTGCATGATACAGTGATAATTTTTCAAAGGTTTTTGTTCCTTTGGAAATAAAACCTTCCAAGAAATAACTTCAATAATCAAAGAGATGACAAGTGAACCACAAGTTTATTATATGTGTTAAAAATGTATCAAGAAAACTAACTTAACATGTTTATTATTTACTTATATATTTTCAATTAAAAAGTTAAAATTACAATTGTTCTCGACATTTATAATCAAAGGGCACTTAGGTTTTGAGGATGTAGACGAAAAAAAGAACTAGCAACAAAAAATAGGGGAAAATAAATGAATCCATTAAAATGGCAAAGGTAGGTTAGAGCACATTAGACATTAGACATTATTAATATTAGCAACAATAACGGTATACATTCAAAAGGCATATCAAAGAGTGAATATTTTGGGCAAATAATATCTTTATGTCTATTCATAACTAAAGAGTCTTTAATTTTAATAGTACGTAATTAATTAAAACAAGATAATAAAAAGAAACAATTTTTTTAAAATAAAAATGAAAAGATTATAAAAGAGAAAAATGAAAATGGTGATGAAAGTTTGAAAGTGAACCGTACAATGGAAAGAGTCAAAAAGATCGAAAAGGAGATGATGGTGAAAATATAATTATAATGGTGTATGTGATAGCTTTCTATATTTCTTCTCTTTTTTGTTTGTTGGGCTTTTCCAGAAAGCTTTTGATATAAATCTTTTGAGACTGCAATGAAATCTTTGAAGAGTGGTATATAAAAGAGAGAATTCTCTTTTCTTTCTTTCTTTTTTTTTTAATTTTCTAAAATACAAAAATAATAATTTTATTATTTAATGAATATATTTGAATGTTATTAATTATATGTATCTGAAGATAAAATTTGGCAGTAGATTCGGTTGTAATTTTCTTAGGAAACAAAAGGAATTTCTAAAGATTTTGACGATCTTGCTTCAGGGCAGTTATGGGCCCGACCGGTCCAATCTTGTCAAACCGGACAACCCCATCATAACAACACAACCCCCCCACTTTTTATTTCTTCTGCTTCTTATATTATTCTTTTATTTATTTTCATTTTTCATTTTTTCTTATCTAGGAGTGTCCATTCATTGGTCAAAGTCGGTTTTCTAACCAAATCGATCCAAACTGACTGGTCAGTTTAGTAATTGTTAAAATCAATCTCGACTATGAATGGGTGCAGACTGAATGGATTCGTTTAAGGCTTTAATTTTTTTTTTTTTAAATGTTGTTTCAAATCGACATTGGTTGAACATCTTCTTACATTGGCTACTTCGGTTGGTTTTGATTGATCGACTCAGTTTTTCGTTCTATCATGCTCATTTCTGATTTTTAGTTTAAGTATTATTGTTGAATAAATAATATTAAATTCAACTTCATTCATGATGATCTTAAAGTTTTGGGTCAATCGTTGAATTGAGAAATTTTGTTTTATTTGGTTTCTAAATTTCAAAATAGTGCTTTTTTTTTTTTTAATTTGGAGATTTGATTTCGTTTGATCTCGAAAATTTTAAGATGCTATATTTACCCTTACTTTTGATTTTGATGTAGTCTAAGTAGTCTTAATGAGTAATCCTAAAAAATTAAACTTGTAAATCTTGTATTAGAATGATGATTTGTTTTATACAAGGGAAAGACTCATCCGTTATTCTTCTATTATGTTAGATTTTGTTAACTAAATACTCACGTTCGATATATGGTAATGTTAGTAATCAATTTAAAAGAATAAGATTGATTTTTGGGACATTTGCAAAAATAGCAAAAACTTTATGATAATAGAGTCCGTATCACTACATTTTATAAATTGCAAAAGTAGCAAATTTAAAAGTAGATATCTCTTTGATAGATCTCTGATAACCGTATGATATATCTAATTACTTGTCATATTTGCAATATGTAAAAATATGTGTTGTGGGCTTTTTTTTCTAAACTTTTTGTTATTTGATGCAATTTTTTTTATTAATCTTTCATCGCATCATCATGATTGTTGTTAATTATTTTAATTGAAATCTACCGTGAAAAACAAAAAAGAAGAAGTATATATTAGTGATAACTAAATGATTGAGGTGTAGAATATTAAAAATTAAAAAGAAATCAAATAAAAACGAAACTCACAAATAAAACATAAATGTAAAATTTTGGAATCCATTACAAAAATAAAAACTATAGTTAAAGTTTTGGATAAAAATTAACATAATGTTTTAAAATTTATGAACAAAATAAAAGACTATACTCAATAACTAAATACTATATTTGTAATTTATCAGTGGTTTTTTAACAGATGGATTTCTTAATTTTTTTTTAAAATAGTACCCTCTTTTAACCAAAGTTGTAATATTATGTTTTATAACCAATTCAAAAGAGTACAAATTTTTAATTTCAAACAAAAAGCTATAATCTTCTTCTGTGCGGTTGTAACTTAAAATGAAAATTTGGATAATCGTCACATAATATTAGATCATTATTATACACAACATTCCAAATCTCCATTTTGGTCCAAAAATATCAAAGATATGTCTTCCAAAATATAGTTTCAAACATAACATGGAATAACAACTTCCGAGAAAATATAGATCTTTTTCATAAACAATCCAAAGCTTAAAAAATGTTCTTTCTAAAATTTATTTATATCATATAACCTTTCTGTTGTTTCTATGTTTGTAGTCATTTTTTGTTTACCAACCGAAAAACTATGGCTTCATCTTTTTTGACCTTATTACAAATAGTGTTCTTTTTCTCTCTTCTTCTTTATTAGATTTTGTAATCATCCCCAATTTCAAAGGAAGATGTCGAGCAGTGGCTGTCACCTCACCTTTTCTTTTCTTTTTATTAAAAACAGAATGCGATTTTCTTTATGCTATGAGATTTCAGTCCATGTTTTTGTAGGGGCAAACTATTTTCACTCTACTTTTTACATTTAACATTTCTTTTAACCACAACTTTGTTAACATATGAAGTTGCATAAAAAAAATAGTAATACTCTTAAAAAAAGTAGATCTTTCAACAGATAAAAGGATGGTCGAGAGATTATATGTCATGAGATATTGTCTCTCTCACGGATTATGGACAATATAGGGAGTAGACAACAACTTCCAACACCATACATGCATTGGGAGTTATGGTTAATTATAGAATTAGGGTTTACTATGAAATTACAAAATGAATAATTATTTACATTAAATTTAATATGTCGACCTTTTTTTTTTTTTTATGTTTATCAATTTCATATACTCAATAAGAGCTTAGTTCAAGTTAAAGAAACTCTTGTCCTCGTATGCGTACAAGTTTTAGTTGAGCTGAGCTCAATTTGTATAAAAAAAATTGTTGATCATAAAGTGATGGTTGTATCACATCACCACATTTTTCACTTTAAAAAATCAAAATTATTCAAAAAGTATATTAACTTAGGGTCCGTTCGGATTAACTTAAGAAAAAAATGTTTTTTAATAATTTAATTTTAAAGAATTTAATTTTTAAAAATTATTTAAAAAGTGACTTCCAAACACTTTAAATTTTTTAAAATAACTTATATTTTAAATTAAACCCAAGAGTTTGAAATTATCCCACACGGTTCCTATTAAAATATTTTAGTGATTTTGAAGGGAGCTAATCACTTTTCATTAGGTTCAAAAATATGATTTTACTGACTCGAAATTATTTTTCAATAAATTAATATTACATTTAAAAGTGTGATATAAAAGACAAATCATTTTTGAATAATTAAAAAATATATATATTTGAAGCGATTATGATTAAAAACCTAGCATTTTAACTCTTTCAAGACTACATGTGAGAGTTTAAAAGGTTGAAAGCCCAAAAGAATATTGGGCTGTTGTGTAATGTAACTATTGGGCTCTCTTAATACATACTGAGGCTCATTTAGGCTCAATGGTTTAGCCCATGAGATAGCCTTTTTCAATCATGGGCCTATGTGCTTATTTTGGGCTATGTAAAAGCAGAACGCCCATTAAGTTTATTGAACTATCTTGTAGTTGTCAAAGCTTTGAAGAGCTTGGGAAAGTTCTCTTTCAGCTCAGAAAAATCCGGCATTCTGAACCCTGCTAAACCCCTACCACCGGCGGAGGTCTTGAAAAATGGGGAAGAAGAAACATAAGCGGCCGGAACAGGAATCGGAGGCGCTTGACAGAGATGACTTCGAAGCTAACCATGAAACGGAGCTCATTGATGGATGCTCTCCTGAGAAAAAGAAGAAGAAGAAGAAGAAAGTTGAGAATGGTTCAATCGAGGCAGAGAGGAGGAAACCGATTTCCAAACCTACAGTGAGCATTGCGGTTTCCGGTTCCATCATTGATAATGCTCAATCCCTGGAGCTTGCCACCAGAGTACGCATTCTCTCTTTTATAGGCGAGTGTTTTTCGAGTTCGGCCTCCTTTCCCCTGTTCCCTAAGAGAATGGTTTGATTAGTTGTTGGATTCATTTTCTCTTCTATTTTTTATGCTCTCTCGATGCATTTTCTCCTCTTCTGAAATGGAGTGATGTGATTAATTTGGATGAAACTTATGAACTTCTTTTCAGTTGGCTGGTCAAATTGCTCGTGCGGCAACAATATTTCGAATTGACGAGGTGGTCACCATCTTTCTCATTTTTTTCATCCTCTTTCCTTCAAATTTTCCTGGGTAGTTATTGGCTTCGCTGGACTAGTTCAGCTTAGAAAGATAGGTTATGCATGTATCAGGTGGTGGTATTTGACAGTGGAAGGAGTTCAACGACTGGCTCAGAGGTTACGGCAGCGAACAATTCAGATGAGGATGAAAGTGGCGCTGCTTTCCTAATAAGGATCTTAAAATATCTTGAGACTCCACAATACTTGAGAAAAGCTCTTTTCCCAAAGCATAACAATTTAAGATTTGTGGTCCGACCTTAAATAGCTTCGTTGCTTTAGTCAAAGAATTAACATTTCATCTTGCTTTTCATCTTCAATTTTCTGTGAATTTGTTGTAGGGGATGTTGCCCCCTCTTGATGCCCCTCACCATTTGCGCAAGCATGAATGGGGTCCCTATCGAGAAGGTAAAATTTGAAAGCTCCGTTTGGGTTTTCTACTAAATTTGCACCTGAATCTTTGCAAACTCTCTGGTATGTGAGGATATTGTTGGCTTTCTTGTTCCTAGCACACCTTCAGAAGTAACAGTTTTTAATTGCATTAGTCACGAGGACCTTTGTCTTCCTTTTGAACTTTGGGCCATACAATAGTTCGTTTCCTGGAGATTCATCTTTACCTTGCTATTGAAATACCAAACACTTTGAAAAGCTTGGAAAATAGTAACCTAATAGCTCTGCGCTTGAACACTGGAAGTGTAAATTGAACTGGCTTCTTTCATTTAATTTGTAAAACAGATGCTTGTGTTTAAAATTAAAAGAAGGTTGGGAACCATCTCCATTGCAATTTTTTTTCAATTCAAGCTGGTGTCGCAGCGAAGAATTCCACTTTCTTTGGCCTTATTTCCTTCCAAATACCTTTAGCCATCCTATATTATCTCTTTTCGTGGTAGCGTGATTAGGAAATTGTGATGTGCACAAAACGAGTCAAATTCTAGTGTCTACTTGATTTCTTGGTTTCCTGCCATTAATCATTTCCCAAAACCTTGGGACTTTTTCCATCACTTTCTCCTACAGACGTCTTCTTCTCAAAGTTCATTGCTTTTACTTGTAGAACATTTATTTTCCTGAGGTTCCCGATGCTCAAGCGTCATTTTTTAGTTGGTAGTGTCATATGGTATTGTAGTTGACCAGATGCCTAAGCTTCCTTCCTTTTTCTCAATGCATGAGCTTCTTTTTATCATTTCTCAGAGTCTAGAAAGACATTGTTAGTAATTCTTTTTCATCCTCAGGCAGACAGTTCTTTAAAGCTTGAGTGGCATAGTTTGTGAGAAGTCTTCCCAAGTGTCTTACATTTTTTTGGGAGATTCCTGAAAGTTGAGACTATGGCTGGGACTATATTTAGATGCATATCTATTTGGTTGTCTTTGGATGACTTCTTATTTATTATGTTGGCATCCTCGGCCACTGTGTTTCTTCTCGTTCATGTTACATCGACCTCATTTTGTTATGTTAAATTTAGGTGTTACCCTGAAAGAAAGAGCTCCATATGCTAAAGGAACATTGGTTGATGTTGGTCTGAGTAAGGTAAAGCCATGTTTAATTTAGGCTTCTCAAGTATCTAGAATGGACTCTCAAAGCTTCTCCTACTTTAAGTTTGAGCTATTCTACCATGTTGATTTTAAATGGAGTGGAAGGTGTATGCTAATTCAATGTCTCCGCTTTTTTTAAAGTTTAATTTAATGCCTCCATCAACCATATTTTACTTATCTAAGTGTTCTTTGTGTTCATGGTTCATTTTAAATCATTGTTCAGAATGTTGTTGTTGATGAAATACTTGAACCTGGAACAAGAGTAACGGTAGCTATGGGAACAGATCGCAATTTATTTTCTGGTAATATCTGATGCCTTTTTTAGTACATATTTGAATCAAATGAACATACATATTGACTGTTGTTTTCCTTCTAACTAACCTATAGATGTCTTGACGAGTGTTGGCTTTAGGCTTGCACTTTAGAAGTCTGCAATATTTTATGATGTCTACAAATGCTTCTGAAAAAACTGGTAAAATAGAGAACATGGTTGAGGTGGGTATTCCTGGATCATTTTAGAGAAAATAGAGAACATGGCAAAGGGCCTAAGAAAAGGCTGTAACATTTATGCACGGGTTTGACCTTTCATAAATGGTTGAGGTGGGTATTCCATAGAAAATAATGGTTGAACTTGAGGACATATTTCAGCTGTAATCTGCCAGACCTAGTTCAGTTCTCCACTTTCATGGCACTTAAGCCTTTATATATCTTCTTCTATTAAAGGAAATGAAATTATGATCATTTTAATGCTCGGCATACATGTATCAGTCATGCCACACAAATTTTTCATTAATGATAACCAAGTATTTGCTACTTCATTTCTTCAGATCTGCCCCGCCAGGTGGTCTCATCCTCAAAGCCTGTGGAAGAAGGGCTTTACTGGGGTTATAGAGTGCGATATGCTTCTTCTTTGAGTGCAGTTTTTAAGGAGAGTTCATACGAGGTACACAATTATACCTCTCCATGAATCGTCTAACAATTAATATCACGTTTCTCACATTTTATTATCGTTTTGTTCCAAGGGTGGTTATGATCATTTGATTGGTACCTCAGAGCACGGAATGGTTATAAAGTCCTCAGAACTAACACTACCTCCTTTCAGGTATTTTGCTGAAGTCTAGCACCATATGACCTGGGTAGTATGGTTTCTAGCTGATACCTTCATCATCTTTTGCTAGTTGGTTATGCCAACTAAAGTATGTTTAAATATAAAAATAAGTGATTGTTTTCATTTTCTTTTTGTTCAATTTTCTTCTAGTCATTTACTATGCCGTATAACAGAAGTTAGTATTTTTAATCATCTTTTAAACTATATATTCCGTAAATTCAAATCTTGGAAGAAATTTTCCATATCAGTACAAATATCCCCTTCATAATATCCACCAAATTTACAGAAGCATGCCTTTCTACATTCTGGCTTTATGGTAATGGGAAAATGTGTAGAAGAGGTGCTCTTAAAGAACAGTGTCAATAGCATCTTGCCAATTAAATTTACAGTGAGCCTTTGTTTATCCATGGTTCAACAGACTGTAAAAAGGTTCCATTTTTTTTTTATAAAAAAAAACGTATACACGCTTTCATACATGAACAATTCTTAGTATCATTCCAAGTGGGAGTTTTTGGCCTGTTGTTTCAATTGATTAGCTTTTTTCTTCGCCTTCCCCCATTTTGAGTTGATTAATTGTTTTAATTGGCAGGCATCTATTGATTGCCTTTGGTGGACTTGCCGGTTTAGAAGAGAGCATTGAGGAAGACAACAACTTCAAGGTGTCCATTTTTAATAACTTAAGTCACATAGAACCATAGAGGGGATTAATCTTCCAATAAATTGATGATTCTTAAAAGCACTAAAGGAGTTTAATAAACAGCATATTTCTTTCATTGGATTACTTCAGTACATAATTAACTAACATATTGAAATTGTTTCCATCCGTTAAGAGTAAAAATGCTCACGAGATCTTCTCATCATACTTGAATACATGTCCACTGCAAGGAAGCCGAACAATTCGAACAGAGGTACTCCACCATGATCATCTCCTCTCATCTCTCAATCTTCTCTATATTCTCTAATCCATGCTTGCTTGATTCTTAGGAGGCAATATTCATCTCTCTCCAGTATTTCCAAGAACCAATAAACAAGGCAATGCAGATTGCAGCAGTAGATTAAATCTGATTATTAGAAGCTTCAAAATTCATGATCCTGTCAATGAGCTCTCCTGGAGCGAGCTGCTTTCCTACATGGCTTGAACTTAGCAGCTTTATTCAGTTGTGCTCTATGGTTCATTTTCTTAGTGTAACCAAAGGGTTTAAAAGATGCAACCTTCCCCTTAAAGTTGTAATTTTAATCGTCCTGGAAATTTGGGACGCTTTAATTTATAGAATATGGACAAGATTTGTAGGATGGAAACACACATTTTCATCTCAACCTAATGTGTAATGTTGGGGTCCGTACGGATTTTCAATGAGTAATGTCTCCCAAACGCCAGGATGTTGAGCAAAACTAGAAATAAAGAGAAAAAACATAAGGTTAGAGATATAAGTTTTATGCTGGTTGAATTTTGAATTATGATTTGTCAAATAATAAGAAAAGATACTAGTACTTGGATATATGTTTAGATTTATTTGAGCATTTGAATCTAATGAATCTCTCATTTTTTGTATGCAAGTGCATTTTAGACTAAATTACAAATATTAATGAAAGAAAAAAGGGAAAAAAACAACACAAATGGTCATGGTTTTGCATGGATTCTCTTATTTTTAAGAATGCAAGGGGACACAATGAATCATTAAATATATGAAGAACCAACAAACGAATACCATCTTCGATCATTGAGGAGCTTCTAAACATTCCGCAACAAATAAACTAATATAAACTACAAAAATGGTCAACAAAATTTTTTAATCTATAAATTTTGATTATGAATTTGTTTTCTTACTTTTTTCGTGTCTGCAATATTATGATCTAAACATTCAAATCTCTGTATTAGTGTACTTAATTCCAAATGAACTTTCACTCAACTCCTAACAAACAATTTCGTAAACAATTTCGTTGACATATTTAAGTCCTAAGATCATGGTTATATATAGTCTATGTATCTTAATTGATGAGGTAATTATTGAGATGGAGGAATGGAAGAACGAACAAGGGAAGTAAGAGGATATTTATTGAAGAAAAAATAAAAAAAGGGAATATTAGGCCATGAATTGAATCGAAGCAATGGAGAGAAGAAACGGAAAAGAGACAAGGTGAGGTGTAGATAAAATGCTTTCATTCATGTGTTAATGATATGAATATTTTTTTTTTTTTTTTTTGAAAAGTTAAAAAAACATTAATCCAACCTTACCAAAAATAATTCATTTATTTCTATCAATTTTTGCTACCATTATTACATGCGTGACTATCCATTATTTTTGTAACTACTAGCAATTGGACATCTACCCCTTCCTTACTAAAGATTCTTTCGTACTGTAAGATTATGGTGATAGCAAGTCATGCTATAAGTAGGACCTGAAATTATGATGTGTGGCAGAGAATTGGATTGCTTCAATCAATATAAAGTAAAGAAGCCTTTTAAGCTCTCCAATCAAATACGGAGCAAGATTCATCATCCAACTATTCCTCTCAAAAGGGAGAAAAGGATGGAGGCAATGACAACAAAGGATACAGATACAGTTCATTGCAAAAATTCCTAGCAACCAAAATAAATCCTAAAGCTACAGACAATCTATTACCATGATGCCCCCATAGAAATTTTGTTCATGTTCTAGTCGATCGCCCGCTAAACTAGATTCAGTTCTTGAAGTAAACCAAAAATCAGAAACTAAAACAACATGAGCCTCTCTTTAAATACTAAAGTTCGAGAGACAAATCTTGCAACTAGCCTAAATCAAAGAGGTTCATTAAATAGAGAACCTCTCTAGTTCTCTTCATTAACTTCAAGGTTCTTTAGTTTTGATCCCAACTCATCCTCCTCCTCCTCCTCGCCATCTGCTACAGATTCCTTGTCGTCGCCGTCTTCCCCTTCGGGGTCATTTTCATCCAAGGGCCCGAGCATATTCGGAAATTTCTTGAAAATATCCTTCAACTCATCAATGCCTTCATCAGAAATGAAATTTCCATTGATGTTCAGCAGTTGAAAATCAGGCTTCTGAACCACAGTTTGAGCTAAAACCCGAGCGCCAGCTCTCCTAATTAAGTTAGTATTCATGTCAACATTCTTTAATTTGATGAGACCTTCTATTGCCTTACTGATCTGGATAGTTCCTTCATCCTTCAGCTCATTCTCACCCAAATTCAAGCTGATCAAATGGGCCTTTTGAGTTATACAAGCAGCTAATGCAGAAGCAGCTTCAGCTGTAATGTCATTTCCAGCCATTTCCAAGACTTCAAGTGTAGGAGCAGTGTCCTTCAGTATATTGGCTATGGCAATTGCACCTTCATCTTCCAAGTTCTGGTAACTCAAATAAAGCTCCTTGAGATCTGCATGATGCGAAAGGGCTTTACTCAGAGCAACTCCACCTTCCACTCCAAACATGTTGTCTCGAAGGTCGAGTTTCTTCAATCGGGGACAAGTCCCGAGTGCTAAAGATAAGGCTACTCCTCCCTCAGAGTCTATCCTTGTAGAGGAGCAACGAAAGTCTTCCAATAGAGGAGAACGCTTTACAACTTCGGCAATAGCAAAAGCACCTTCATCACCTGTCATGTTGTTATGAAAATGAAGAATCCTAAGCTTATCTGTCGAAGGAATCAACTCGGATACCGCCTGGGCAGCTTCCTTGGAAATTCCATCATTCATCAAATATAGCTCCTCTAAACAAGATTGTGATTTCAGGAGAGAGCCAAAAGCTCTAACACCCTTCTCACCTAAGGCATTATTTGAGAGGTTTAAGGATCTCAAGATGCTGCCTTCTAAAGCATCAGAGAACAATTTCATGACCTGTAGAGCTTCTGATTCTGGTCTTCCTGCAATAAAATCAGAGAGATCCACTTCTTTTAACTGATCCTTGAGGGACACAAGAATCGGCTCAGTAACACGAGCTGCTTCTAAACCAAAGCTCCGGTTGCTGAAACATATCTGTGTATAAGAATTCTTTGGCTCTTTCAAAGGCTTTAGAAGTTCTTCAGCTTCCTCAGCCTCGATAAAGTCTCGTCGACCTTTTGAGATATCAAAACAGATTTCACGAGGAGCACTAGTGATATCAGATCCAGCCTCCTTGTCTGCCTCAACTTTAGGACCTCTCTTAAGAACCTCAAGAAGCAACCTGCTGCATTCCTTGGCATAAAGTTGCACAGCAGCACCCCCATCACCATCTGGCTGTTTTTCATAATTCTGATTAGCTGTCTCAAAAGCAATATCTTCAATTTTCTGTGACTCATCTGTAGCCTCTTCCTGAGTAAGAGTACCATATTTTTGGGTGAAAAAGGATTTGCTGGTAAGGTTATTTGTCATCCGCTCCACGAGCATTTTTCGAGTATTTTCACTAGGAGGCCACAATTTGATAGAAAATGGCCTACGTTCTGGATTTTTGGTTACAGAGTCCATTATCAAACGTGCTTGAAATCTAGCCGCCTATATCAGAAAATAAAAAGAAACTTAAAATGATAAGGAATATGAGCGTTTCAAACCCCGTCTAGTTCTCAAGCAAACCATAGTCACTAGATAAGAGAGAAAAATTAGAGAAACACACGTCATGAACCAAAAACTCCACCATGTCCAAACATATTACACTTGTCAGTGCAGAAGCAAAGCTATTTACCAATTTCGTACTTCCACCAAGCAATTAGACAACCATTCTTGGAGTCCGAACAATAGAAGCAGAACAGAACACAAATTGGAAGAAGAATAGGGAGTAGAGAAAAACAAATATTCAACTCAACTTTGTAACATACAAGATAAAGCAGCAAAGATCTAGTAGGTTTAAACATAAGGCAGATTGTTGTCGAACAATTTCAAGATGACTCCTTTTCTCCTTCACAATAAATTAAACAAACAAGAAACAGAAAAACAATACGGATTACATATCAGGAAAAACAGCAGGCACTCACAAAATAAAGATTCACTCCACTACTCCACTACTCCATCCACATCAAAACAACTCTGGAGACTTCTCCCTTCCAGAGTATCACTCTGTATAATCCTTAAACAACAAAATGGGGTCCAACAGCAAAACAGATAAGATAATAAACACTACCAGAAGCCACCAAAGAACATCTACCGTGGATCTAACACAAGACAAAGCTTTCATACAGTTAAAAAACGAGATTGAGAAGAAAATGGAAGAAACCCCAGAAAGGGAAACAAGGAAGAAAAAGAAAGAAAACCCTAGTAATGAAAAGAAAAGGGAAGAAGAAGAAGAGAAGAGAAAGGGAGGGTTCTTTCTTCACCTGGTGAAGTTGTAGGGACTATGGAGACTGTACTGAACGTCGAGATGATGATAGAAGGAAATAGGAACTGAAAGAGAGGGAAAAGAGAGGAATTTGGATTAATAAAAGGTGTTGGGAGTCGAAAATGAGAAGGGAAAATGGTTGGGGTTTCGAGGAAGGCCTTTGTATTGCGTCCAATTGGCGGAAGCCGAACGGAGGAGTTTTGCAAAATTTGAACTTTCAAGCTGTCCCTCTCCGCCAGGTCTCTATTTTCCCCCAAAGTTGCTTTTTAAAAAAATTAAATTAAATTAAACGTTTATTTATTTTTTTTGCCTTTTGGAATTAACTTTCAGCTCTTTTTTTAATCATTTTGCAATATATTTCTCATTATTATGTGAGAAAAGAATAATGATTTTAAAAGTTTTCTTTTCTTTTCTTTTCTTTTTTGCAATTTTAAATTATGCTTTTATTTGAGTTCGTTTCACTAACAGTTTGACGAGGAATTATGTTTTTATTACATAAAATTTAATGTCATGACTCAATTATTATTTTATTGTAAGATCAAATGCTTTCTTGAACATATGTTTTTAGCTAAGAAATTACCACTTTATGATAAGAAGACACGCTCACATCAAAACTTTGTTAATAGTGTCTCATCATAACAACAAATGCTATTCGTAATTGTAATAAACAATGAAGGTGTCATTTAATTGGCATAAGATGTTGATAGTACCAACTTTGTGGTTCAAATCATCCTACACTCGTTCTAAAAAATACAATAAATGATAATTAAACAAACATCTCAATTCTTTTAAAAGCAAAGAAAAAAGATAAATAATGCTCAAACTCAATGTATTTTTAAAGGCATGAATAACTTTTAAAATTATCTAGAGAAATAGCTTACTATTGTTATCAAGCTTAGAGGATTGATTCCCACACTCTACATATGCTAAAAGATAATAATAAATATGTTGGTGTTTGGATCTCGTCCACTCACATTATAGATACAACCTTGTGGGCTTGACCTTTAACTCGCTTCTCCTAGTTTAGTAAGAGATCCTTACATCAAGATAGTGTCAAGCCTACCACACTATGATGTCTAAAAGCTAGTACATAAAAGTGTGTTTCAGCTAAGTACAAAAGTAATGTTCGAGCTCTCTTTTAGAGAATACCCACTCTCTTTTGGATCTTCAAATTAAGATAGATTTTTCCCTCAACATTCCCTGGTTAAGTGTGTATCAACGATGTCAATTTTGTTTTTTACCCTTCAAGTTATAGGGTGTTAGATCGAATGCATCTCGACTGTTTTTCAATTGATAGATATTTACATAGTTGTCCCAAATCACCAAGATACCGACTTTTTCCGATACTCTTTGGACTTGGATATACCAAACGTGGGTTTAGCTCATTTGTAGTCATTCTCATCTAATACACAGAGGGGAACAAATGATATGTAATTGGACCCATGATGCTCCCAGGGAGGATATGAATTATCATGAAAATCAAGAAAATGAATGTTGGAATCACGTGGGTGAGGTTAGAAATTTAATCTGAAAATGAAATATGCTCACCTTTTTTATTTTTTATTTTTTATTTTTTATTTTTATCTCATTTCATAATTTAAAGGAAAAATGATGGCAGAGGAGCATGTGCATGTGGGTGCTCTTAGAGATTTTTATCTTATCTCCAACAAACTCAATCTCTTCCATCATTTCCAACATCTCTAAATTCTCTCCACATAATAAGATTCAAGTTTGTCTCTTCAAAACAACATCCAAACCTTTTCATTCACCAACACATCCAACCCTTCTATTATACCCAAGTCATCCCATTAATTTTACACTTTCAAATACAATTTTACATTACAAACATAAATTGATTACAAACTGAACAAACACATGTTATAGTAACTAATCAGTTCAATTCACTGTCCACAAGGGGGTATCAACTGAAAAATGGGCATTTCAATGCAAGTTAAATTAATGAACTTTTAGAAATAGAGTAATTTTAAAATGGTTAAAAACAACTTTCATTCAAAATCAAATTTGATTATTACAAATTTACATTTAATATGAAATATTAAATTGCTTTTGCTTCAAATGATTTTTAACGTGATAAAAATATTTTTAACCATAGTATCAAACAACCAATATATATAAGTCTTATACATGAAGTCTTTTTTTTTTAACTCCAAAATAATTTCAAAAGATAAACCCACAGTTATACAAAATAAATAAAAAATAAAAAAAACCCTGAAATTGATATTACTGACGTCAAATTTACAGTGTTCTCCAACTGAATGTCTCTTCACAAGAGCTTAGTCATTTGGGAAGATACATCAATTCATAAAATAAATGCAATGCATTTCAAGGATAACATTCTCGTGAGGACTAAAGGTCATTCTATCTAAGCAATGGTATTACTTGAGACTTTATACAAAAAAGATCAAAACCCTTACCATTAGGATAAAAAAAAATCAAAGGATCATGAACCATAAAACAAATAAGCTAATTCGAACCTCAATCTAGCTCCGCAGCAGCGACCAAATCTACCACTATCTGTACATCGTGTTTTTTGGTTAGCGATGATGAATAACAACACAGTGCAGCCATCTACAGCCGTGAGCTCTGGAGATTAACCTTGGTCAGAGCTTTAGCAAAATAATTCCGGATTTCGGGAAGTATCCGCTGAATTAGAAGAGAATGCCTGCAAATAGTAGGCATGAAGAATGCTTAGAAAATGTAGGAAGAAACCATGTTTTTCAATCCATGGCTTCTTTAGGTCCATCTCCAAGAGCTTCTGATTGTGATACTAATACTCTCCATTTAAAGCAAGCACTGAGGGATCTAAATTTAAGAGTTTAAATCCTAAGTTTGTTACAAAAATGAAGGAACTTAAATGGAGTTTTAAGTTAATTGTTTGATAATTTGTGAACTAACACCTCAAGCCTGTTTGGATTGGCAACAGAAAAAAAATGTATTTGTTTGGATTGACAAATTTAGACTATACTTCGAAAGTGCTTTCAAAAGCTATTTTGACTTTTGAGTGGTTGCCAAACAATTCAATTTTCTCAAAAAGGACTTATTTTCAAAATTAAACCTTTGAAAAGCTAAACTTGAGGTTGAAATTCAAGCAAAAGTAGGATGAGGTTCAAAAGAGAAACGTACCCCGGCATTAAACTGAGTTTTTCAAATTGTTCCAAGATAAAAAGGATGCACGTGTGTCTCAAAGATATGGCATTGAAGGCTTCAGAGAGTTCATACATGCTTGAAACATTTTCCAGTGATATATCCTGCCAAAGTTTCAGATTGACAAGTTTATCTCATATACATGTCTAACAGCTTGAATTACACGCGTGAATGACAAAGATCATAAAACAAAACTAAAATTTGGTAATTATTAGCTCACCTGTGCAATGGTGTATTCGGACAATCGTTTAAGTCCTTCCAAGAGATACTGATCCGCAGCTCTCAGAAGATCTTGAGCAATATCCAACGAAACATCCACAGATCCGGTGTAAACAAATCTGTATAACTTAAATTCAGCTAATTAACATAATATTACTTGCATTTATCTTCTGATAGCTTTTGGAACTGGAACTTTGCTAACCTCATCATTAGCTCAAAAACTTCCCATCTAATATTTGGAATTTCTATATCCTTAGCATCCTTCTCCTGAAACGCATATTAAAAGCAATCGGTGAAATTCGGCATTTTGAGGCAGTGTTCCAAATAATTTCCACTTCAATTAATAGTAGCATAAATAAACTTGCTCAAGAATGATAAATATTAGATGTGTAAGGTATATGACCACCGATCCCAAATGGGGGGAAATTTTCAACATAAGCCATTACGAATGGTGATACAAAAAATACAGCTTGCACTTGAAAGGCTAAGTTCCAAATTAAGCTAGAAACAAGGATGACAGAATTGATTTTGAACACAATTGGATGCTCACCCGATAGCCACCATCAAACATGGCACGGAATGCATCTGAAGAAGCAAGCAAGCAAATTCTGTGAGCATGGAAGCGTCTGCCTGCAAATGTCAAAAAGAAAAACAAAAAGTTCAATAAGGTCAGTGGAAAAGTAAAAGATCATAAGTAGTTTGAAACAAGACGAAAAACAATAAACGACCTTCAACAAGAAAAGTAACATCGGAAAGTGTCGGATTGTTCACATACTGCTCACCAAGGTATACCTGAATGACATAGGTCAGAATTAGAGTAATAAAACAAAAAGTATCAAAATTATAGATCATATGCCCATTTTTTCAGGTACAAAATCAGAGAGAAGAACAACTACTTCGAACTCCAAGAAACCAAAACAGATATTTGAGGGGCGCATATATTTAGCCACTAACTCAAAAGATCGAGGACAAGAATTCTCAACCTTGCCCATTCACTTTCTCCCTTCCACAAAGTCAGGTTTTCTTCTCAAGCCAATGTATAAACTATATTTCAATGTGTTGGAAGGGTAATAAATATACGAACATCTTACCTGTGGTGTTGGGGATGGTGGGGCAGCATCCACAGAAGAAAGAGTCGTGGCTTTATTTGCCAGCTTGTACAGTGCAACAGCACCATCAAGCTGCTGCTTGAGACTTGAAGAACCAAGTAGGCCAAGAAGCAACTCTAGACCTGCAAAACACAAAACCATTTATTCTACAATAAAATCTCCATTCATTAATAACAAGTTGATCCCTAAACTGCACCCTCATAGGAGAGAAAAACACAGTGAAATTCTAAGTATATGACATGCCATTATTATCGATAAATATGGTCCTCTGATCATCGGGTGAACAAAGATGAGCAAGAGCAAGAGAGACCCGTCTTTGCACAGCTTTCTCAGCTACACGCATTAGATGTAATAAGTGATTTAAAACCTAATCAAGGAAAAGAATATTATTAAAATTTGGAAAGCATCCATATTGACAAGGGAACGACCTAGGACGTCAGGCACATCAAAGTCCCAAACAAAATCAGTAAAGTTATAGCTCACCCTTCCATGTATCTTCTCCTCTAATCTCTTGAGTGTCTTTGCTACACAATCTTTTGTTGCCTGAAACAAATTTGCCAGTTTATTTATGGATAACCTCCAGGCTTCAGTAATACATGCAAAGATGAGGGTAGGGGTACTGAACCAACTAGATAGATAAGGAAGGTTAAGTTACTTGCACTATAAATTCTCCATCTTGAAGCTTCTGAACTCCTCCCACCCTAATAAAATCAGATACATTATCCTGCAGAAGGAATCAATAATTACAGTTCACATCAAATTATTTTATGATCACGATTGTTCAGTAAGTTGGTGGGATTAGATGCAGCAATTCGTCATCAAGTTCGTATCAACATTAAAGGTATCACACCTCATTATCTGCAAGCCCATAAAGAGCAAACGCAGCATTGTGTTGCAAAGAACCATTTTTTGAATCCAGAAGCTTCAGTAATGGCATTAAACCACCATTATGAGCAATACCAGCTTGGTTATGAGTTTCCTGAAAAGAAATTTTTTTTCAGTTTCAGCCAGGAAATTGGCAAGATCTAGTCATTCAATCCTAAGAACAATCCATAAGGAGAAAAAGAATGGGACAGCCAGGAGGATAGGAATGGTGCTTTAGAACATCTTTATGAAGAATTATGGTATTTATTATGGGGTAAATGAAAGGCTATTCAACCAAAAAGAATAAAAAGTTTAAGTACTAAACTCAAAAAGCACACCAGGTGCCATTATAAACAAAAGATAAGAATATAGAATATAGTACCTGTGCCAACCTCCCCAACGCAAAAGCTGACATTTCTCGAAGCTGTACATCAGGTGACTGAAGCATCTCAATTAAGGGTCGAACAGCACCTCTTTGTACAATATGAATCTGCAAATTTTTATTCATTCAGTAAGAAAATTAAGTAAAGGAGGATGAGAAACAGAAATTGAAGGGTGAAGACATCCTTTGTAATAAAACAAATATTTAATGGAGTAATGGTATATACATACAACAGCACTCTTATAAAGTGAATAATTTACCCTTCTGTTTCTCAATAAATCAAATTTAACAGGTATATAGATTCTCAACTCTCCCTTTCAAAATTGTTTGCCATGAAATAATAAATCATCAAATTTATTCACCTTACAATCCGAATCAGTTGCCGCGAATTGTCCAAGTAATAATGCTGCCTCCCTTTGGCTCTCAGAGCAGCAAGAACTAACACACAAGGGTAAACATGATTCAGACTAGTGGAGATCAACTTTGTCTTCACAGCATAACTAGTTATGATTGACAGAGCTACAATAGTATATAGAAAAATTGAGATGATGGGCACGAGATATGGGCTGAAGCAGTAATATACATAACAAGATTCCTGAAGTTACATGTAGTGAAGCAGTAACAAAAAAAAGATGTGACAAGGATCCTGAAGATTGGCATACCTGAGTAATCCAATAACAGGTTGCAAAGCTCCTGCGAGAAGAACTTCTCTCTTTATATTGGGGGATGAGTGCACCAAATTTCCAATAACCCCAACCTAAAATCCACAATTCAGATGTTATAGAATGCAAACCAAATATCACTCCATTAATATTCAAGTTGTGACTTGGGAAAATCCTACCGCTTCATAATGTATAGCAGCATCCTCAGAACGAAGCATCAAAATCAGTGTAGGGAGAGCATTGCACTCAACAATCTGCCAGTTAGCGAAGATAACAAATGATTTACAAATTAAACCTAAAGTTAAACATCCAATTTGAAGTAAAATGCCAATTACCTGGTTTTTATTCTCATCGTTTTTAAAGGCCAATGTTCGTAATGCCCCAGCAGCAGCCCTTTGAACCTTTGTGTCAGTAAATTCAAGCAACTCAACAAGCGGAGGAATCCCACCTTCCATCCTAAATATTTTAATCCTCGTTGAGAACAGGCTTCAATGAAAATTGTAACACTGAAAAGTGAATCAACTAAACATACCTAACCCGTGTTTTGATGAAACTGTTCTCATGGGCAAGATTTGTAATGGCATCTGCAGCTCTACGAATAACACTGTTAACAGCTCGAGAAGAACCGTCCTTGTGTCTCTTCAATAGCTCAACGAGATGTGATAGAGCGCCAATGTCAACTATCAGTTGCTGGTGCTCTGGCTGTTGAGAGAGGATAAAAAGGAAGAAGTGGGTCAGACATCATTTGCAGAAAATGAATTGAGCATTAGGAATGGGATGAAAGTTATAAGTTGATAAGTGGTGCACACGCCTACTAAAATATGTTTTACTTATATTTAGATGCAAATGTCCGACAAAAGCCCGGAAGGGTAACGCATGAGCTACAACTATAGACATGCAATCCAATTGAAATATAGCATTTACTCTTACAATACCTTGAGCCAAAACCGTGAACAAAAATGAACAAATTACTTCTCAGCTAACTCACTACTTATTTGGCTCAAAAAAAATGTGTAAAAATAAGTCATACACGCTATCAAAATGATACTAGAAAACTTGTGTACAAATAGGGCAGGTCAAACGGAAGAGATTAAATTTGACCTTTACAGCCAGTAGTCCAAGAGCAAAAGCACTTCCTTTCTCAACCTCGTGCTCGAATGGCTTAAGACTACGATCACCTTCAATAGTAGGCGGTGCTTGTAGATGCTTAACTAAAGCCGGCACAGCTCCACCTTCCACAATCACGTTTACTACTTCTTCTGCCAACACCAAAAAAAAAAGGCACAAAAATTCGAATCACTTAACAATATATTAAGAGAAAAAAAGAGGGAGTAGAAAATCCTGAAGAAGACTAACGCTCGAAACACAAGATCGAAAAAGATGAAAAAGCGTAAAACACAACGAGATCGGGAAAAAAAAGAGTCTACCGTTCTTAGCAAGCTCGGCAAGAACATGAGTAGCTCGCTTAGCAGCAGCTCGATCGGCTTCCTTCCATGAAAAAGTAGAATTGAGAATTTCGACTTGATCACTGACCTCGGTAAGTATCGCTTGCTTGGCGTCCCCTGTAGGCACGGAGATCTCCCGTTCCTCTTCAAATTCCTCCTCCAGTTTCCGCTTATGGCCTTTCCTCTCTGGGAGATTCTGATCTAGGCGCTTCTGAAGCTCCATAAACAACCAGAGGAGCTTGGATAACGAGAGATGGAAGAAGCTGATCCAAAGAACCAAATCTGGAGGGGGGTTGATCAAGTGGGAAAAGGGAAGAGAAAGAGAAGAAGAGAGAGAAAGAAAGAAAGGGGTTAGAGGGTAGTTTGGGTAATTCGTATGCTAAGTATTTTCAGATTTCCCTCTTCTTTTGTCTTTGTGTTTTCGTTCTGGCTCGCATTTAATCAAAGACCGGTCAAGAACTTCCCCGCCCTGGACCGCACTATTCATTTCGATTTGTAAAATCTAACCTGCGCTCCCGCCGGAAAAGTAAAAAAGGTCAAAATTAGTCAACTTTTACTAACGTGCGCTATAGTCTGGCCCACTAAATATTTGTGGGCCCAAATAAATCCACGTTTTTGTCAACAGTGGAGGCCCATCTCTCCCGTGACTTGTTAATGGGCCGTATGATAATGGGCTCTTGCTCTCGTGAAATATAAATGTCCACGTGGCTTCATCCAACGGCTCCTTCTCTCCCACCGTCTAAAGTAAATGAGTCTAATCATTCACGTGAACCAATCGGATGTGGGTGATTGTCCACGTGTGCTGCCCACAATTCTTTCTTTTTTTTTTCTTTATTATTAATATTATAATATTGATAAACCTTTATTTTTAGTTAAATGAAAAGGTTTGATATACTAATCATCTCTTTTGTTTATATTGATCAATCCTCACATATAAAGGAATGGAAAATAACTAGATGAAAATTTGTTCATTTGAATTGTGAAGAGAATGTGATAAGTTAAAAGCATTTTCTTTCTGGGGTTAAAAATGATAAGTTAAAAACATTTTCTGATGTGGAGTTAAAAATAGTAAGTTTCGTTTTCATAGTTTAATGCTACCGTCGAGGAACTCAACTACTTAACTATTTAGTTAAAGCATGTGTTTTGTCAAATTAAACTTCTAGAAGGTGTGTAAAGGGTAAGATAGTTAAAAGCACATATTGATATAAATCAAGTAATGTCTTTGTCATTTTAAAAAATAAAAAATAAAGTGGTTGTCTTAAGTTTCAAAATTACAAAAACTCATGCGTTGCCAACATATAGCAAACAATGATAAATTTCTCACAAAAAAATATATGATATAATATTATAATTTACAACCATTTATTCTTGATGTAGAGGTGTCAAGATTAAATTAGTAAATTTTATCACAACACTATTTTTTATTTTTTTATATATGTGAGTGTTCGGACCAGCTTATAACATTATTGGTGTAGATGCATTACTTGGAGTGGTTGTATTTTTTTTTTCTTTATCTTGTAAATTTTGAAAAGGTTTTGTAATATAACTTTAGTGCATATAGATTAATAATATAAATCTTGTAAATATATGATGTAAATGTCAATTTTAACATAATTTCACTTGCCTCACAGTTCAATTAATTTAAGTTTTTGCATGATTTTAACCACTACCGATCTAATTACCAATACTTTGTTGTTGAAACTTAAAATAGTATGTTTATTTACCAATAAAAAGAGTCATAAATTTGTGGTTATTCTCACTTTATCTCTTGTATATTAAACATTATCAATTTAATTTTGTCAAACCATTGTTTTCTTCTTTGGAAAACTTAAAATTAGTTGAAAAAATGTGAAGTAATCATTAAACCATTATTTTATTAATACTGTATAGATGTTGTTTTTTCAGGTACAGCATATTTAGACCCTCAAAACATCATTTTGAAAAATTGTTTTTCCAAATAAAGTTTAAGAAGAAAAAGGGTTATTACTATGGAGAAGGGTTATCATAACCATTGTTTTAGGTTTATCATAACTCATCTTCCCTCTCTATCTTCTTTTCCAATCCCTCTTCAATTCTCCATAAATATACCTTTTCAACTCCCCAATCATATATTTTCCAACTCCTCATAATCCTACTTTCTCAACTTTGGATAGTTTTATTATTTTATTTTTAAAAAAAATTTACTTTTTTATTTATCAAATGTCATTTGTTTTTAATTAATTTAATAATTTTAAAAGAATATTATTTTTAATTTATTTTATTCATGAAATTAATTTTAATTAAATACTAATTGTGATTAGTTTACGCATTTAATCCTCGCATTTCACTTTTTTTTTAATTGTATTATTTCATGTATTTTATTTGTTTTTATTCTTTTATTCGTTTTTCATCTTTTTAAATGTTTTATTTTAAAACTAATATTTTTGTATCTAAACTATTTCTAATAAATTTAAGTTAAACGAATTCTAAAAAAATGAATTTTATTAAATTTATAAAAAAATCAAAACAAAATCAAATAAGGCGATTTAATATTAAATTAAATAACTTTTGAATCATTAAATAACATTAAAAAAAATAATATTTAAACTTTAAATGTATAAGAATTTTCTTTTAAAAAATTAATTTAATGGCGAGATTTGATTTAAGATGTATTTGAATCTAAATTTTTTACCAGATTATGCTCATATTTTTCAAAATGTACATTTTTTTCTCTTTCTTCCTTATTTTTATATCTTTCATTGATTTATTATATTTTTTTTATTATCATTGTTGCTCCATGGAACAAAAATTCACAAATTTAAAAAGAGGAAAAAAAACATAATGTTTAGGTAAAAAGAAAATTGAGAATGTTTTATCTTTAAAAGAAAAAACAATAATTTATTCAACCGTAACTATTACTTGAAAAAATATTGAAAATTTCATGTCATATTTAAATAAATGAAGGCAAATTGTTTTGCGAAAACTATAACGATTTAGTAAATTAAATATTCAAAATTTGTGTATTGAAGTTAGAATATGATTTTAAATAATAATAATAATAATAATTTATTTGCACGTAACAATTACGTCCAAAAGTTAAAATTGACGTCATATTTTAAAAAATGACTGAAATATGTTTTACGAAAATAGGACATTTCGATAAATTAATTATACGCAATTTGTGTATTGGATTTAGAATGCAAATTTCTTTAAAAAATCAATAAATTATTCGCACGTAACGGTTACGTAAAAAAATGTTGGAAATAGACGTCATATTTAAATAAATTACTGAAAATTATTTTACGAAATAGGATAATTTGGTAAATTAAATATATGAAATTTGTGTTGGATTTAGAATACAAATTTAAAAGAAAAATGTATAAAAAATAAATTTAATAACACTACATACATAACAATTTCCCAAACACATCTTATCATGACCACCCCATAACCCTTCATACATAACATTTCCTCCAAATATAACTCTTCCTACATAACTATTTTCTAAACACGTATTATCATAACACTAACCCTCCATAACCAACCATTCTTTCAAACACACCTTAAAAATTTACGGTTAGATTTAAAGTGAATATTGTTGGAGCAAGGCGCAAGATCGGTCCGTATACCAATTTTTGAGAATTTTCACTCCGTAAAAAGTGCATTTTAGCATGATTTTATGTACCGATCCTGTCTGTAATTCGTAAGATCGGTCCGTCGAAAATCTTATTTTTTCATCGCTTGCGAAAATAAACGAAAATGCCTAAGAAAGTCCCTAGGCTTTGAGGTTTCTTAAACCTCCTCTTCACTTAATAAAGGGTTGTGCTCATGTGGGTGCCCTATAAAGAGCTCTCCCTTTGTTTTATTTTGTGAGGCTTCTGCCTCCTTTACCAAGCGCGGGTATTCATGTTGTTCTTCACTGTGGAGCGCTTCGCTCTCATCTTGTATGTCGAGGATTAAAGGTAGGTCTCTTCCGTTGTGCTGTCTTCGGAGAATGAGGAGCCAAATGGTCCATTCTGGCTCGTTGTCAAATCAAGTGTATAGGTAAGATATTGGAAAAGATAAAATCTCAAATTCAAGTTGATTGACTAATGAAAAAATAACGAAATCGAATCACACTTCCACGGATATTTAAATGGAGGAAATCCCCAATAAGGCAAAGCATGGTAGAAAGGACCACCTCGTGAGCTTGCGGCTGTTTCAATTTTGGTTTACATTTTTGTTGTCCTTTTCTTTTCACTTTTATTTTTTCGTCCCTTCAAACAGAGAAAAAAGGTATATTAAATAATTTTTCTTTTGAACCCTAAAATAACTTTGGCTTTGCCATGAAGAATTTCAAGCTACGTGGACGTGTCATCAATTATGATGAGACGTGAGGTCCAAAGTCTCATGCTATTGCATTTGCTTTTCTTTTGTCTTTTATTATTTTCAAGTAATTGCTTTTGCATAAAGATACCCAAAATAAAGATTGTCTTTGATCCTATTGAAACGTAATACAAATGTTTGGTGTAGCTAAATAATTTATGATTTCATCAATATTATTTATATTGACAATTGCTATATTTGAAAACAAAAGACTAATTATGTACTTGGTTTGAAATATTTTGTCTAAAACTAATAATTGTTTGTAATTTATTAAAAATATGATTATAATTATTAGTTGTGTTATTTTTCTGTAATATCTTTAATGTATTTAGCACGAAGTATGTTTTAAACATATATAGTGAAGTTTATTAGATAAAATGGGTTTATCTTAGTTGGAAAACCATTGTAATACATGCCTTTCATTAATTTTGCCGCACAGTGTTTTTTTTTTTTTTTTGAAATTTATGAACTTTTCCAAAACTAAGTTCCTATATTGTTTCATAAGCTCTATCTAACAATATGTTATATAACCACGAAGTTTCAGTTCGTTACTAATTATCAAGAACAATACCAATCCATTCTTCCATTTCAAATATTTGAAATCTCATCCGCGAAACCAACGTGGTTAATGGTCAAGTATCCTCTTAACTTTTTATAAACATAATGCATTGGTATGTATTGTGGCAAAGGGCTAAATGTAATATGCTTTAGCTCTCACCAATCAATTTGTTGCTTGTTTGGTTGATGTGATCGATGCAACTTATCTTCTCTTTTTCTTTTTCTTATTTTGTTTGACGCCTTTTTGGCACTTCTAGGTCTCTCTTTGTACATGGACATGTACTCAACTATAAGCTTTTATGGATGTCCTCAATGTGAATATGCTAATGTGTTGATCTCACTCATCATTGGAGACTTTTTATATTGTTTTCAATAACATATAATATAAATTGTGTTAGCAACTTTTATGTGATCGTGTTCTTTTTTTCTACATGTTTTCACGCTCCTTGTTTATCTCTAAGGTATAGACACACGGTGGAGTATTGTATTAGATATTAATGTTTCATATTATGTTATATTATATATGTCGATGATCAATTATAACATTACAACTAATTGTAAACACTTGATCCAATATATATAATAGCATTGAGATTTTAAGTATGTAGTTTACACTTGATAAATATCCATTGAAACTTTTGTGTAGTTTGAACAATAATATGACTAAATTAGTATTTATAGTATGTATATCTATATATAAAATCACCAATAATTGATTGGACGAGGAAGTAGAATCAGAATACACAAAGTGTTTCGACAATAATTAAATTATTAACGAACAAAGAATAATGTCCATAGTTCATCTTTAAGGATAGCATATTATCATATAAATCACATATATACATCTCCTCTCTAAGCTTAAGATCTATTACAAGTATAAAAATTAAAATTTAATATCTAAAAATACAAACGTGAAATTTAACAAAGTACAATGATGCAAATTCTCGAATAAAGGGGGGGGGGAGGATATCTTAACCAGAATATTAAATAAATAAATAAAATAACATGGAATTTGAAGCGGGCCTACAACGGATGATCCGAGAAGACTATGAAACGGATTGGGCCTCGGAGGCCCATGAGAAAGCAAAAGGATAGGCAACATCGCGGGGAACCCACATGGTGTGGAAAGCGACTGAGAGTCAAGGCCGGAAAAACAGTAGATTTGAAAAAAGAGAAAGGGTGTGAAAGTGAAGCACAAGCAGTGTAATTGGCAATCGGCATGTGAGATGTCGCATACTCTTAAATGGGACGTCGTTTTAATCGACATGTCGGGTGGAAGATAGATCCGACGACCAATAAGGTAAACACACAACTACTTTTTCTGGAGGTCCAATCTAACCGACTTCCACCGCCGTTTCAGTCCCACAAACACAATCCCTTCTAACTCTCAACCATTTACTTCGCTCCACATACACTCACTAATACTACAATTATTGTCCAGGAAATACAAGATTTTATCTTCAATGCACAACACTGTAAATGAGGTCCTAGATTGCAGCGGTAACTAACTTTTGATATACAAAATTGAAGGTTAGGTGTTTATCAAAAGAGCTGCAATTTGTTTCCCATGGATATAGAAATGCAATGTCTGTTGTTAATCTTACTTTATACCAAGTACAATCTTTTGTTGATAAAATATTGATGTTAAAAAATGAATATGAAGTATGCAGCTAATACTTATTCGAGACAACACATAAAATATGTGATCGATAGAGTTATTGAAATTTTAATTACTTGAAACCTTGTTAGAAAAATATTATGGCAAGCATGTCAACGATGTTAAGTTATTATGAGAGAGTTTTCTAATCGTATGATCATAGTATAAAAAATTAGACATCAAATTGATATTTTTATGTCACAGGTCAAAAACTCATAGAGTAAAGTTGAAACTTCACTTTCCCGGCTCCAATTCTTTGAGTAAAACAACTCTTAGTTTACTTTAGTCGGTCATCTTCATTCTTAATTCGTTACTTCTCTTATTCGTTTGAAAATTCACAACATTCACCTTTCTCACATGTACTTGATTCAATATACTAAAAAAAGTTGATGGAAAAACTAGGTTAGATAAGGTAGACAATATAAATATATGTTTGCAAAACTTAAAAAGTAGTTGCAATGTTTGCAAATGTGAGATATTTTAAGAACCGTTAAAATTTTATGTTTATTTATTTATTTTGAAATTTATTATTTGTTTTTATTAACTAATTTTTCATGATTTTCATCTCTTTCACCTAAGCTAAATTCAAAAAACACACGAAATAATGTTTGAAACATTGATGTTGATGGAAGAGTTGAGGTTTTAACTTTATAAAAATTTATAAAAATGTAGATCGATAAAATGTTAATATCCATGTGTATTTAAAAAAGGATATGAAAACCTAAAGAGAAAGGAACTATCCACATACATAGTAGACAAAAAAAATATACATGTCATTTGACTAGAGAATCAACCGCGTAATTACCTAACACCGAAACGAAAGCAAAAGAAGTGTTCTCATGACTATTTTGAAACTTCCTAATCCCTTTGAGTTAAAATTGTTATTTATATATTGTATTGCTTATTTTCATTTCTACATTTTTTCTAAATATATAATAGAAGCGTTTGATTCAGCCTTCAGATTTTGTATTGAACACATGAACGTGTAATAATATGAATTGAAATGTTGTGGTATAAACTTAATATGAAAATAAACATTTATTGGCTTGACTTTAAATATCAAAATCATAGGTGAATATACTCTGCAAACTTATTTATGATTTTTTATTACTAATTTTGAACGTTGACGTTAATGAGTTAGAAGTTAGAATGTGCTAATTTCATTTTAAAATAATTAATAATAATGAATGAGACTATTGTTGTTCTTTAATATTCTAAAATAATCAGTATGATATATCAAAACAAAATAAAAACGGACATTATTAAATATGGAAAAATTAACTACCAATTTTGATAACCATTTGCTCTCTGTTTATATGTTAAGAAATTAACTTTTAAAAGAAATCAGTTATCAAATATATATAGTTATTATTTTCAAAAAAATAAAAAATAAAAAATAGAAACAACAAAATAAAAAATTGAAATAGTTATCGAACTGATCTTAGAAAAACTACAATATTTCAACATTTTATATTACAAACACCGAAAAAGTAAGTATATAATAAGTATCTATGCTTGATAGAATCTTAAATTTTACTTTACTATGATTTGTAGATATTTTCACGAGTTTGCTATTTACAATATTTTTTTATAAAAAACAAAAAACAAAATAAAATAATCAGCATTAGGCGATTGAAATAAAGCCGGTAGGTTCGCTGAAATTTCCTTCTTTGACTTGTTCAAGATTTAACCTTATGAATCCGATATCACAAAGTCACCATAATTGACGGTCCAGATCAATCCGATATGCTCCCGTTTTGCATGTGGTGGTTGCTTCAAAAGTAGTGAGGGTAGTAATTTAAGTTCTAGAATCACTTTCGTCTTGGGTTTTTTTTTTCCATGCATTTTTAGCAACTTTTAAAGATTGGCTTTTAATGTTTATTTAAGATCCTAATATCGTTTAAAGAAATTTTAAATTGATTAAATTTCTTATTATTTTCTAAGCTTTCTTATGTTTTCATTTTAATATTTATTATTTTCGTTTGATTTATGAGTGCTAATTTTTATGGTAATTGAATGAGTTGTTTTATTGCTTAGTTTTACTTTCATGCAATTTCGATCTAACACTTCAATTTTGAATACAATTGTAATTTTATTATGGTAATTAGCAAACCAATCAAAACATGTTATTAAAAATATATTGATGTAATTGTCCGTTGAAAATTTATTTATAACTCATCTCAAACTAATAAAATATTTAAATATAATTGAGTTGGTTTGGATTACTTGTGTGATTGGTTTATGTTTATTAGGATACAAAAATGTTAGATGCAAAATATTTATTTAATTAGTTTAACGTATATATGGACCAAAGTTTAGCAACACAATTTAATATATATTATGGAACTGTTTTCTTTCTAAATTGCTAAAATTGCTATTCTTATAAGTGTTGAATAACAAATGATCAAAAAATCATGAAATATATAGTATTAAAAATAACAATAAATTTAGGTGCACCTAATATTTTTATTTATTTGATAGAGTTGTATTTTTTATCCTTTGCTATTAGGTTTTGTTTTTTTTGTAGTCTGTTGGTTATTTTCCTTATTCATTTTGTTATTTGTTCTTCAATATACTTCAAACAAGTTTCTTGTATTTTTGGCTATTTATACTAATGATAGTATCTACTTTGCTCTATTTGTACAAAGAGCTATTGCCATTTTGTTGTATTTTTTTTTTTTAATTCAGCACAATGGTATCAGAGCTTAGACTCTTTTTCTTACAATGGTGTGATTAGATACCAACAAAACAATAATGAAGAAAAAAAATTTGAAAACCCTATTCTTACCTTGCCGTCAACCATTTCTATCACTTAGTTGATATAACCCCAACCTAAACTATAAACCAATTAAGTTGGGTGGGGCTTGATCGGATTTCTCGATTGGTCAATTTTTTTTAACACCCCTCCCAGAAACAAGTACTTAATAACGCCCACCTACCAAACATCCATCTATTTTGTTTGTTCCTCAATCAAATCACAATTTGTAGTCCATTTTCGACTTTTATGAATTACACAAACATACATTTGAAACACCAAAAAAAAAAAACAAAAACAAAAACAAATTCAAAGAAAAAAAACTATTGAGAGAGGAAGCACATTATGGAGGCAGTTGACTCATTGGCAATTTTGGAGTTTCTTGGAAAAATAAAACAAACACTTACAAAAAGGGCAAGCATATGATCATGTAGCCAACATTTAATGTCACACACCTCTATTTCTTAAAAGTTACATCTCATATATATATAATACCGCCAATAAAAATACACAGTTAATAATTTTAAAAATACCCTAAAATAAATTACAGAGGTAATTATGGAATAAAACTGTAGTATGGGGCTGATTCAGCTTAAGGACGACTCGTCGGCGTTCTTGTTATGGATTAGTGAATTCTTGCAATGAGCAATGGCGCCTTGGATTGCACTGTGGAGTTCTTCCATTGACGACATGTCGGCGGAGTATGACGATCCGTAGCCACTAACGGAACTCATGCTTTGTACGCCACCTCGCCGGAGCACGCCGGAGTGACTCGGTGATGACCGTGTTGAAGATGGGCCACTCGGTAGGAGGCTGCTTCTCCCACGTGGATACCTGGTTAAAATTTGTAAATTAATTAATTAATTACATTTACCACAACTAATTAATTTTGTAATCATTCTTCAAAAATATTGAAAAGAAACACTTTTATTTGATAAGCCATGCAATTATATTTATAGAAGCTAAACCATTTCTTTCTGGACGTACTTTTTTTTTTTTTTTTTTTTTTTTTTGTAATTGGGATACACTTATCTATTAAATACAATACACAATCACACATTATACCAACGAAATTATTGACTAAAATTATGAAACTAATCTTCAAATTTGTCTCTGGTTTAATTTAAAAAGTACCTCCATTTTTCTAAAAAAATTTACAATATTATTATTTCATGAATATTTCAAAATAACATAATTAATTATATTTTGAATAGAAATTGAATTATGCGACCTCGATTTTTATTTCGTGACATGCCAATTACACATCTATATCTACATCCCAATTTCAGTTAAAATATTTTGAATCTAAAAGTAGTTTGAAATCTTTTATGAAAGGACAGTGTAATTAATCTTACATGTTTTGGAAGAATAGTTTTAAAACAAATATTTAGATTGAGCTCAGCTCCATGATGATTGAACTGGTGCAACAAGATTACTGAGTTCATCAGATAATGCTTTTTTTAGTCCTATCATATCGAGATCAAAATAATAGTCATCTTAAAATTGAAAACGTTATGCAAGCTAAGTTTCATTAAAAATATATTTTTAAAATTAGTTTTCTATATTTTTGTTTGATTTGAAGCACAAATTACCTTAGAGGTCTAAAAGTTAACTTAATTATTACAAGATATATACCTTAAATTTCCTGAAAA
This sequence comes from Cucumis hystrix, assembly GCA_025688845.1. Lineage (NCBI taxonomy): Eukaryota > Viridiplantae > Streptophyta > Magnoliopsida > Cucurbitales > Cucurbitaceae > Cucumis > Cucumis hystrix. The sequence continues at coordinate 4,048,878 of CM046888.1, read as the reverse complement.
TGAGAGGGAGAATCTGCTGCTCTCCTCAGCGGTGCCGGAAGTTAAGGAACTATTTTTCGTGGATTCCGGCGCAATCGGCGGCGTGGCTGGCGAGTGGCAGGATTTGGACCCAATTTTCAGCTGAACTTTTCTGAAGTACTTTTTTATCACTTGCTTAGCAGTGGATCCAATCCCTTTAACACGTGGCGGCTTGGCGTCACTGCCTCGTGTACTAACATTATTAACACTCTTCGGCTCTTTTCTAAAGACCGACGAGAATCTAGAAAAAGAAAACTGTTTGCATTTCTTATCATGCCGGTGTCGGATTCCGGTATTGGGATCGGCGGCGTCCGAGGTAGGGCGGGTGGGATCATTTTGGGAGGAGGAGCGGGAGGAGTCAGTGGAGGAGCTTCCGGTGGAGGAGCTACCGGTGGAGTCACGGGAGGCTGTGGTGGCGGCGGAGTCGGCGGATGAGGAGGTGCTGGAGGAAGGGAGGAGGGTGGGAACAAGGGAGTTTCGACGAGAGTGGAGAGGAAGAAGGTGGCCGTTGCAGAAGAGCTCATCGGCAGGACAGAGCGCGATGGAGGATTTCCGAGGGGAGATTGAGATGGTAAATTCGAAATCGGAGGAGGAAGATGAAGAGAAGGAATTTTTGGGAGATAATGGTGAGATTAGGGAGTGGGATTTGGTTATTGGGTCTCTGTTTTTTTCAATCTTTTGCATCTTTGATTTTCTTCATGAACAACGAAGAAGATGAAGTAATGAGATAGAGAGAGAGAGAGAGAGATGGAATTTGGAAATTGGGAATTTGGAAGGAAGTTTCTTGGTTGGTTATATCAATTTATAAGAAAAATATTGGGGTTGCATATTATTGGCTACTCTTAATTACTACTACATTTTTCAAACTCCAATCACACATATTCGGGCATTGATAGGGTTATTTTGGTATTTTGCTGATCTTGTATCTTTAAAAATATCACATTACATCTATCATATACCACAATAGTCAGTCAGCTAGATAGATACAAATAATAATCTATTTAATGTATAATATATGATATTTTGTTATATTTTAAAATAACTTCTAATTTTACGTTCAAATTTCTTGCATTTTTATTTACTTTCTCCCTGGCATTTTTTATAACCCAATTTAAGTTTTGAAACTAACAAAATAGTTTTAAACTTGCTTTGTTTTTTAAGTACAACAAAATTTTAAATATTTTATTTATGAAAGATGAAACCAATGGTAGTCAATTAAGAGAAAACATACTTAATCATATGCTTTAAAAAAAGTCATTATTAAATGAAACATTAGCATGTAGTTTTAGTTTTTAAAAATAAAGACAACAAATACTTTTTTTAACTATTTTTTTTATCTACACTTTCAAAAATCAAGTCGTAAGCTATTATAGAAAAACAAAATTTTGTATTTAAAGTTTGATTTCTCGTACTTAAAAAAAAAGTAACAAGTCATTATTATGAAAAGTAGAGAAAATAAATTTAAGTTTCAAAATCTAAAAAACGAAATCATCACTTCGTTAATAATTTATTTATTTTTGGTTTCACAAAAGGTGTATTACAAACGTAATGAATTAGAATTCCATTTACATTTTCCTTTTATATTTTTGGGTGAGGTATCAGAATAAGGGAATGAAGGAAATGATGAAGGAAAGAATAATAATGAAGGGGCCAACAATAGCTGTTGTTTTCCATATAAAAAAATAATTAGGATGAGCTGATTGAAAACCCGCTAGGTTCGCTGCAATTTCCTGATTGGGCTGTTCATGATTTATCCTCCCTGAACCCACTCCTCTTCCCCCCACCGACATCCCCAAAGTCAACTCAAAGTCAGCATATTTCACGGTCCAGATCTTCCTCCCACCCACCATCTTTGGTCCCATTTCCACGCTAGCTATCACCCCATCCCAAACGTCGACATGTCTAAATTTACGTGGTTCATTATCAATACATTTGTTATGTTTCTTTTGAGAGAGCCATTTAATCTCATATTACAAATTTAAAGATGCTAGTGATAGTTTATATAACATGTTTATATGACCTATAGTGCCAAATTTATAAATAACGTAAACCTAAATACAAAATAGGGTTTTGAGCAAATATGTATCTTTTTGGACTAAAGCTCTAACTCGTTAATTAAGCGTTGAAAATTCTTAGATAACATTTCAATTATATATTTTTGCATGTGGTGTTTGCTTCATAAGTGAATAATAATCTTATGTTCAAAAATCACTTTCATATTTGCAATTATTTTTCCTTTTAATCTTAACAAATTTGATGAACGCGTTTGTTTAAATATTTATTTAAATTTTAGCATAATTAGTTTATGCTCTGATTTTGATTTCCATATTTTCTATCAAATCAAAACTTTATATATTTGTGAATTATATAACATGCACATTTTTGTTTTTTAAACAATTCAAACTTTTGAATAACAATATTGTATTTTATTTGCAGCAGTTAACTTTTTTTTTTTTAAATATAAATTCCAATACACAACGTTTTTATCATCCTACTAAATTAGAATTATAAATCGATCACATTTAATCCAAAGCAGAATGTTATAAATTTTTAGGTCAAACTTTATTTCACATTCTTTTAATTTACATATCAACTAGGTCTGGTGCTATCTCCTGAGTTGTTGGGGTTTTGGAGTTTCGCTTAAACTAAACTACACAACAATTGATATATAATTATCAATAGCTTTTGATAATAACAATTAGAAAATGTTAACAACAAAAATGTCAATCATATTATTATATTGTGATGAATCACTATTTTGAAAGCAAAATTCGTCGCTACCTTAGTATTAAATTGTATATATCGGTTGCTCCCTAAGGTTAACACAATTCCGGATCAACTGAAGTGTACGCTCTCAGAGTATGGAATGAATAAAAAAAAAACATTGCTTAGAGAAAAAATCAAAAGTTTGAAGAGAAGGAGAATAACTCCTAACACCCCAATATTTTTCTCAAATATGTAGAAAAAGAATAACAGTTTTAGGTCTAAATTTTAGATATATAACGGTTATCTTATTAGAACATAACATTATAACCATAAAACAATTAACTACCGTATTTATAACCATCAAAATAATAATAATTATCATATTTTCTATTGAAACATTAATCAAATCATCACAGTACTGTCATTTACTAAAAAAACAAAATAAAACAAATTTTGTCATATTATTATGCTGTAACGAATCATTGTCTTGAAAGAAAAATTCGTCGTTATCTCGATATTAAATTGCATATATCGGTTGCTCCCTAAGGTTAACATAACTTCTGATCAACTTAAATGTACACTCTCAGAGTATGGAATAAATCAAGAAAAATATTGCTTAGAGAAAAAATCAACCGTTTGAAAGGAGGGAGAATAACTCGTAACACGATAATATTTTTCTCAAATACATAGAAAAAGAATAACAATTTTAGGTTTAAATTTTAGATATATAAGGTTAGCCTATTAAAACATAACATCATAACCATAAAACAATTATCATATTTATAACCATCAAAATAATAATAATTATCCTATATTTTCTATTGAAACATTAATCAAATCATCACAATCACGATCATTTACTAAAAAAATAAAATAAAACAAATTTTGTCCTATAAAAAGAAAAAAGTATAATTTGTTTTATATACAATAGTTTCAATCTTATAATGACAAATTATTATAAATCTCTAAAAGATATATTAAAATATCAATGATCAATAATATAATTTTTCTTTAGCTTAGTGAAGTGTTGCACACCACAAATGTGTTTGTTAAGTAAGATGAATGTCAATTAATCTCTAATTTCATATTCGATAACTTAAACTATTTAGTATGATAATTCAATTTTTATAAAAAAGGACTGAAAAAGAAAAAAAAAACAATTTGTATTTTATTCGAAAAAACCACATTAAATATGTTGTAAATGTTTTTTTCAATAAAGTCTCATTTATTTTAACTAAGACAAGAACGATATTGCCTTGAAAAAATTACGACCTTTGAAAGAAACATACTCTCGACTACAAAAAAAAAACATATAAAAGATCATACGGAAAAAAAAATTTAGTAACTTTAAAATATATTTTCAATATGGATACTGTCTTGATACCCACTAGATAAAATAAATATACTATGTACTAATTAAAGCAATCACACGAACGATAATTAAATTGAGTTAATTAAGAAACATAAGTGAACCGACCTTGGCTGCATTTAAATACAACGTAGCTTAGCTATGTATCCACTAGCCCTCTAGAGACGCAGGTGGCCACAAAAAATATTGATAATAATGGTTGTTTTAATTTTAATCCATTTCTTTAAGAAATATTATTTGGGTGCTAATGTACTGCGTGGTAACATCATTTAATTTAATGCCTTAATACACATATCACTGCCAACAAAAAGTTAAAAGAGTTAAATCCTCTCTTTTCGTACGATAAATCAAAAAGGAATTAGCATTTAGTAAAAATACTTTTTAAAAAGTAAAAAGTTAGAGATATTTTTAAAATAAAGAATTAACGAAAATATTTTTTATCAGGTTGCCATTTACATTAATATCCCAATTTTTTTTGTAAAAGTTTAATTGAAATATATGATACAACCAAAATGAAATAAATCAATGTAACCCGTGAGTATTGAATATAGTGAAATAGATATAATTGAAATGTCATAAAATACAGTAAATTAGCTATTAAACTATCGTCATAGTTACAAAATAATTATAATAAGTAATAATCAAACCATTGACTTAATAGTTTAGGAGCACAATCACTATAATAGAACTATAATTTAGTTAAAATAAATTATTGTTTAATATATATTGTAATCAGACTCTTTAAAATTAATATTAAAATACAAAAATCGATAATGGAAATGAAACACGTATCCTTTGTTTCTTACTAAATTCGTCAGGACAACAAATGTCAATAAAATTATATATGCGAAATATATCATCCTACTTTTTCTTACTAAAATAAAAAAGAAAAGAAAAAGGGAAGAAGGGATAAATATTATTTAAAAGTTTATCAATAAAGTAGATAAAATATTTACGAAAAATCAAGAAGTGTATTAAAATTTTGTTTTTAGTGGTTTTTCAGGAAGACGGAATAATTTGTTTTTCTTTTTTTTTGTTTGATATTTTGAAATTGTCTTTTGAGAAAACATTGAACAGGGTCGTTTATATTTAATGGTAAAAGAGGAAGATAAGGGATCATTTACAAAAAAAATGTTGATTCTTTTAAACACGTGTGAAAACGTAGCTTCTTTTTTTACCACCTGTTCAATGATAGTCTCTGTTTTATTTTATTTTCAAAGGTCTTAATTAAACAGGCAATAAATCGACGGTCACTCTTTAGTAGGTGACAATTTCTTATAACAAAAATGTTTTTGACGATAATTATGTGGTTATCGACTTTTAAATTTGCTACTTTTACAATTTAGAACATGTAATGACATGAGTGCTATTGTCATAATTTACAAGGACCCCAAGTTTCTAATATAATTTGACATATTAGTAAATACATATTTTGATGTGTATATTATTTTAGCTAAATAAAAAAACAGTAAACACGGTAACAAATAATAAAAAACGATGAATGTCAAATAGTAAAATGTGTAACAAATTGTGAGTTTTGAAATAGTGTTTACTGTACCTCATCGTAGATTTTTAACTAGTGTTTACGTTAACAAATGAGTGATTATTATACTCTAGATAATTTTTTTTCTTCAAATGACCTAAATGCATATAAATTTCGGTAGATGTAATAATTTAGTTAATGAAAATTTTATTTATATTTGATTTAGTATTTGAACTTTTAATTTTATAATAATTTATTCTATAAATTTTATGAATAACAATTTAATTTTTATTATATAAATGATCTTAAAAGTTTAATGACATTTCTTACCCAAATAAATGAATAAATTAATAACGAGTTCAATAACTTTATAAAATATAATATTTATTATTTTATAAAATAGTAAAATTTTAAGATCTTGACAATCTAAATTGTTATAAATTTGAAAATATAAAAATGGAATTATACATACCAAACTTTTGAGAGGTACAAAATTGAAAATAGATGGACGTACAAAAATTTAGGTAATGAATGTACAAAAGTTGATCTAAAAGTATTTTAAGATTGGACCACCAATATTTTGGAATTGATTATTGTATTCATACGAAATGGAAATCGTTACAAATTGGCAGCAATTGTTCAAGTTTGTTTTCTCTTGCTATAATTTCTTTAATGGTAAAATTGAATTGCAAGAAGAGTGCATCAAAGGCCACAGGATTTTGATCCAACGGAGTAACGGAAGGCAAAAATCCGAAATGGAAAGTTGACCGAAAAATCAAACTCAACTACAACTTCAACCAATCGAATGTGAATACGTTTTACGTTCACGTCTCCTTCTACTGATTTGTTTTATTGTTCATCATACGGATCACAGCTTCTGTTTGTGGATAATCGAACGATTAATTTTTCTTTTCAAAATAATCAGAAAGGGAAAGCTATTATCCGAATCGCTGTTTCCGTCATTGTACCGTCACCTACCTAAAGATGCGTGCCTATTCAATAATCTATCCGGTAAGTGTATATACATAAATGTTTTTTTTGTTCTTTTTACCTTTTTTCTTCATCGACGAAATTCAATTGAATACTAGGATTCTCGTTCCATTTTGCTTTTTCTATACAGTGATCGGCTTAGATTGGGAGTGGCGGATTGAAATCTTTGCGTGCTTATGGATTCTTCAGCGGCTCGACGTCGGATACAAGCCATTCAGGATCATCTTGTTCCCGCCGGCGAATTCTCTTCTTCTCAGCTCCGGCTTAATGCAACTGCTGGCGAGTTTTTTAACGGTCTCTCCCTCCTCTTTTTCTGTTTGGCTCTCGCTTAGTTGTTCTTCATTTTATATCTTGATGTGTGAAAATCTCACTTGCGTATTTTGTTACGAGTAGTTTAATAATTTCGTGTGAAAAGCTAGGGATCTGTAACGTTTTATAGCCGATGAGGATATGACTATTGGCTTGGTTTTCGTTTTTATTGTTGTTCGCAGCCAATCAGAGTAAACGTGGGCCATAGAAGCTATGGTTTTTTGCCCAAACGCATTGGTATCAACGAATGTTGATTAAATGCTGGCTGTTTAAATACTTGTTGTGTCTGTTCTACGTTGATTCTGCTTTGTCCCGTTGCTGAGGGAGTTTCTTATTTTTCGAGTTTGGATTTTTGAGATTCTCAATGTCTGTGTGGTTGGGGGCGTTGTTGATTGTGCACGATTTCTCTCTTTTCATTTACTCTTCGATCATTTGAGCTAGCTCAAAATTGATTGAATTGAAAGAGGTTTGTACGGATTGATATGCATACGAATGAGGTTCTTATTTTTCACATTGCTTTTTTCTCTCTATGTCGCAAGGCAGAAGGTTTAGTGCCAGTGATTAATTTTTGGTTGACTTCATAGGGTCTAGACGCTGCCAAATATTATTTGAACGGGGGGATAACAACTACTATCGCTAGGATCTAGTTACTGAAGAACAAATGGAAAAGGAAAGTTTAAAAACTCAGCATGTAAGTTGTGGGGACACATGGTTCTTTATTGGCCATAGCCCGGAAGCACTATCGAGTTTCTGACGAGTCTTTCAAATTGGAAATTAGAAGTGACCGGATTGTTTTTTTCAAGTTCTATCTCAATTCTGGCGATGTCTTTCCTCCTTTATCAATAGGTTGCAGTTCTTTTATCAAAGTAGTTGAAGTCTTTGGTTCCAGGCTGCATTGGAATTGGAACTGATTTGAAGAAAGTGGTGATTTCGGGAAGGAATTATATCTATTTAGAAATTACGACTAACCTCGACCTTTTCCTTTACATTTTATGGTATATGAATGCACTGAGCGAATGATTCTACATTTAGTAGTAGAGTTTCTGGGATTGTTGTTTGTTGCAAGAATATTCAGCTTCAGTTCGTGACTATTGGGCTATAGGTTGGGATTTTCTAGTTGGTATTTAGAGAAGAATCAAAAACCATTTTGAATCGGAATCTAAACAAAAGGCATGACCAAGGTGGTGAGCCACAGTTTTTATGATGTACAAGTTTAGACAATTTTAGTGGACCATCTTCTTGTCTAATATCATCGAATATGAGGAAATGAGAAATGCTGTACCCCGTTTCTGTAAATATGTTTGATATATTATACTAATCGTTCTCTTTCTTCTCCATGCTTGATTGACATTGTCAAAGTTATTAATTCTGAGCAGGGGATGGCTACAGCGTTGTGCTTCCAGAGAAATTGCAGACTGGAAAGTGGAATGTATATAGGTAAAGATTTTAATGGGTTCTTTGAATTTGATTTGCCCTTTCTGCATGACTATGCTTCATAAAGATCATTTGTTTCCTCATGGTAGATCTGCTCGCTCTCCTTTGAAACTTGTGGATAGATTTCCTGATCATCCGGAAATTGGTACATTGCACGAAAACTTTACGTGAGTATCTGTACTTCATCTATCTCCTTTCCGAACACAAAGAACTGGTATCCTTTGTTTACTGCTAATATTGATTATCTATATAGCTTTTGACTTGTGACTTTACTTTCTCCACTTTAGGCGCTCAACTGATGTATATAGAGACTATAAATATCTAGGTACCCGAATCCGATGTGATGGAACAGTTGGAGAGTGAGTTTTATGCTACCGTTGAATTTCTAATTCTTTTGCTGTGGTTTTTTCCATATTTTTTTGACAAATCCTCACTGTTTAAGGTACAAATGGATGACATATGGAGAAGCAGGTACTGCTCGGACAGCATTAGGTTCTGGCCTTGTAAATCATGGTATACCAAAGGTGAGTGACTGAATGCCTAAAGCTATGATAATGTTTAGTTTTTCTATAGAAAAAGAAAAGATAAGAAAGAATAATATTTAGTTTATTATTTCTTTAGCGTTGTCTAACTATTGTGGGTATCCTTGGCACAGGGATCTTGCATTGGATTATATTTCATCAATAGACCTGAGTGGCTTGTAGTTGACCACGCCTGCTCAGCATATTCTTACATATCAGTTCCTTTATACGATACTCTTGGTTTGTCATTTCTCTTTTAGATATTGTTTTTTTTTTTTTTTAAATTTCCCCTTTTGGTGTTGTGTTTGAATTTCTTTCTTTCTTACAGGTCCTGATGCGGTCAAGTATATTGTAAATCATGCTCTTGTACAAGTTATATTTTGTGTTCCTCAAACATTGAATTCTGTGAGTGAAACATTTGAGATTTTAGTCAATCTGTTGCATTCTTAGAAATTGATTTTGATATTCAAAAGAAATAACATTGCTGAAGGACCTGTTTCTCATAGTATCAGAAACTGGCCTCAGCTATATTCTTGATTTTTGATGAGAGATTTGACTTCAGGAAATAATTCAATATTAATTAACTTTTAATTTGCAGTTACTAAGCTTCTTGTCAGAAATTTCAACCGTACGGCTGATTGTGGTATGAATCACAATGTGTTTGCAATTGATCTTAATTTGATCTGATATCCGTTTGCTTGTTACAACCTACAATTAGTTAATTAATTTAGCTTCCAAATTTTGTAGGTTGTAGGTGGGCTAGATGATCAAATACCATCACTTCCATCATCGACAGGGGTGCAGGTTCTAACGTATGCAAGTTTGCTTAGTCAGGTAAGCTCTTAGTTTCCCATGATATCATTGGAAAGGAGAAGGAAAAACTGAAAAAGTCCTCCCACGATGTCATAAAAAAGATGCTACATGGTTAGCCGTATGCATGAGTCCTATGGGGCTGCATCTTCTTTATTAAGCTATGTATATTGAAAACCTCTCATTGAGATAATGAAAAGGAATAAAACTCCCAAAGGAGAAATGAGTTATCAATGGTTCATGTTCCAACATTAGTGAAAAGCCCTAGTTCAAGACCAAAAAAATATTGCCGCATCTTTCTTAGATGCATGGTGATAAAAGAAACAATATGCAACTTCGTATTTCTTTGCTAGCATGGGGTTTCCCTGTGGGGGGGGTGGGGGGGTATGATTATGGTTTCTTAGATGTACCGTTCTGTTTACTCCATTTTTTTAAAAAAGTTGTCCTGATTGGACATTCTTTCCTCCAGGGAAGCGCTAACATCCAGCCTTTTTGCCCTCCAAAACCTGATGACATTGCAACTATTTGCTACACGAGTGGTACAACTGGGACCCCAAAGGTATAACTAACTTCTAAAAATTCTTCTATCTGAGCTCGAAGCTGCTGACATTGTTTAATGATGACTTGATCTTTCACACCTAACAAGGTTATTTTTCTTATGTTCACATTAATATCTTGCCAGGGTGCTGTACTGACACATGGGAATTTAATTGCAAGTGTTGCTGGATGTTCTATTGCTTTGAAATTTTTCCCCTCAGATGTGTGAGCATCGGGTGTTTCACTTTTACATTACAGTAATGTGACACTGTCGTCTAATTTCATTGATGTTTTTGGTTTGCACTGATTTACATTCTAATTATCAGCTACATATCGTACCTCCCTTTGGCACATATATATGAACGGGCTAACCAGGTCTCGACGGTTTATTTTGGCGTTGCTGTTGGTTTTTACCAGGGGGTATGAAGCTATATCTATACTAACTTCAATGAGTACTGAGCTTACTATGAACTTGAGAGTGATTTCATTCATTACTTGAGGCAACCTGATGTGGTCTTCTATACATGTGTTAGGACAATATGAAATTGATGGATGATATGATTGCATTAAGACCTACAATCTTCTGCAGTGTTCCCAGGCTGTATAACAGAATATATGCTGGGTAAAGATCATGCATCAAAAGTTATTGATCAATCAGAATATACAATGCTTCTCTTGTCATTGAGTTGATTACATGGTGAACAGAATTATTAATGCTGTAAAGACCTCTGGTGTGCTGAAGGAGAGACTGTTCAATGCAGCTTACAATTCCAAACGACAAGCAATAATGAATGGTACGATGGAAATTAATGTGTTTGTATTGTGTTGCATCCATATCTTGTGTTGCGTTTGTGCCTTTTAGGTCCTTGTCCTTGCCGTTCTCAATTTTCATAAATTTTGCTTATCGGTTCCTACTTGCATCCATTTATTGTGCTCTGACGTTTTCATTTTCACCTTTTACGTGTTGGTATTTTCAAAATCTTGTAATCTGATTTATTGTTTGTATTTGGGGCATCCTGCTATTAAAGGAAAAAGTCCATCGCCCCTCTGGGATAAATTGGTGTTTAATAAGATAAAGGCAAAGCTTGGAGGACGAGTTCGTGTCTTGGCATCTGGTGCTTCACCGTTGTCTCCTGATATACTGGAATTTTTAAAGATGTGAGTCTTTAATATTTTGGTTCACAGTTTTAAATTTAGGAGACGGTTATATTATTTCAGATTTCTTCCAGTTTCTGAAGAATTAGATGTAATTGCTCCACAGCTGCTTTGGTGGTGTAGTATTTGAAGGCTATGGAATGACAGAAACTTCTTGTGTTATAAGTGCTATGGATCCAGACGACACCCTTTGTGGTCATGTTGGGGCTCCTAATCCGGCTTGTGGTAAGCAACTGACACGAGCTTCTCAGTCATTTAAGATATGCTTGAGGAGTTTGTTGGTGATGAATGCGCGAATATTTTTTAACGATTGCATCTAACTCTGCTGCTATTTTACTGAAATTCTTACGTGCATTAAATTCAATTTCGTGAAAGTGTGGGAAATGGCTTTGAAGTTGTAAGTCTAAAAAAGAAAAAGTACTCAATATGACTGTTACCTTCCTAACCATTGGATGAATGGTGAAATTGTAGGTGTTAATTTATTTTTCATACATTCAATGGTGTAAATATGCCAGCGGTATTGCTTTCTTCCCCTTGGATAATTTCTCCCACACAAAGATAAAATAAATGTAATATCAATTAGTGCAGAGTAACTTATTATGGTTTTGCACCCCTGTGTGGGTAACTTAATTCTTGCCATTGATTCTTTGGCCTTTTTCAAGCTCACTGTAATTCTTCTTGATTCATTATTCCGAGTCTGGGCTAAAAATTGTCCTTCATTTCTGTTTTAGAAATAAAGCTCGTGGATGTTCCAGAGATGAATTACACATCTGATGATCAGCCTTATTCTCGTGGCGAGATCTGTGTCAGGGGTCCCCTTGTTTTCAAGGGTTATTTCAAAGATGAAGTGCAGACGTAACAATTTTCTTTGCTCATCTCTTTGAATGTCTTTAATTCATTAGAGTACTTTATAGTTTGAATAATGATTTGAAATGGACAGGAGGGATGCTGTTGACGAAGATGGCTGGCTCCATACGGGAGACATTGGATTGTGGATGCCGGGTGGTCGTTTAAAGATTATTGACAGGTGAACTCTATCGCTCCACCTTTCATCGTTTTTCAACTCATAGAATAAGAACAGACTTAATTAGTTGAAAGATTGCTGTAATAAAATTCTGAAATTTGCTGAAGTCATTGAAGAATTGCCTGGAGGTTTTATATACTTTTTGCGCCATGAATTGATTAGTATTTATTTTGGAGACTGGGGAGTAATAATATTTTGTTATATAATAATGTGACAGCCTAGAACTACTTATATTAGAGAAAAACCTACATCAACAAAGAAAAAAAAGACAATAAACACCAAATATTGACGACTAATATTTACATAATTATCCTATATTCTCGGGTTCATTAGCTAGAAGTAACATCTTTTCTCTTTGAGAAACGGTCGTAAATAAATCTCCTATACATCTTTGTAATTGAGGGATTGACTTCTTTTATTCAAATTATTGTACTTTTTCTTAGGAAGAAGAACATCTTTAAGTTGGCACAGGGAGAGTACATTGCACCAGAGAAAATTGAAAACGTGTATGCGAAGTGCAAGTTTGTCGCACAATGCTTTGTTTACGGTGAGAAATGAAATTCTACTATCTATTCAACCTTTTTGTCTATTCACATGATGAAAATATGACTGGTCCTTATACATGCTACCATGACGTGGAGCCCCTTGATTACTGACACTCTTTCCACCTTCCTGAAGGTGATAGCTTTAATGCATCTCTGGTAGCTGTAGTCTCAGTTGATGTGGAGACGTTGAAAGCATGGGCTTCTTCTGAAGGCATTAAGGTAACGCTAGTTTGTCGTAGTCTTAGAAATATTATACATTTACCTCCATTCTAAACTTGAGTTGGAAATGAGCACTTCTCTTGGGCAATTGAGAAATTTATGACTAGTTCAGCTAGGGGCTTGTTGCTTTGTTCTGCATCCTTTCTTAGGTGGCCTTTTTTAGGATGTTATAATTTGAATAATCGAGTTGGTTTAGAGAAGATTCAAACTTAGAATTCTACTGCTTTTGTATTTCAGATAATCAATTAACAAGATGCAATATCTCCATTTTTATATATTTTTTTGGATAAGAAACATGTAAATTCATAAAACAAAAGAGAACAACCTAAGGGCATGGAAAAAGAGGGCCCTCCCCAACAAAAGCTAAAGAATATTGACCTTTCAATGTTTGAAAATCATAGAAAGGCTTAATCATAAAAGTGTTTTGTGTAATTCGTACTCCACCAAGAAGCCGTGTGTTGCAACATAGTCCAAAAAAGAATCAAAAGAATTATAGCTATCTCAAAAAATTATACTATTCCTTTCTTTCCAAATACACCACAAAAGTGACGGGGTAGCACATCTTCATAAGATGTTTTCTTTCGGACTATAATTTATAATGTCAAGCCCTTTCAGCATCCAACTATCAACCTTACTAGGAAGACAAAGCTCCAAATAAAAAATTATAAACAAAGTGTTCCAAGCATTCCTAGTAAAGAGACAATGAAAAAATAAGTGGTGCAGAGTCTCCTCATCTTTGAAACAAAGGCAGCACATCGAGGGGCTGAGCATAGTGTGTTGGAATTTATTTTGGAGCGACTATAAGAAAAATTTCACATTTTCGGGATTTTAATCTTCCATACGTGGCGAATCAAAGGAGCAGCAATGGAGTGACATCTCTTGGTTAAATTAAGAAAAGTAGATATCGTAGAAAAGCTGCCATTGACGTTAGGAGTCCATTTAAGACTATATATATCACCACCATCTAAGGGGCCCAAGAATGAAGATTTTCCAGAATTGAGGCCATCAAGCACATTTCTTCTAACCTCCAAGTTCCACGTTCCACCAATATCTCCATTTATAGATAGCCGATAGGCAAGAAAATCAAAGCAAAAAAAATTGAAGGAGATTAATATGGTATCAGTTACAGGCTACAGCAAATCAAAAGATATAACAAAATTATATATTATATACAAATCTAGACTTCACACTGAAGACCTTTTATAACTTCTCTACAACAGTTATTTTGCATAGTTGAAGTCCCTTCATGCAGGGGGATTTTTTTTCTTTTTTTGTATGTACATGTATTCTTTATTTATTTATTTATTTTTTGAGAGGGCGTTGTTTCTATGTAGAAAATACAAATTTAATAGGGTATTTGCATAATCTTCGCAAGTTGTGCATGGATCAACTCAATTTCCGATATCATTTTTCCTTGTCTTTCTAAACAGTGCTTGTCTAACAATTTACGTGCAGTATAATGATTTAGCCCAACTCTGCACTGACCCGAGAGCAAGGGCCGCAGTATTGGCGGACATGGATGCCGTTGGAAGAGAGGCACAGGCAAGCAAGCAAAAAATTATTGTGTAAATTATTGATTCAGTTATGCAATTTTGCTTACTCTCGCAGCAATAATATAACACAAATCCCCTTGTTTAATTCCAGTTGAGAGGTTTCGAATTTGCAAAAGCTGTCACTTTGGTCCATGAGCCTTTCACATTGGAGAATGGTCTTCTCACTCCTACATTTAAGGCAAGTGGCGAATGTAGACATTATCATGAGATCGTTGAATGATTATACTATCATGATATTTTCTGATATGAATTCTTTTTCTTTTTCCATAGATCAAGAGACCCCAAGCCAAGGAATACTTCGCAAATGCCATATCCAATATGTACGCTGAGCTTGCTTCATCAGATTCCTCCTCCCAGAAAATGTAGCAAACTGGAAAAACTGTTAGTTTTTCTTCATCCCTAATCTTCTTCTTGAAAAAATTATAGCAAGTTGAATCTCTTAAGATCTTGAAAACAAAAAACACGAGCCCCTTGGAATCGATCTATGAGATCGGAGCATGCACCTTCTGTTTGTTACATGGTGCTCTTCTTGCTGTACCATAACATCAGTGTGTTGAGCCACTGACATCTCCTCGAAGAACATACCATTTGCTAAGTATCCGATTGTTTGGCCAAAGATAGAGGACGATGGAAATCAAATCATTTATGATTTTACAAACTGGAATAATTTATGATATTCATTTAATTAAATAAATTTGGTTACTCTAAATCCTCTTTCAGCTTCGAGTAAATTAAGTTAGCATTATTATGCTCTTGCTCATGTGTGACATTATTACTCCTTTTTCAAGCCTTCTCAACTTTAATAATTGCAAGTAGTTACCATGAAGAAAGAACTGGCTGTACGTTTATAAGACTTGGTTGAGAGAATTTGAATTATCCTATTTCAAACTATTTAGTAAGATTTTGTCAAATTAGAGGTTTTTATCAAACCATAGAAACTAATTATGATGAAATTCATAGGCTAAATTTTAACTTTTTCTAAATTTTATAGAAACCAAATTTGCAATTTAACCTTAATTCAACTTTATTTTTTTGATATTGATGACTGTTCAAATCAGTTTACGTTCACTTTTCAACATTTATGTAACTTTATTTTCAAAATATGTATCTGTTGATCTTTAAATTTCATGGATGCAAAGTATACGTAACAAGTTTGGGATGTAATTGAAATGGTTTAATATTTCAAGTTTAAAATAGACAGACAAATTAATATATAACTTATTAGTATCATTACAAAAGCAAACATCTTCAGGCAAAAGTTTAGAAGTTTTGAGCTCCATGACATAAAAGATATCATTCCTTTGTTTGTGCCCGAAGCAAAATTGCTTGTGCAATGCATAAGAAGTCCACTCTTTTAGCCAAGGGAAAAAGAGCTTGAACCTCATTAATTTATTATCCCATTGTTATATCTATTTGGTGCCTAATCCTTCTACCATTTAGGGAAACCCTTCAAGAAATTTTAAAGCATTACTACAACTCGAGGGAAGGTCCAAAGGCATTACTATTTTTCTTCACACTTCTTTTCTGACCCTCAATTTCGTCCTCTTCTACAAATCTCTTCCAAAACCAATGCCGTTTCCATACTTGTTCTGTCATTTCTTCAATCGGTACATTCTTTGTCTCTGGCAACAAGAATAACACAAATACTGACATTATCAAAACCCAGCTAGAGAAGAATAAGAATATTCCAAACTTCAAGTGACAAAGCATCGAGAGGAAGGCTTGAGCTATCACGAATGTAAATAGCAAATTTACACAAACGGTCACACTTTGACCGGCGGAGCGAGTCTCCAATGGGAATGTTTCGCTTGGAATCAACCATCCTAGTGGCCCCCATGACCATGCAAATGAAGAGACGAAGGTGCAAACCATGACCACAACTAATGTTGCAAAGCTTTTGGTTAGATTGTCGGAGTGATCCTTAACTTTGATTCCTAGAACTATGGCGATCATCAATTGGGAAATGAACATCTGAACTCCGGCTTCAAGTAATAACATTCGACGTCCGACTTTGTCAACAGAGTAGATTGATATGATTGTTGAGGCGACATTGACAGCTCCAGTTATGACGGCGGAGTACAAAGAGGCACTACTTTTGAAACCTAGTGTGTTAAATAGGACTGGAGCATAAAACATAATCGCATTGATACCTGTGAATTGTTGGAATATCTGTTTGGAAGAAGATGAGGATTCAGTGAGCTATTAGTACGATCAACTAGATCAACTAGAATGATGAATTTCAATAACAAATCCAAGTACAAATCAGTAATCTAGATTTTGAAGGAGGGAGAGAACTACAAATTCTCTTTAAAGCCCTTACTTTTTACCCTTGGAAGTAATATCACGTTTCAAAACTAATTTGAGTTGTGAAGGCAAACCAACAGGAGAACGGTTCATTTATGAGTAAATTCAAACCTAAGTTCAAAGATCAAATATAACTTGTATTTGGATTGTTTTGGAAGATGAGTTTGAAAACACAAATTTGTTTTGCTAACATTTGCTCAAAAGGCCTCATATGGTGGATGGTTATTACCCACGTATATTCCCATACTCTTTAGTCATTTCCTACGGAACTTGGTCACACGATCAACTAAGATATAATATACAAAGAATTTAAAAGTTGACCTAGTCCATATGACAAAGATAATACTATTATCTTACTTTGGAAGACCTTATCTCTAATAAGATATATAAATGAATTACCTATTTCATCATTGTGAATGAGTTTTGAAATAGAACCTCATATTATCATATAAATATCGGATGTGGTTGCAATAACACAAAGATAGCTCAAGCAAGATACTTAGAATGAAATCTCTGGGGAAGAGTTGAACGGTAATGTATGATACTAACCTGGAGGGCAACAGCAATGATGAGCTGAGGGCGGTTCCTCCGCTTGAGTAGGTTTCTAAAAGGGTGTTTTATCTCTCGAGCAACACGGCTGGCCTCTACTAGCTCCAAGAACTCTGCTTCCACATTATCAGTCCCACGTATCTTTTTAAGCACCGCTTTGCCTTCTTCCATACGGCCACGCTCTATGAGGCTGTTGGGAGTGTCCACCACCATCAAAGCCCCCAGAGTTAGGAGGCCGGCGGGAATTCCGGCCAAGCCCAGCGACAGCCTCCACCCCCACCCGCCCTCTATTCTGTATAGACAAAAAAAGAAAAGAAAAAGGCTTACTTCTTACGTTGAAATGAAAATTTGTGCTATGTTTCTTGTTTAGTCAAGAGGGAACTTACTTAGCAGTGAAATAGTTGACCAGATTTGCAAATAGAATGCCTATGGTGACGTTGAGCTGGAATAGTATGTTTAGTCCTCCACGGATTCTAGTTGGGGCGATCTCCGAAAGGAATAATGGAACTGCCTGTTTCACATATTGATTTCCATTGTAATTAGTCTGAAAGATGAAGGTAATTGGAGCTAATAGACATACCATCTACAAATTTAACAAATAGCTATGTAAATCTTAGCTTTAAAAGAGTTGATCTAAAAGATTATTAAAATATAGTTCCGATTAAATACGTGTGTGTGCGCGTTATATATCGAATAGTTGGAGATACTGTAGATCGTGAAGAGCTAATGAAAGAACATCAACATGGGAAATTGTCACAAATATGAAATAGCTATTTTGCCTTGTAAAATCAGCACATTTTTTAAAAATTGTTTAAACATAATTTTTCAATCTCACTCAAACGAGATTGATCAATGTGATTCTTCTAAAACATTAAAATTTTTCAATTTAACCATTGTTTTGGGTTGTTCAGTGCATCTAGTTGATATTAGATCGATTAACAATTTTTCAAATCTATTCAAATCAGTAAAATTAGAAAACATAGATTTATGCCAAATCTTTAAATTTAAAAATAACTAATATTTCTTCGATAATGTTTATTGAGATGCACCTGAAAAATCCAAAATAGCCAAAACAATAGATAAGTTGAAATTTTTTAATATTTTAGACAAATCTCGTTAGTCAATCTAAAGACCGACAGAGAAAAAATGTTTAAACGATTTTTAAAAGGAGTGCTAGTTTTACGAGATAAAACCTATTAGAAGTTATTTCTGACCATTTTTCATTCAAGAGAAAGTGATGTTTGAAAATTAGTAGTAATACTTCATAAAAAAAAGGATGGAGAAAAAAATATAAAACAAAAAAAGGAAAGAAAAAAAAGAAGGATTGAGGAAAGGTGTAGAAAGAAATAAAAATGGGTGACGTAGACGGCTTCATGTGACAAATTATATTAATGGCCATAAAGAGAAAAAGACACTTTATTTTACAATTCACAAGCTTCCAATGGGTCTTCATTTCAAAAGTTCAATTATATTTTTGGTCTTTATTTTCCTTATACCTAAACTTGCTGATTCTAATTGGTCTTACACTTACTACATATATAGAAAAAATTATCTTAAAGAGTAGTAAAGAAATTATTGGTCACAACAGCACTATATTATTGTCTACAGACTACACCAGCTCTGCCACCCTCTTCTCAAATAAATTATAATATTATAATTAATACCACCCATTACTAACAAAGATAAAAAGGAATATGGATAAAATTTAACCTCTCTGGAATGAACTATGAATTGGGAAGAAAAATCATGTAAACTTCAAATTTTGATAAAGAACACTAACCATACATACATTCTAAACTAAAATGACAGAGATTGAAATAATATATGCACATGCTAATTAATAATAATAGTTGAAAAAAAAACAAATAACTATCTTATGCACATATTTTTACATCTCAAATATATGAACTAAATTTTGTTAGGAAGCATACCAACATTCAGCAAACGTACAGGTAATATATATTTTTCTTTAAAGTTAAAAGCTAATAATGAAATAGAAACAAAATCCATATAGGTTCTTTGAACAAGGGGTGGAATGTGGTGGCTATCTAGACAATATCGTCTCATCTTGTTTTGACCCTGTTTGCTTATTTATTTATTTTGTTGGTAACAAGTTCGTTTCTATGCTTACAAAAATGTGTAAATATTTGTCTCACCTTTTTTTTTCTCTTGTGTATGTGTTTTTTTCTTTGTAGGTTAAATTTTACAAGATTAGTCTTCAAAATTTGATGAGTGTCTAATAGGTTTAATCATCAAAATTTGTGTCCCAATAAAATTTTAAATTGATAATACATAATGAATTTATGAATTGTACATTTATTGTCTAATAGGGCAGCTCTAGTCAACATTTTTCAAATTTCTTAATCTTACTAAAAAAAAAAACGTACTTATTTTTTAGATCAATGTTCACAAGCCTATTAGTAGAACGAGAATGACAAATTAAACATCCCAACTTTAAAACGAAAATAACAATTGCCGTTGAACTTAAGCTCATTCTTGTTTTCTAAGTTTGAAATGTATATATTATTCGGAATGGATGTAAAAAATTAATGTGATCTTGTTACCTATGTTTATTAAACCTAGAAAACAATTATATATAAGGCAAAATATAAGCGTATATATTTCATGACCTATATACACTTGATCTTAGCCAAAAGTCCGAGAAAAGTATATATCTCGAGTACCCTTTATATGTGAATAATTAATCTAATAATTTAAATTATTTTTAATTTGAAAAAAATAAAAAATATATATATTAAACTCTCAAATATTCCAAATCAGCAGCACAATCAGCAAAAATTAGCAAAAGAAAAAAGGAAAAAAGAAAACGAAAGGAATTTTAGGCAAAAATAGATTATTTTCCAAATAAAATTAACAATCTCATCATCTCATGATTAGTTAACTAAACAATTTAAAGATCATTTAAAATCATTTTCTAGATTTAAAATATTAATAATGTGACTAAATAAATGTAAAATCTAAACTCGATGAACTAAAAATGTATTTTACTCATTATATGTTAGAAATATCAAAATATAGACATGAATATTTATTATTCTATATATTTAAACTCTTAAGTAATTTAAATATTTTTGAGCTAAAAGAAAGACTAAATATATATTTAATATATATCTATACCTATCAAATAATATATGTCATATAAACGAAACCATACATATTTGAAAACTAAATTCAACGTTATCACATAGTCGATATGATCATAAAATGACTATAACTAACATGCTCATTAAAGTACCTATATATCTAGAGATGTTGACGTTATTTTCACTATAAAAATATATGACCATAAAAGTTCGACACAAAAAAGTTTTTGTAAAATCCAAAAGTTAAAACACGAGCATAAAAATTCCATGCCACAATAACATATAAAACAATGTACTCAACTAAATTTATAGTGGTTCCTATCTTATTTCATTTTACTGTAAGAAAAACATTATGTAAAGTAATGTTTAAGTGAAATATTATTTCTTATTGGATTAAAATTTTGTAAAGACAGAAAGACGCAATTTGGACGTTTTGTTTATTATTCCACTAACCGACCATATCTAATGCCAATCAGAACTTGTAAATTAAACATACCTGATTAGCGAAGCCAACTCCACAGCCAAGTGAGATCCTACCGACTATGAGCATCATCAGATTTTCAGCGGTGGTATTAAGCACGGTTCCAATAATGAAGAAAACGCCAGCAATTAACATCGTTAATTTTCTTCCAAGCTTCCTGGTGGTGTAGGAAGCAAAGAAAGTCGCCGTTAAACCGGCCAAATACAGCGACGATGTAAATAATTGAAGGCCTTGATTATCGTATTTACAGTAGTTGCTATCGATTTCTTCCTTCAGCTGTGTCTTCCGATACACAACCGGAAAAAACTTCTTCAAGAAATCCGGCATCGAAGTAACTCCTCCTGCATTTAACGATTAACCAAAAATTGATTTAAAAGAAAAGCGTAGTAAGGCATAGCTGGTAGGGTAATCGATCGAGCACATCGTCGTTGTTCTATACATTAGCAAATTAATATCTCAACATTTTAGGCTAATTTATATTTCTGTAATTTTAGGCTAATTTATAGCACAAAGTGTAGTGTAACAGTCGTGATAGCAGAACACACAGTCGATCGATCAATCATAATAGTATAGAAGCCATTCGTTCAGAATTTTGATTAATAAAAAACTGATCAAGAGGAAAAAACCACAACAAGGCGACTGATAATATGAAGTGATATAATCAAGTACATCGCGAGTCAATCATAAATGGCCATAAGTTTAGGATTAACAAAATAATAATAAAATCACCGTGTACGAAGATCCGAGAAGATTTGAATTCATATCGATGATAATTTCAAACTAAATAAGAAAGAAACGTCATCCTGATTCTTGACAACTGAAATCGTGATGTGTTCTTAATCAATGTATAAGATAGAGATCGAGAGCGAGAGAGAGTTTGAGTAGTGACCTGAGACACCGACGTCGTAGCCGAACATGAGACCGCCGGTTGCCGCCATTACACAGGAAATGACAACGATCGGAGTGATTTTAGCCTCGAACTCTGTTCCGCCATTCTTGTGGACGGCGGAGAATCCTCCGGCAGGCATGGTTACGGTTCTTACTAAACACGATCACCTAATTAATGGAAATCTTCAGGAAAGTACTTCCGGAAGAAAAGGCGGCAATGGTTAATAAGGAAAATTCAAGAAGAAGAAAAAATGAGAGAAGAGAGTAAAAGGAGAAATTGGTGTGTGGAGTGTGAAATGGCGTGAGGAATTTATAGGCTGAGGGACAATCGTATCGGACTGCACTTGTCAGGAGGCACGGCGAATGCCCAGCGCCAGCCCGTGCCCTCCGCCAGGATTTTGCCACGTGGCAACATAAATAAACAAAAGTGAGATTCGAGGGTAAAAGTGATTCATTTTGATCACTATTGGCAAGGCAACATTATATGAAATTTATAAATGATTGAAATCTTTATGTTCTAAGCATTGTTCAATGGATTTGAACTTTGTACTATTGTCAAACTAGAACCATATACAGACATTAAACTTTAGTAAATTGTTCATACAGTATGATAGTAAAACTTTGATGGAAAAAGAAAAGACTAAGAGTATAATAAAATTGTGAGGTGTAATTAAGAATCTCTAGCTTCAAGATAGATAGTAAGAACACTATGTCTATTGTGTTAGATGAATTGTACTCATTTTTGTAAGTTTTTTTTAATAAAAAAATAATTGAACTTTTGACCTCAAAATTGATAAAGAACATTTTTTTTAAAGCTGAATAGTTAAACTATATATTCATTTTTAAATCACCAATTGATCCCAAAAATTAACTTAAACTAGTAAGTGAAAGGTAAATAATATTGCATGAATTAGAACATATGACCATCCTAGATTATTGACTATGATATACCATATTAAATTACCGATTGATCCAAAAGTTTAAGTTAGTGAGTTAAGATATAAGATAAATACGTTATGATAATCTTAAAATCTTAAAACATTAATTGACAAAAAAAAAAAAACTTAAGCCAATCAGTAAAGATAAATATAATTTATATTAGCTACATCTTGTAAAAGAAGTTGACATGTATTTCTAACAATAATATATGACCTCCTAACTCTTATTATGGTCAAAGCTCTTTTCATCTTCAAATTATATTGACTATAACAACAGGTTTATTTCTAATATAAAATATATCTTTCAAGACTCTTACAACTCTTTGTTCGATATATACTTAAAGATCAATCATCGTTATAGTTTCAAACGTTTTGATAGCACTTATCTACCTCACAAGTATTTAAAATAAATGAACCTTATTACTGTTTTAAATCAACGAAAAAGGACTCACTTTAGTTGCATGGTTTCGTTAATTTTTTTCCTCTCCCATTATTTCCGTACTAACTCTAAGTCAACTTAATGAAAACCAATTAGTGGAATGTGGAGTCATAAGGTCATGAGGAGACAAGTTTTAGTAATTTTTAGATAAAAGTTCATTAATTATGGATTAAATATATCCACATGTGCAACTACTTCTTTCTTTATTTATTTTTTTAAATCAATGTTTTCCAATACATTTATTCTGACCTCTTGTAATAAATTTCCAACGCATTAACCAAACAATGATTATGTGCACCTCTTAGTAGGAGAATTTCATTAGATTAATTTGAAAAAAGAAAAAAAAAGGTTGGTGGTCGACGTCACTTCGATAGCTTTCCAAAATTTGAGTCTTGAGATTTCCCCACGAAATTGTTTAATTTCAATTGAAAATTAATGCTTCAAATCATATTGCACATTTTGCTTTGGGGCCCATTTGGAATTCATAATTAAGTGGAGCAAATTAAAAAAAAAAAAAAAAGTTCTTAAGAAGATCATTGGTTTGCTGAAAATGGAACTTTCTATGATGGGTTGGTTGAAAATGTTTAAAATATTTGAGGGCACAATCTCCCAATTTCCATTTATTTTGGTGTCTTTTTGAATACTTGGTTTTGGGTATATTTGGTGGATGAGAATAATTTTCAATCACAAGTAATTGTAAGCCTTTGAATCAATGTTAGTGTGTTGTGTTACTATTAGGTTACCACTAGGCTTATGATCCACCCTACTTGATTTGACTTACCCACTAATTACATCAAAGTGGATAAAAACTTTGGAGGTTTTTTTTGGATTAAAATTACACATTTAATCCTACTTTACATGAATTTAATTTTCATGAATACCATTGAAAAAATGTAGAAAAGAAAACTTGTTTTCATTCAAGTTAATTTTAAAGTTAAAACATATAAAATTGAAATTATTTATATACAAGTGTAAGATTTAAAATCTTATTAAATTTATCTTCTAGCTCCAACTATGTTGATAAATCTATCTCGTTGAAGTCAAAATATGGTGAAAAGAAATGAAAACTGGAAAATTTTGAAAAATTGGACAAATATTTATCTACCATACTAGTGTAAATTATTTTTAAATTTGTGTAAATATTTTATAATATTTTATTATATTTGTAAATATTTTATAGATAATTTTTTTAAAAAACAAACTATTTATAATTCATAGAAAAAATAAAATTACACTTAATTCAACTTAACTTTTGTTTACTATTATTTTTATTTTAACCTAAAATTTTGGAAATATATACCTTTAAGTATTTTTTAGAGCAAATTGCAAATTTTTTCTGTTTGATGGTAGATAAAATTATACACTAAAACATTTAATCATACAATTTTAGTCCTTAAATATTAAATTGTACGTTTAAATTTACTGTACTTGTAGAAATTAAACTTCTAAGTAATAAAAGTTGAACCATCCAAAACTGTTTAACATTTATATAATTTTGAGGGACTCAACTTTTATAATTGACAGTTAGAGGGTACAAATGTATGCAACTACCACTCTGTTTTATTATATATATATATATATATATATATATATATATAATTTTACGCATTATTGAAAATACTTAAAACATTATTGTTACGTGTGAAAGTTGATAAAATAAAAATTGAACTTAATCTTTAATTTCTTAAATTTGAGACTATATGTATAAGTTGTGGTTGGAGATTGAGGTGATCTAAAGCCATACAACTAATTATTTATCAACCACATACAATTTTCCTATGAGTGTGGGTGGGTGAGTGGACTGTGTTATATTCTTTATTATGATTATCTTCTTCTTTTAGAGAAATGATTAATGGTGTCTTAGTAGAGTAAACTATACTATGATCGAACATTTTTTTCCTATAAATTGTATTATAGTTCAAGAATAACTGACATGATCTTTTACATGTTTCATATCTACGAAAAATAAAAAAGAAAAAAAAGAAGAAGAAGAGAAATTACTACCAAAATGAAGATCTCAACTCCAACTCCTATATTACCTGTATTATCAATATTGAAATTAGATGTTTGGTTCTTTTCTCCTACTTTTCAAGAGTTTTTTCTTTGTTTAAGAAACATATTTTTTGTTTTTAAAATCTATCCAAGAAAATATAACAAAAAAAAAATAATTTTCTAAAAATAAGAAACTGTAAAATGAAATGGTTAGTTATTAATAGGCCTTTACTTAATTATTCATTTTAATTTGGTAATTAGAGATTTTAAAAGGGGTGTTCTTTAGTTCACTATTGCGAAGATTCCAACAAAATGTTTTTTTTTAGAAAGTTGGCCAAACTAATAAGCATAATTGTTAAGAAATATAATATCAAGGTTCAAAAGGAATGCTTGTAATATAATCTTAATTTTTTACCAATGTTAATGTGTTTGAATGCTTGTTGTATCGTCTTAATTCTTTTTCGAAATTTGTATGATAAAATAGTTGATAGATTTAAATTGTAATTTTGGTTTTTATAATTTAGATTTTATTAACGGACAAAACTTTTATAAATAGTCAATACTACTGTTCATGGAGCTTTAACCTTGCAAAGTTTGGGTTTGCAGTTTTATTAAGAGTTCTTCTACCACCATACACTTAAAATATGCTCATATACACACAATTTATTATAAAAGAATGTAAATTAAAATAGATTTATGCACATTGTCTTCCTTAGATCAAAGTTGGATTTCCTATCTCTTTTTTTGTACTAATTAAAAAAAGTAAAATTTATGTCAAAATAATTAAACAGATTCTGCATCAATTTATCTCATATGATTTTCTATTTTTAAAAATAAAAATATTTAAATAATTTTTTTCCACTCACATTTTTTAAAAATACAAAACTACTTTTTTTTTTTTTTTGTAGTATTTAATTCATTTTAAAAATCTTGGCCAACTTGGCCAAAACTACTTCTTTCCTTGGAAATTTAGTTAGCATTTTAAAAACACTTTAAGAACGAAATTATAAACAAAGATAAATTACAATTCAATGTTCTTACAATTTTAGGATTGAGTCTAACTACTCCAATTTTAAAAGAATTTAGTAGCCTCTTAACTTTTTAAGGTTTGTTCTAGTTAATTAGTCCTCTATTAAATTTTACAACTTTTAAATATGTATATATCATCTAACTATATCATTTAAGAACGATATGATCCCTTAATTTATGACAAAATAAATAATTTTTTATTATATTAGTGACAAAATTATGTCAAAAAAAGAAAGTTGAAGGATTTATTGAAAGTGGTGGATTGTGGTACATTATTTGTAAGTCTAAGGACATTTTAGAAACCTTACAAATATAGAGATTTAGTAGACATTATTATAAAAAGATTTGTGAAGATATGATTTGGTATTGCAATTCACAACATATGATAACTCTAATATAATATCAAATAACCACATACGGTAGAAATCACTTCTATAATTATTATTCGATTCTACTTGCTCAACCCACGATTTAGTTTGAAAATGTGAATGTCAATATACGTTTTACAAAAAAATAACAATAGAAATATCAATAAGGAATGGATTTAAGTCAGGAAAAAAAAAGTGAAAAGTGAAAACATTTTATACTTTGTAAATATTATACTCATTCTAATGACATTATGTTTTTTTTTTTTTATATTCATCGTATGGTATAACATCTTTATCTCTATGTTGAACTCATAGATATGTAGATATATCGATGAAAATGTAGATACGTCAATAAAAATTTAATACATGCCTACGACTTTGACGTATCACACTCGTTCACAAGAATGAAAGTTAGAAAGGAAAGAAAAAACCAATACACAATAGCTTAGCTATATAATGCTTAAACGGAATCCTTTGTGTCTGTGTTATCCATAAATTTCTTCCAGAACCAATGTTGCTTCCACACTTTCTCTGTCATCTCTTCGAGGGGAACACCCTTTGTCTCTGGCAGCAAAAACATCACGAACAACGACATTATCAACACCCAACCAGAGAAGAACAAGAAGATGCCAAACTTCATATGGCACAACATCGACAAGAAAGATTGGGCTATCACAAAAGTGAAGACCATATTCACACAAACTGTCACACTTTGCCCAGCCGATCGAGTCTCCAATGGAAAAGTTTCACTCGGAATCAACCATCCGAGTGGACCCCAAGACCATGCGAAAGATGAAACAAAACTACACACCATCAACACCACCACAATCGCCATCCCACGCGACATATCATTAGAGCTATCCTGGAGTTTTAAGCCTAATAGAACTGCAATGATGGTTTGAGAGAGGAACATTTGGACTCCAGCTTCTAATAACAACATCCGTCGCCCGATCTTGTCGACCGAGTAAATAGACACCAATGTTGAAAGGACATTGACTGCTCCTGTTATGACAGAAGAGTACAAAGCCGCATCGTTACCGAAGCCTACCGTGTTGAACAAAACTGGAGCGTAGAACATAATGGCGTTGATGCCGGTGAGTTGTTGGAAGATTTGCAACATTATGGCAATGACTAAAGGTGGGCGATTCTGGCGCATGAGGAGGTTTTTGAAAGGATGTTTCACTTCTTGAGCAATGCGACTTGCTTCCAAGATCTCGAAATACTCTGGCTCAACATTCTCTGTTCCTCTGATTTTCTTCAACACTGCTTTTCCTTTCTCCAAATGACCACGTTCGATCAAACTATTTGGAGTATCATCAACCAAGATTGCTCCAAGCGTTAATAGAAATGCTGGAACGCCAGCCAGTGCTAATGATACCCTCCATCCCCATCCTCCTTCAATTCTGTCATATCATTTCAAAATTCTTAATTTTACATTTCATACACATTTCAAATAAAGAGAGAATTTTTTAATTTTCTTACTTGGATGTCCCGTAATTGATAAGGTTTGCCAACAAAATCCCGATGGTAACATCGAATTGAAACAATATATTCAAAGCTCCACGAATTCTCGTCGGCGCAATCTCCGATAGAAACAACGGCACCGCCTATTTTACAACATTAAGAGTAAGAACAGAGCCAAAACAGAGCAACACAGAGCAGAGGAAGAACGGAAGAAAATAAACCTGGTTGGCAAATCCAACTCCACAACCCAGAGAGATTCTTCCAAGAATAAGCATGAGGAGGCTAACGGCGGAGGCATTCAAAATAGTTCCGACAATGAAGAAAATTCCGGCGATGAGCATGGTCTGTTTCCGGCCGAGAGCTCTAGTGGTGTAGGAAGCGAAGAATGTGGCCGTTAACGCAGCGAGATAAAGAGACGAGGTGAACAACTGTAAGTTTTCATTATCGTATTTACAGTAATTGCTGTCGTCTCCTTGGTGTTGTTGAGTCCTTTCATACACTACTGGAAAAAACTCCTTAAGGAATGAAGGCATCGACGTCACTCCCCCTGTTTCGACATGTCGAATTAATAATAAAATTCATTAATTAAGAGTAAACTAGTTAATTAATTTAATTAAGTACCGGAAACGCCAATGTCGTAACCGAACATAAGGCCTCCAGTAGCGGCCATCATACAAGAAATGATAACCACCGGAGTTATCTTGGCCTCAAACTCCACGGCGGACGGAGCCACCGAAAACCCTGCCGCCGGCATCCCGTTTTGAGTTGAGGGAAGAAAAATATAGCGTGGGATAAGGAGATTTTGAGGTGCTTTGATTAATGAGATAAGGTGAAATCAAAAGATCTTTATAGAGCAACAAATGGTAGAATCAGAGACTTGAATTGGGATGATTCCAGCTCTGCATGTGCTAAATTTGAGGCCTAATTTGGCTAACCATGGCTTATATAACTGTTATTTAGAGCATCCCATTTTTTTTATTTTCTTTGAGTAAAAATAATAAATTAATAAATAGTCCTCCAACTTTGGATCAATTAATAATTTGGTTGTGGTTTATCTTTTCAATCCCTCTTCTCTGATCTCTTATGTCTATGAGATCTTAACCTCTTTCATAAAAAGTTTGTATGCATAAACCTTCTTAACCATTACAATTAAACCCACTAAACCTTCAGCAAACAAAATTCAAAATGCATGGTGTGATTCTAATTAACTTTTACCCCAAAGGAAGGTACTATGGTTAGGTTAGCTTATAACACAAACCCTCCCTGTTTTTAAAAACAGTATTTGGATATTTCCTCCACCGCACAAAATGTACCTAATTTCTTTTTTCTTTTCCAAACATTTAACAACCACATGCTTTGATACCATATTAAATTATTAATCATAAAAAATTTATGTCACCAATGAAGATAGGTTTAATATTATATCATCCAACAAGAGTCTTACATTTGTATGAAAAAAAGAAGATAAAAATACAATTTAAGGGATATAAGTTTTAGTTAACTATTTCTCAACATCATAAATGTAATGAATATTAGAGATATTATTAATTTTCTAGAATTAATTGTTTTATAAAATTAGTCTATGTATATTTAAATTGACTCAAATACAATCAAATATAAAGAAAATAGAGATATTATTAATTAATGTTAGTTATATATTAGAGAGCTTTTAGAATGGTGATCCTGTTTTAAGAAAATTTGGATTGATGAGAGGGAGAAAGAGAGAATAATTTGGTGAGAAAGAACCTTTTTGGGGAAGGAAAAAAAATTAACATTGAATTTTGCAAGTTGGAATGTTTATCTTTTAACTTTTTAATGTGATTCATGTACATCTAAAATTTATAGTTCATCCCTAATTTCAACAAAAGCAATGTAAATATGATCTCTAAAAACTCACTAATATAATTGACTTTCAATAAAAACTTTGGTTTTTTTTCTTTTTTCTTTTTTAATAGAACATGAAGACTACTTTAATTTTACGTTATATTATCTAGCTTTTTTAAAATATTGAAAAAAATCAAGTCTAGAACATTAAATAAAATTTAAAAAAAAAAGGAAATAGCTTTGAATTCAAATTTTTTATTATTTATTTAAATATAATTTTAAATATTCTAAAAATATTTATAAATATAACAAAATATAAGAATCTAAAATTAAGACAAACTAGTAGTTTACATGCTCTATTCATTAGTTTATATCGATCTATTATAAATAAAACTGTAACATTTCTCTATATCGAAAGAATAAAATCTAATACGTTGGAATGACATGGAGAAAAAGGGAGAAAATCCATATCCAAAATCCATGACTTTAATCTCAATCCAAATACTCTCTACGTGGAGGAGCTCCTTAGTCAACACTTCAAACATTTTTTTTCTTCAAATAAATGCAAATGAAAGTTTCCAACATTCCTCTCGATCTAAGTATAATTTTATTTATTATCATTTTAGATAAAATATTACAGTCAAAGGTAAATATAATTCCACTTGATTAAAAGGTTAAAGATTCGAATTTTTCATCTAAAATAGATAAAAAATAGTCAAAATATGTATAACTTAGTTAACAAAGTTGAGAAGGAAAGACTCAAGCTATTAAACCTATGCTAAATCCACCGATTATGAGAATAATAACTTCAAGAGTTATGTTCAAATAAAAAGTTGATAATAAGATACATTTTTCTTATACATAATCGACAAAATTGGTTGTGGGATAAAAAGATTCAAAACATTAACTTAAATGTTAAAATTAAAAATGTTTGACTACATACATACGTATAACTCAGTTAATTAGAAGCATTCCCTAATTAATAATTAACACAATTAGTTTAATTTTGTAATGAAACTTACGTCACTCTCTAATGCATCATATCTTCTATAATGAAACTGCAAAAATTCTCTTTGTAACTCATCACCTAATTTTGTCCCTTTGTCTCCAAATTAAATTTCCTTTCACACCCAACTTGTGAAATTAAAATATGTATATATACTTTTTCAAAATTTTCTTTTTTGACTTGCCTTTGACAAATCTGAAATTTTCAACCCACATTCATATATTTAATTTTTGGGCATATCACACAGATCTATAATTATAATTACACCTTCAAACTTTCGATATTAAAAATTGTATTCTTAAACTTTCAAGAATGATAAAATTAGACTACTGAACCTACAATAATAATTATAGAATTAATTAGACCAACAAATGATGAAAATTGAATCCGAAAATTATATTATCAATACAATTTTCAAATTGGAATAAGTTTAGGAAATTTTTTTTTTTTAATTTTGAATATTTAAAAGTATAATTACAACTTTTTTTTTTTAAGATGGTTTTTGCAATTAGCACTCGTGTTTATTTGAGTTTCTAATTTCTAAAGATTTTATCTTAGTGATTTCCGTGATTTGTATGTAAATGATTTAAAAGTTTTGAGATAAAAGGATCTGTTTTGATTCAAAATTATCTCATAAATAAATACGTAAAAGTATATTTTTTTCTTCGGTTGGAGACTCAAATTTGTATCTTACGTTTGTTTAGATCGAAAATGTTAAATGTAAACGTCATCTTTATTGTTTGAAGAAAGTTAAAAGATTTGATTTATATAATTTATAATTATAATATAGTTTACAAAATTCTTAAAATAGAAAATATAGCAAAAGAATTTAATTAGATTACAGAAAATTTGATAAATTTGGCTCTATTTTATAAATAATTGTAATTTTTTCTATATTCAAAAGTTTCTTTTATCAAATTATATGAAATATTTATGAGGTTTTGGTCAAATTCTAACTTTCAAAATGATATAAACAAAATTTTAACTTTCTTCCAATAACATCAAATTTGTAATTTAACCCAAATATCAATTTAGTTATTGCACATTGAGAGTTATGTCTATTTAATTCTTTAATCTGAACAAAAATATAATTTTTTTAACATTGATATTTTCTAGAATTGAAAGCTATAAGGTTACATAAATGTTACAACATAAATGCTTAGGCATAATTGCATATAGATTCTCCATTCAAAGCCGTACGAGTTTATATAAGGCTAAAAAGGGAGCCGATAAAATTTTAAATTTTTGTTCATATAAAATGCTTAAACTTTAAAAGAAATAATTCATAATAGTTTTTTAAATTCTTGATTTTTGTCTATATAAAATGCATCCAATAAGTATCTTGTATATTGATTTTTTTAATTAAACATTAAATAACTTTGGGTGTAGTAAATATGGAAGATTTGTTAGAAATTAATATACATGTAACAAGAAGAAATTTGAAAGTTTCATTTGGAAAGCAATAAAACGGTCAATTCACAAACATTTTTGTACTTTTGGGATTTCTTAAAGGAGTTTTTTCAAAGCAAAATATTTTAGAAAATTTTCAAAAATCTCAACCTTTTTACAAAGAGTTTGAAAATAAAAAAATGGAAAAAATAAATAATAAAAATGCATAAGAAGGAAAAAAACTAAAAAATGTATAAGAAGAGAGAAAAAACATGAAAAGAGAAAAAAACGATAGAAGGAGAAGGAAAGAAAGTTGAAAGAAATAAAATAAAAGTTCAAAAATATAATTTTCCTAAGAAACTTACATATATTTAACTACAAAAGAAAGAAAAGAAATAAATAACAAAAGAATGCAATAGCTTGAGTTTCAAATTTGCAACCTTGGACCTAAGCTGCAAAAGAAGAAACCCCAAACACCACTAATGAGAAAAATAAACATAATTTTAAACTTCAAAAACCATTTTTTTTTATCTTTATAA
The DNA here is from genome assembly GCA_025688845.1 of Cucumis hystrix. Classification (NCBI taxonomy): domain Eukaryota; kingdom Viridiplantae; phylum Streptophyta; class Magnoliopsida; order Cucurbitales; family Cucurbitaceae; genus Cucumis; species Cucumis hystrix. The sequence goes on along the minus strand of CM046888.1, from coordinate 4,015,891 downwards.
AAACCCATATAGCCAATTAAGAGGCTACAATAATACGTTCTTTTAAAGAAAAATAATTATTAGGTCATACAACAAAATTGAAGTTGGATGATACATGGAGTATTTTAATTTTAGGTAAGTTATAAGAACAAAATAAGAATTTTTTAAATGGTAAAAAAATTAATGAGAAAAAAAATATATATATATATATAAGAGCTTTTAAATAGTAAAAGAATAATGTGTTCACATATTATTTTCCATTTTTTATGCAAAAGAAACAAAATGATTCCTTAAATCCTAAACAAACTTGGTCAAATTTGAATATTGGAACGTTTCATTTGGCATTAAATTATGGATATGGATAAAAGTTTGTCCAAGTCATCTTATACACAAACCCATTTACTCTCATTCTTAAATATCATAATTAATTTTACTAAATATAGTCTCCTTTTCCCATTTAAAAAGATGAACATAATAATAATAAAGATATTGGATCTTACTATGTTTTTGAAACGGTTGCTTTCTCCATTATTTTACCATCAAATTTAGCACTTAAACAATTCAACTCTCCCATTCTTCATTCTTTTTCCTCTCTATAAATATATTCAAATCACTTCCCATATTTTGACATTCAATCACTTTCTTCAATTCAATCCAATCCTCCACCAAAAAAAGAGAAAAGGGTAGTACTAAATTTTATTAATTATGCCTGCAGCAGGATTTGCTGTGACTTCCTCCTCGGGAGTCGAGTTCGAGGCCAAGATAACTCCGGTGGTTATTATTTCTTGTATGATGGCTGCCTCCGGAGGACTAATGTTTGGCTATGACGTTGGAATTTCAGGTCCAGTTTAATAAATATTTGATTTTTACATGGAATCATTCTATTATTCTTGATGTGAAATTCAATCAAACTAAAAAGGAAAACTTTTGATAAACAAAAATTGCTAATTTTATTATTGCTTTTCCTCGTGGGAAATTCCACATGTCAAAACAGGGGGAGTGACATCGATGCCTTCATTCTTAGAGGAGTTCTTTCCGGTTGTGTACAAGAGAACTCAACAGCATGTGGCCGACGACAGCAATTACTGTAAATACAACAACGAAAGCTTACAATTGTTCACATCTTCTCTTTATCTCGCGGCGTTAATAGCCACATTCTTCGCTTCTTACACCACTAGAGTCCTCGGACGGAAAAAGACTATGCTCATCGCCGGAGTTTTCTTCATCGTCGGAACCATTTTGAACGCCGCCGCTGTTAACCTCATCATGCTCATTCTTGGAAGAATCTCTCTGGGTTGTGGAGTTGGATTTGCTAACCAGGTTTATTTTCATTCATCCCTCTGCTATGTTTTTACTCTGCTTTGCTCTGTTCTTACTCCCAATGCTGCAAAACAGGCGGTGCCGTTGTTTCTATCGGAGATAGCGCCGACAAGAATTCGTGGAGCTTTGAATATCCTGTTTCAATTCGATATCACCGTTGGGATATTGTTCGCAAATCTTATCAATTACGGCACATCCAAGTAAGCAAAATAAAAAAATTCTCTCTCTATTTGAAATGTGTATGAATACTAAAATTAAAAATTTTGAACTGATACGACAGAATTGAAGGAGGATGGGGATGGAGGGTATCGTTAGCATTGGCTGGCATTCCGGCATTGCTATTGACTATTGGAGCAATCATGGTTGATGATACTCCAAATAGTTTGATCGAACGTGGTCATTTGGAGGAAGGAAAAGCAGTGTTGAAGAAAATCAGAGGAACAGAGAATGTTGAGCCAGAGTATTTGGAGATCTTGGAAGCAAGTCGCATTGCTCAAGAAGTGAAACATCCTTTCAGAAACCTCAAAATGCGCCAGAATCGCCCACCTTTAGTCATTGCCATATGGTTGCAAATCTTTCAACAGTTCACCGGCATCAATGCCATTATGTTCTACGCTCCAGTTTTATTCAACACGCTAGGCTTTGGCAACGATGCATCTCTCTACTCTGCTGTCATAACAGGTGCTGTTAATGTCCTTTCTACATTGGTATCGATTTACTTTGTCGACAAGATCGGACGACGAATGTTGTTATTAGAAGCTGGAGTTCAAATGTTCATTTCGCAAATGATTATCGCGGTGGTGCTTGGCGTAAAACTTCAAGACAACACAAACAATATGTCACATGGGTTGGCGATTGTGGTGGTATTCATGGTTTGCAGTTTTGTTTCGTCTTTCGCTTGGTCTTTTGGTCCACTTGGATGGTTGATTCCGAGTGAAACTTTTCCATTGGAGACACGATCAGCTGGACAAAGTGTAACCGTCTGTGTGAATATGGTCTTCACTTTCGTGATAGCACAATCTTTCTTGTCGATGTTGTGCTATATGAAGTATGGGATCTTCTTGTTCTTCTCTGGTTGGGTGGTGGTAATGTCGTTGTTCGTGATGTTTTTGCTGCCGGAGACTAAAGGGGTTCCAATTGAAGAAATGACTGACAAAGTTTGGAAGCAACATTGGTTTTGGAAGAGATACATGACTGATGTGCCTGAGAAAGGAAAGGCTTCAGCTTGATTTTTTTTTTCTTTTCGGCTCTAATTTATTTTTACAGTATTATTTTACAAATGTTCTCTCTTGCCTTTATTTTGTTGGCCAATTATGGTTGTGGGGTGAGACTGTAGAACTGAGAAAATTTTATAGTTTTCATTTGTTTCCTTGTTTCTTGGTGATCTTCGAATTGTAGACATGATTATTACTTTCTGTAGTCTTTTTTTTCTTCCCTTTCTGTTTCTTTCTTGTTTTGGTGAGATGTCAAGTACAACATATGAGATTAATGGAGACATATAAATAACCAATAAAATATAAAGCCGCATTTCATCCAACATTTGTGGTTTTTGGGCGAAGGATGTAATCGCCTTCATTGTAATCGCATTCAAGAAAATGTCAAGATGCACAATGAAACAAACTCACTCATACCATAGGACTCAATTAATCATAAGAATATGGGATCTTGGGACCTCATGCTCAGCCTCATCCTCGACCAACCAAGGATAAGGTCGACCCTTTTCATTTGATGGAAGGAGAGCATACTACGACTTGTTTGGACCTCCAGGAAGAGAACAATAGTTTGGATGAAAAGCCCAAAGCAACCTCCACAACCTCTTCCTCTACCTCGTCTAATTTGACCTGTTCGTTTTCATTTATTAGGGTTGGTTGGTCATCAACAGTTGGGAAAAATAGAAAATGTGTCATCCCTACGAAAAAAGTCCAAGGGAATTAACAATTAATGTTGAGCTTTTCTCTCTATTATAGTTAGTCAGTAACATTTAATTGTAAATATTAAACTCTTAAAGAACTTGAAGTATAATTTTTTTTATTAGAATTATTGTAATTAGAGGGGAAAGTGAGGGAATCTCCCATAGAACAACATATCAACCCCTTAGAACACAGTACAGAGGGTAATTATAAGGGTATGAGTATGCATAACAATTCAAAAGACATGGGTACATTTCGCATAAATTCACCTTCTTCCACCATTATTAGACACAAATGACAGAGAGTTTATAAAAAGAAGCGCATATATATATATATATATAACTACTATGTCACTTATTTTTAAATTGTAAAAATGACAAATTCCTCTGCCTTCAAATTAGATAATGGACTGAAGTAAAATGTCGAAAATACTCAAACAAATATAGTCATTTGATTATTATTGTCATCAAATATAGCCATTTGATTATGATTATCATCTAATTACTAATATAGTCTTTGATTATCATATGATTAATATCTAATTAATCTTTGTATTTTGAGATAATTATTTGATTATTTCTTTTATTTAGTTAGTTTTTGAGATATTCATTCGATTTTCTTTTATTTAGTTGGAAGATTTCATTTGATTATCTTTTATTTAGTTGAAAATTTTCATTTGATTATCTTTTATTTAGTTGAGAAATTTCATTTGATTATTTTTATTTACTTGGGAGATTTCATTTGATTGTCTAATTTACTTTTGGATCTAATTCATTACTTTTGGATATAATTACAGTCTGATTGTTATTTAATTTAATAGGGATGGTTATTTAATTGCAAATAAAATTGATTTCTTAATGACTTTACAAATCTGGTTTAAGTTTTTATTAATTTGTCATTGTTTTTTAAAAAGAAATAGAAAAAAAAAAACAATACAACTTTAATAAAGAAGGTAGTTAGTTTTGTTTTGTTTTGTTTTTTTTTTGTCTATTGTAGCTTTTTAAGAGAATCTAAAACTGTAAATCCAATAATTAAGTGAATCTAACACCTATAAACCAAAAAAAAAAATGTTGGATGAATTTCAAATTAAAAAATTGAAGCCATGGTTGCAAATATAGGATTATATTTTGAATTTCTCATATATATATATATATGAACAAGAAATTGAACGATTTCATTTCAGCTGTCTATGACTCTGTACACACAGTTGTCAAATCCATTCTTAGCCAAATTCACTTCTCAAATTTAGTAAAATAAAAAGTTGTAACGCTCCCAATTCAATACATCCTTGATTCTTCACACTTATATATCAATTGCCAATATCAAAGGATTATATACTCAACGACGATGACTACGACCGTAAAGTATGCGGTGGCTACGTCCAAAGTTGAGTTTGAAGCCAAGGTAACTCCGGTGGTCCTCAGTTCTTGCATAATGGCCGCCACCGGAGGCCTCATGTTCGGCTACGACCTCGGGATTTCTGGTGATCGATCGTGTCATTGTTTTTCAACTTAAACTTTTAGGTTAGTGGATGATTTAACGAATGTTTTGGTGCAGGGGGAGTGGTGTCAATGCCTTCATTTCTTAAAGAGTTTTTTCCAGTAGTGTACGAAAGAACACAAAACAAAAAAGGAGACGACAACAATTATTGTAAATACGACAATCAAGAGTTACAAATGTTCACATCATCACTTTATATTGCTGCTTTAATAACAACATTAATAGCAGCTTACACATCAAGAGTTTTGGGTCGGAAACAGACAATGGTGATTGCTGGGATTTTCTTCATTGTTGGAACTATGTTAAATGCTACCGCCCTTACACTTTGTATGCTCATTTTAGGAAGAATTTGTTTGGGTTGTGGAGTTGGATTTGCAAATCAGGTTAGAAATTTCTTGGAATTTGTGGAGACAGATTATGTTTTTTTTTTTTTTTTTTTTTTTTTTATACATTTGAAATTCTGTTTTTTCTTCCTTTGGTTGTTGATAGGCGGTGCCGTTGTTTCTTTCGGAGATAGCGCCGTCGAGGATGCGGGGAGCTTTGAATATGTTGTTTCAATTTGATATTACAGTTGGGATTATGTTTGCTAACCTTGTCAATTATGGCACATCCAAGTAAGTTTAAACATGAAGTGTTTAATTTTCTCAAGTTTGTGTAATTGCTAACAAACCCCCAAAGTTGAAATATTAGGATTCAATGGGGATGGGGATGGAGGCTATCAATGGCATTGGCTGGGGTTCCGGCGATGCTATTAACCATTGGAGCAATCTCAATTGATGATACTCCAAACAGTTTGATTCAACGTGGCTATTTAGAGAAAGGAAAATTGGTTCTAAGCAAAATTAGAGGCACTGACAAGATCGAGTCAGAGTATTTGGAGATTGTGGAAGCAAGTCGCACTGCTGGAGCAATAAAAAATCCTTTAGGAACACTTTTTGCTCGCCAAAATCGACCTCCATTAGTCATTGCCGTACTCTTTCAAGTTTGTCAACAACTCACGGGAATGAACGCAATTATGTTCTATGCTCCAGTTCTGTTCAACACGCTGGGTTTCGGCAACGATGCGTCTTTGTACTCCTCTGCGATAACAGGGATCGTTAATGCCATTTCTACATTAGTCTCCATTTACATGGTGGATAAGGTCGGTCGAAGAATCCTGCTGTTAGAAGCTGGAGTTCAGATGTTCGTCTCTCAAACCATCATTGCAGTTGTGGTGGGATTAAAACTCCAAGACAACTCTAATAATCTATCACAAGGGTTGGCGATTTTGGTGGTGTTGATGGTATGCACTTTTGTTTCATCGTATGCTTGGTCTTGGGGACCTCTTGGATGGTTGATACCCAGTGAAATCTTTCCATTGGAGACACGATCAAGTGGACAGAGTGTGGCAGTTTGTGTGAATATGATGTTCACTTTTATGATAGCTCAATCTTTTCTGTCCATGTTGTGTTATATGAAATATTGGATATTCTTGTTTTTCTCTAGTTGTGTGATTGTAATGTCATTGTTTGTGTACTTGTTGGTGCCAGAGACAAACGGTATTCCCATCGAAGAGATGACTGAAAGAGTGTGGAAGCAACATTGGTTTTGGAAGAGATTTATGGATAATGTGGTTGAAGAGAGGAAGTATTCTTTTTGAATCTAATATTATATTATACATTTCATTAGAGAATTGTTCTGTGTTTGACAGTCTTATCATTTATAATTTATTTATTTGAATTTACTATAATTATTATTTATTGATGATAAAAGGTGAAACAAATTGTTTTACCATAATGTCAAAACTTTTATTTATAATAAATAACATATAACTTTCTAACAAACAAAACTCAAATTTGATTAAGACCTAAACTTATATCACGACACCAAATTATTAATTTGACTTTGACTCAATTACACTCGTAAGATATATGTTGATATGGATTATTAGTTTATATCATTGATAATTGTTCTTTTCTTGGGTTAAAGGCATAACATTAAGACGAAACATCAAGTTCGTGTATTTTTCTAATCCAAGCAAGAAAAGTCAGCAGCTTTGACTGTTCATTGGCAAAGGAATTTGCCAAAATTTTCTTTTAATGTATTTATAACTATATATATTAATTTCATAGAAACTTAGTTCGTTTATTGGGTTTCTGCAATGAAGGAGATCATCGGTTATTGGTTTATGAGCTAATGAAAAATGGTCCTCTATCAAATTTCCTATTTGGAGAGAGAGACATTCAAAAGGCTAAATGGGAAAACAGAGGAAAATGGTATTGGAAATTGCAAATGGGTTGTTATATCTACACGAAGAGTACGAGACCCAAATCATCCATTGCGATATAAAGCCACAAAACATTCTCCTTGACGAAAATTTCACAGCGAAAATCTCGAATTATGACTTAGAGCGAAACTTATGAAGAAAAACCAGATACAAATAGCCACAATAATGATAAGAGGAACAATGGGAGATATGATGCCAGAAGGGCTGAAGAATGCAACAATTACAAAAAAAGTAGATGTTTATAGCTTTGGAGTAATGCTGTTAGAAATCATATTTTGTAGAATGCATGTTGAAGAAGAAACAGAAGGAGATGATGATCCAATAAAGCTTGTGGATTGGGTTGTAAGTTGTGTGAGATCAGAAAGATTGAGAGATATAATAAGCCATGATTCTAAAGCAATGAAGGAGTCTAGAAGTTTTGAAAGGACAACAATGGTGGGTTTATGGCGTATTTTTCCAAATCCTGCACTTAGGCCATCAATGAAAGAGGTTGTGCTGATGCTAGAAGAAAGTATTGAAGTGAGAATCCCTCCTTTGGTTGAAACAGATAATTATTTACAATGGCATGGTTTAATGTTTTAATTAGTATTGATTAAGTAATTATGATGTAATATCCACTCAGATTCGAGACAAGTTTCAAAAGAGTATGAGTGTACAGTGTATAGCAAGGAATTTCATTCAACAGCTAACCAGTAACATAGCCCCTAAACAAAGTTGAGAGGAACCAATACTGGATCGAAATAGAAACAGAACCTCCAATCCCTCACCAAAAGAGATAGAAGTAGGAATGAGGACAAAGCAACCCCTCCGGTTGCCATGCACAAAGGATGTAGTGTATAGCTTAAGATCAGAAATTTAGAAACCTAGGAAACAAAAGTTGAAGGGAATCAATCCGAGATCTATACAGAAATAGAACTCTCACCCAACTTGTTAGAGAAGATTGTCAAAATGAGAAAACCAATAGGTCATCAGCAAAATGTGCAAATGTGGCAGTGATTCAAAATTATTCATGATGCTTGGAAATCGTTTTGTGAAGGATTTTTTGGTTTCCAATTAGATTTTACCATCTGTCATTCTTTATTATCTATTATTCTTTATTTCCCCAATTAATGGGAATGTAAATGTATATATATAGGGGACTGTTGCTTTCGTAAATAGTGAGAGGAAAATCTGGAAAAGATAATTTTTATACCAAAATTATCATAATACTCAAACCCTATTTCCACCAACATAGAAGAGCGAATGAGGACAAAGCAATAACCCTCCGGTTGCCATGCACAAAGGGTGTAGTGTGTAGCTTAATATTAGAAACATAAGATTGGGAAGCTATGGATTTTAATGTTCCATCTTTGCTAGGGACAAAATCATGTATGATATTTGTATAAGGAGATGAACTTTTTAAGTTTTTAAAAAGTGCTTTTGCGTATACTTAATAACTCGATGCAAACATATTGCTTGTATATTATGTAGTAGCTTATTGAATCAGCTAGATGATACTTTTTTAAGTGTGGAAACTTTATTTGTTTAACGAGCAAGCTTATGAGCCAACTCATTACACTCATGAGGAATATAATGAAAATTCAGAAGGTTGATTGCTTGTTTTTGTTATGAAATTATAACTTATAATGGAGAAATATAAATGTCAAATTGAATTAAGACTAAGTTGAGTATTAAACCAAAATTTGTAGAACATAGACACATATATTTAAACTACTTACCAAACAAGCTGCAGCACCGGTGACTTTTCTTGTAGGTAGGTCTTGTAGAATACTTCTTGTAGGTAGGTCTTGTAGAAGTATTCTACGTAACACAACTGTTTATCCTTAATTGCTTTCTACACTCTCAAATTCAAAAGCCACCCATGAATATTCTTCTTTCTCCTCCTTGATTTTTCGAACTTTCTTGTTGACTTACAAGTCAAAATTTTGCTGTATCCAATCAAAATGATACCATGGCAATGCAGCTTAAATACTCTTTATTTCAAATTCAAACCAAAATTTCAAAACTTGATCTTCAACTCCATCTGAATACAATACTCTGCAACGACTAACAACATGCCAATGGCGCTCATCATATTTCTTTCTTTTGTTCTTCTAAACTTCTATGAGTGTTCGGCTCAAAATTAAATGGCTCTACCATAACCTGGGGTTCCTCCATAACTGCAGGATCTAACCATTCTTGGTTTTCTCCATATGGAGATTTTGCCTTCGGTTTCCATAGTCTTCCCAACAATCTCTACCTTGTTGGAATTTGGTTTGATAAAACCCCAAAAAAGACACTGGTAGGATGATAAGCAAGTAGGTTTAATTCGTTATTGATTCTTTTAGGTTTTAGTCATTCAATATTTGTCACCTCTACAAAAATCTTATTCAGCCAGTTGGTTTCAAATTTCAAATATAATCATGGTCGATCAAAGCGATCCATGTAAATTTTTACAAAAATTCATAAACAAAGCCGTCAAAAACTATAAATAACATACTTAGAACTCTACATTTATTTTGCAAGTCAGAATGCTCACTTCAATATTAAACTCTAAAGCTGTTTTTTACGTGGTTGAACCCCAATTCAATTAAGGGATACTCCATGAGTTGATAATAAGATGGTTGGGGGAGTGGGTTTAAGGAGATCAAAAGGAAAAAAAAAAAAAAGAAGAGAGAAATGAATTTAACTACGTTAACATAGAATAAAAGTACTTGAACTTATTATATCAATTAACCTAACCATCTAAAGCTTAGAAAAGCTTAGTTCAACTTACATAAATTAGGAGAGATTAACTAACTGAATGGCAACTCTAAAAACCTAACTAATAAACATCCCTAACAACTAACTTGAACAGCAAGCCAATTATCTTTGGGATTCTTGCAACCCGTAAGTCCAAGTTTATCTTTTGTAACCTCAATTGAACATTTCCTTTTCCAAAGACATTCCTGTGTAAATCCAAAGAAAATAATAATAAGAACAATGATAATAATAACAATAAAGTATTTTTCGAAAAACATTTTAAATTTAACCTTTTCAATAACTGAGAAGGCTTCTGACGAATGACAGCTACCCTTATGGAAGTTGTCACAATTGCCCTTAGGGTTCCCAAATCCCACAAAAATAATTTTTTTGACAGTCCTATCATGGCATGTTAACTCCAGTTTGCTTCCTAAGTCAACCTTTGCACAAACTTTCTTCACCCTCGTTGTTTTAATTTCTATATTCAATGGCATCCCACCAAATTCCTCGAACAAAATCAAAGTGTTTTCTTTTCCGTCGTTCATATACGACCTCGGAATATGATACCTGATAATAATAATCAAACTCATAAGTTTTTGAGTTCATAAATTAATTAATCAATGGCACAAAATACGCATACCATCTTTGAGTCGGCTTTCCACAATTAGTAGCACACTTACTACCGTAATAAGCCCCACGGTAGTCACAACTTGAAGAACAACCATTTTCAGTAGCAAGATAACTTGGCCAATACCTTCCAATACTTTTTCCATTAACCCAAGCTTGACCTTTTCCCATACCCATTAAATCCACTACCACTCCTTCACGTCCTTTAGGAGTTGAAAAACTAGTCTACATATATATAAAAAAACATTATAATATACAATCAAAATCAATCATATTATAAAACTTCTAAAATTAAATTAGTCGAGGGTCAGGGTGGAGTTTTTCCTTTTACCTTATACCAAGTGAAATTTTGATTTAGTGGGAGATTTTTAGATAGCCATGGCTTTCTAAATTTATGGTCAGGATCAAAAAACTCATATTTTTCACCATCCAAACCAACTTTGTAAACCCATTCATTAGTTGATAAATCCCTTATGGTTTTTCCATCAGCAATCAATTCAACAGGCCCATAAATTCCCACCTCAACATTTTCATAGTATGCTCCATAATTCTGCATTTGTGTAAAAATTTCATATATATCAAGAGGGGTATTTTAGCAAACTTAATTTAGTTTAATTTATTTGAAAGTACTTACAGGTAATCCAACGGTGGCACTTAATAGGGCAATTTGATTGAATCCATGCCGTAGATTCCTTACTTTCTTCTCTAATGTGAAACTATATTTACCATATGGACCAAACTGTGTCCCTGAAAAAAAAAAGTAACATTGTATGAATTTTATGACTATAAAGTTTAGTAGACTAATTGAGAATAATAATAGTGAATTTATTACCAATATGTTTATTGTTGAAGAAGGCATGAAGTATATGGCCACGAGTCTTAACACGTAATGTTACACGTTTGCCGAAGAGTGGATCGTTTCCATTTAGATGGAATCTGAGAAAATGAGGGGCAAAAAGGGATTAAAATGTGATTATTATATCTAGTTTTAGTTTCTATGGTTATGAAAAATTAAAAAAGGGAAATTAAAGTAATTAAAATTACCCGGTGAGGTACCACAAATAATCACTGTTATCATTTGTGACAATCTTTTGATCAATAAGGCTATTGGCAGTGATAGCACTTCCTGATATATCGCCTTCATGTGTAAGATGTTCAATTTTCTCATTTCTCCATTGCCATTTCAATGGTTTTTTGTGTTTTCCTACTAAGCTTGGAACCATTTCTCTTATTGTTGTTTGAGTGTTTACCTAATGTTCATGAAATAATAAGAACACATCAAATTTATAATAATAATTAGGGGTGCAACAAAAAAAAATTAAAAAAAAAAAAAGAAAATTCAAACCCATCCAAGATATGGTTTGTTTTTTAAGAAAACCAAAAAGTATGTATGGGTTGACATTCAGAAAATTGGCAAACAAAAAACAGTCAATTTTCAATTTAAAAATCAACAAACAGATTACTTTATACCTTAGCAGTGTTGTAAACTTCGGTTTTGCAGTCGGGAAGAACAGTGACAGACCAACCAGGAACAATGTACTTTCTTTTTTGAAAGGTAATTTCTCTATCACTATTTTCAGGATTTCCAAAGAAGCAACTTGATTTTCCTTTGTAGGTATAAGATGTTGCCTGTTACAAAATATAGGCCACACATCAATAATTTTAACAAATTTTCCAAACCATAAATTACAATATATTTAAAATACTCACCGTTGTCGAATGACCAGTGTCAATGTGCTTGACATCACCATATGTCAAAACTTTCTCCATAGACCTGATAAGTTCATGAAGTTGCTTCAAATGTCCCCATTTTGGCTGGTTCATATTCCCTAACAATATTTAGATCAAGTTTAATTTCCATTTTTATTAAATGGGTCCCATTTTCAAAATAAAAAATCTACAATTAATAATGTACCATATTCATCCAGCGGTGCATTGTAATCGTAAGATGTAGTAATGTAAGGACCTCCTGCACTCCTACCAAAGTTCGTTCCACCATGATACTATACATAAACGAAAATAAACGTAAGGAATGGAAAAACGATTCTTTTTAAGTAAAGGAAATTAGTGATCTTATGAAACTATACCATATAGTAATTGTGCAAGGAACCACCATATTGGAAGAAACGTGCAACAGCAAAGGCAAGATCTTCCGCCGTTCTATATGGATCTCTTTCTCCCCAACCCTTGAACCTAATTTTAGTAATTTTGTTATTATTTACTGAAAAATATTGAAGTGCATTCCCATCATCACTATTCGTATAAGTCAAGGTCAAAGAACAAACCAGCCAGCCCAACTCTCAGTCCACATTTTGGGACTATTTTTGTTGTTGGGTTTGAATTGGTCACAGTAAAAGCCATTGCATGTATTAATCTGTCAATTATAAATTGAGGTGAAACATAAATCAGTTTTTAATTATTATAAAGAGAACATTGAGAAAGAGGTAGTGTAATGGTAAATGCATACAATGGGCTGAGGAGCATCTCCTTGTTGACACATAATCCAAGGTTCACTGAGGTTGTAAGATTGTGCTAACTCAGCACACCATTTCACATATTCTTTTCCCTCTTGTCCGTACGATCCTTCCACATTTCCAAACTCGTTTTCAATCTAATTTTTTAAAAACATATTACCATATTATTAATTTTTAAAAAATATATATATTATATAATTAAATGATTTTTTTAAAAAAAATAATAATACAAAACCTGAGCAACAATGATGGGTCCTCCCTGTGATGCAAATAGCTTATTCTCCCTCATTTTGTTTACTATTAATGTAGTGAACTTTGCCATTTCATCCTAAAATCACAATAAATTTTGTTATAATTAATAAAAAAAAAAATCAGCATGTAAACTTATAAATAGTAAAAATGATTTTTTGTTAGAAAAAAAAAGGTTACTTTGTAAACTTGATTATTGGTCCTGAACTTAATGCCTGGAAGATTATGCAACCAAACAGGAAATCCTCTGTAAAGAAATTTCAAAATAAATTAATTAAAAAAATAGATACAAACAAATAAGAGTGATAATAATAATAATAATAATAAAGTAAATTATATATATTTACCCGTAATTCCACTCGGCACAAACATAAGGTCCGATTCTTAGAATAGCATAGAGCCTTTCTTTTTGTACTGCTTTAATAAACTGCACCAGATCATTATTTCCTGTAAAATCATACTGAAAGGAAAAATAAAAAGGGAAATGAATCCATTAAATTGTAATGAATTATAATTCACATTAAATATATATATATTTTAAAATAATGAGATAAAAAGTACTTGGCCACGTTGGGGTTCATGGGCATTCCAAAATACGTAGGTTTCAATTGCATTAAGGCCACCATTTTTTGCTTTCTTCATCAACATTGGCCACATCTAAATTAATAAAGTATATGAGAAAAATAGAGAGTTAAATTACGTAAATGAAAGATATATAAAGATTAATAATAAGAATAATAAATGAGAAAAATTACTCCAGGACTGCTACGAGGATAATGGATTGCACCAGAAATGATAATTTTTCTTTCTCCATTTATTTTCAAAGATCTTCCATCGTAAGTAACTGAAATTTTCTTTGCAGAAGAAAATAGGGCAACACTGAAGAGAAAATAATTTAATAAAATAAAACTTCTACTAAAACCCATTTTTTTGAACACTAACGTTTCTAGTCATCGTACTGATCTCTATTTATAATGATATAACAAAGAGTGTGTGATTTTAAAATTTTGTTATGGTTTGAATTTTGTTATTTTTGTTTTATTTTTTGAGATTTTTAATGCAACGATTTATAGGCAGTTGGGATTTGTTATAAGGAAGAAATAGATTTAATAATTATTTTTTTTAGGAAAAAAAAAAACTTAGGGGCTCCCGCCCAAGTAGTGTCCAACTGACACGTGGCATTATATATTTTTAGTATAATTTTTATTTTGAAAAAATTGTGTGTCTAAAACTTTGAAAATTTTATAAAAAATAAGGTAAATTTGTAATACGCTTCAAAAATAGTTGGAAGACTTTGAAAACTAGGAAAAGGATTTTGGCCCACAAAGGTTTGCAAAACTGGAGATTAGGGTTAAATAATCTTATAAATTTTTCTACTTCATTGCAAATTTTTCTACTCTATTTTTTCACAACTCTACAAATTTTCCTACTTTATATTATTATAATACTAATTATCATAATCATTTTTCCTCATAATTCTTTTTCTCCCCAAACGCACACGAAATGTTAATACTTCAAAAGTATTTTCAACTTTTTTTTTTCTCACCATACTCTTTCTTGAGTCTAATTATATTGAATTTGTTTAAGTTGTTAGATTCTGTTGATGACATAGAGGTATTGGTTCTGAAATAGGTTGGCTTATCGTTGGGCAGTCCTTTTGCCTACACATTAGTATTGCCACTTTTTAGAATAATCTCATGCTCTCAAAATCGTATCATTAGAGATAATTGTCTTTTTTTTTTACTTGAAGTACTATTAGCCGTGTATAATTCCATTTAAAGGGATTTTCATTTATTGTTTAGCTTAAAATAAAATATCAATATTGAATGGAATTTTCAGAAAACAGAGTTGGAATAAACTGAGGATGAAATAAAGGCTGTGGGTGAGGTCTCCATATCAAAAACTCTCATTCTAATTGGCCAACCAAAGATCATCTTATCCACTCTCCAAATTCCCATCATCCACACAAAAACCCCAAATCCAATTCTTCTTATTACTCTTCCTCAATCCTCCATTCTCAATCCACCATTCCCAATCTCCTCCTCTGCTCCAAATCCCATGGCCATGGCCACTCAAGCCACCCTCTTCACCCCATCTCTCTCCACTCCCAAATCCACCGCCATTTCCATTCCATGGAAGCAATCCTCAACTCTCTCCTTCCTCACCTCCAAGCCCCACATCAAGGCCGCCTCCTCTTCCCGCTCTTTCAAGGTCTCCGCCGAAGCCGAGGTTGCTGTCGAGGCTCCGGCCGGTTTCTCCCCACCCGAGCTCGACCCCAGCACCCCGTCCCCGATCTTCGCGGGCAGCACCGGAGGACTCCTCCGGAAGGCTCAAGTGGAGGAATTCTATGTCATAACATGGGAATCCCCTAAAGAGCAAATCTTTGAGATGCCGACCGGTGGCGCGGCGATCATGCGAGAAGGGCCGAATCTGCTGAAATTAGCAAGGAAAGAGCAGTGTTTGGCTTTGGGGACAAGGTTGAGATCAAAGTATAAGATTAAGTATCAATTTTATAGGGTTTTTCCTAATGGGGAAGTTCAGTATTTGCATCCTAAAGATGGGGTTTATCCAGAGAAGGTGAATCCAGGAAGGGAAGGAGTTGGTCAGAACTTCAGGTCTATTGGAAAGAATGTTAGCCCTATTGAGGTTAAGTTCACTGGAAAACAAGTGTATGATTTGTAAGAAATTTAACTTTTTATGTTCTTATATGCTCTTCTTCTTTATGATGTCAATTATGAATCATACTCTCTTATATTAATTCTTATAAGTGTCTATGTTCTTGATTTTCTGTTCTGCTTTCGTTTGGTGGAATTATGATTTGTGTGTTAGATGTAAATTTGTGGGTTGTTTTCAGTGATCATGCTAGAAAATTTCTGTGATGAAGTTTATTTCTCTTTTTGTGTCGTGGTTTGCTTATGAGGTGAATTAGGTTATTTTGTTTGATTTCATTAACTAAGTATGTTTGAATTCCCCTAAATTTCTTGCCAAGCTCCCCAAATCATATACTTCACTCTAGAATTTGTTAAACATTTTTTTTTCTTTTCTAAATGATCTATTTTTTAAATTAAACATTTCAAAACCTATTTCAAATACATTAGTTTTTTTTTAATCTATGATCAGCCTTTGAGATTGTTTACAAGTGTTCCAAAATTAAAAGAAAATAATTAACTAAAGTCTTTTACATATGAATTTGTTAAAATCAATCACTTTTTTCTCATATTTTTGGTACATACCAATTTTGGAAATGGTTGAATTACTTTTATTAGGTTCAAAATCATTTCAGAAAAATATTTTAATTACTCAAAATCAATTCAAATTTTAATTTTAGACTTTAAATGTCATCTTTAGCTTATTAAATTTGATTTTAAATAGGAACATTTTTTTAAAATACAAAATAAATTAAAATATTTACAAGCTATAACAAAATTTCCCTTTTAAATAATTACTAACATTTTAAAGTGACTTTAATCATTTAAAAATCACTCTCAAACATATGTTATTTGAATTTGAGGAAACTTCAATCGGTAACTACACTTGCAATTTCGAGTCGAGTCATGTGCTTGAATTATGTCCATTTCTACGAAAACCAATGTATTTGTTATAGAAATACTTAGGAAAATCACAACCACAATAGAAAAAACATATATAAAAATAAAAATTCAAAGGAGATCACCATTGGAAAAGATAGTTAAAAGTGGACTAAGTTTAGCGGATCTCTATCATTGTGATAATTGTTCTCAAAGAACTCCATGAAATTTTAAGTTTGGTTGATGGTTAGGATTAGAGACGAAAAACTAATGAAGACGTTTTTTTTTTTCCTCCTTTGGCTCATCATTCAATTATTTTTATAGAAAATATATAAAGATGGTGAAAAAGAAACACAATTTCATTAAAAATTAAAACAATGCTTATCTAACATCCTCAAATAGTTTAAAAACTCATCCTTTAAATTTATTTAAGAATTCAAATATGTTTATAAGAAATGTGAAAGTATACCAAAAACAATAGCGAAAAAAAAAATTTAAAACTAGAAAACTAAGAGTTTGTTCGATAAACAATAATACTAATAATTGTTGTGATTTCATTGTATCTAAATTTTGAACATATTACCAAATTTGTTTTTATTATTCAACTTTATACCTACGAAAGAGGTCCTAAAAGTTCATTTGTATTTCATATATATCATGTCAAATAATGTTGTGGTATTTGGGGCTTGTCCAAGAAAGAGTAAAGAGTGGGATAATAATAATAAAATAAATAAATATATAAGCTAAAAGCCCCTCTTTTAATTACTACTATATTTGTAACTTTAAAGTCACTACACAAACAATAAGAAAATAAAACTAAAAAAAACCAATACACAAAGAAAGGGAGGGAACAAAAAAAAAGTGCCTAGAGGAGATTTTGTTTCACTTCTAGGCTAACATGATGGATTTCTATATTCTCTTATTTAGGGGCCCTTTCTTTCTTCTTCTCTTTCCCCTCTCTTATCAAAAGCTATCAGACTTGGTTGAGCTTGCAGGCTTCAGCTCCATATCCATATATGAACCTCGCCGTTTCTTCCGTGTACACTTGCGTCTCGTTGTCCAGTCTGCATAAATTGTTTCCAATCTTTAACATCTCCAAAGTTTTCAAATAAATCCCATCAAAACCAAAATGGAAAAACGTCTACTTACGACTTCCGAACGGCTTTGCTTAATGTAGAGGCAGATGAGAAAGTTTTTCCATCAAAGTACTTGTTTTCCCCTGTGATTCTTTGTTTGATTCTCTGGTCCAAATCATCAGCATTCAGATTGAAAGGGGTGTCTGAGGCCTGCAATGTTCAAGATAAAAATCTCCCTTAAAACACATTCCAACCAAATGATAAGAAAAGAAAACTAGATTCCCATTTGAAAGTTTATCAGTTTAGAACTGATAAAGTTGTCTTAATGACATACATGTTATCGGATTATTGTTATCACACCCCGCCCCAAATTACCCCCTGAAACCAGGATGATGTACGACGACAGTACACCTCGGGTGTGCAATATTTACTCTCAACTTCCATAAACTTCACTTCTTTCAGTTTAGAAGGTAAGCTTGTTTTCTCTACTTTGATTCCAATGGACTTAACCAACCATTTAATAGTAATAAATGGTGATTCTAAGTGTACATAAGCACTACTAGCTTCGAAAGCAACCTAGAAACACGATTTAGTTTAAAATGTCGAATGGTCTCTAGATCTTTAAACTCGTTTATTGGTTGAAAAAGTAGGCCGTGGTTTCCAACCCCAAAAGCATGAAAAAGAGTTGTCATTTTTCTTACCATAACCCAACCCCAAGTATCTGCAAAGGAAGGAATATGGGCAGAATAAGGCACCACATCTGCAGATTATAAAAAAAAACCACCAGCCAATGCATTAGTTTCTTTAAAGTTTTAAGTTTCGAATAAAGTCAGCAACAATAATATAGCCTAAAGTTTTGCTCTCACATTTAAAAACTTGCTTTAGAGTATTGTAGATGCAAGAAAACACTTCAGTATGGCTGAAAATTCCAGCTGGACCAGCCTGCAAAGATATCAACAACTTCAGTTCCCAATCTCGATTTATATTCACAAACTTCTTTCATTTGCATCTCTCACACTTACCTGAGTAATAAATATGCCATCTTGCTTCAATCTAGGCTTCACAGTATATTCATAGAAAGATTTGGTATAGAGTTTATAACAAGGACCACCCTCGATTGGGTCTGCAAGATCACCAACAATTACGTCGTATAGCTCAGTTCGGTTCTCAAGCTCCGCTCTGCAACATAAACCCCCCAGAACTTATAGCAACCGTAGTAACGTAAGAAGAATCGTTAAATGTGCTAATCGAAACCGAACCTGGCATCGTTAATGATAAGTTCAAGTCTTGGATCACAGAAAGCTTCTTTGTTGACTATCAGGTATGACTTGCAGAAATCAACAACTTCCTGCTCATTTGCTTAATAATCAATCATGGTTTTCGAGATTTTTTTTGTATCTTTTATTGGATTAACAAAGAAGAAAAGGAAACAAATTTAAACCTCATCGATGTCGCACATTACGACTTTCTCCACAGTCTTATGTCTAAGGAGTTCTCTTGCTGTGGAGCCTTCACCTCCTCCCATGATAAAAATGGACTTTGGACTGAGTAAAAACATCATGATATTAGTTAACATTTTATACTTAAGATTCTATATAGATAATTTAACTATTAGGCATTGTAAAGTACTTGGGATGATGGAGAAGGGCAGGGTGAACAAGGCATTCATGGTAAATGAATTCATCAGTTTCTGCACTCTGTAGTTTTCCATCGATAACCAACGCCTTCCCGAATGGCTTTGTGTCGAGTAACGCGATATCTTGATACTGAGAAGCTCCAGTATGTAGTATACTACAAGATTACAAAGTAAGTAGATTTTGTGAGACAAGTAGTGAAGAACAATCCCTAAACTAAAAATCCTTTTTTTTTCTTTTTTCTTTTTTTTTTTTTTTTGTGTTTTAAGGTTTCTTGTCTGGCTTTTCCAAGACCAACGGATTATTTTATTGAGTTATTGATTTAAAGTGAAAGGGAAAAAGTGTTTCACTTTTTAAAAGATTTCATCCCTATTTCAACTTGATGGACCTCACAAAGTCTAGCAAAATAGCCACAGTAAAATATCCAACAAACAGCTTAAGAACATTGAGAGTATCGTTAAATAAATTTGTCTCAAGAACCCCACTTAAAATATAGTACTATTTGGTTTTTGGTTTTTAGTTCTTACGAAACAAACTTGTTGTACATCATAACAGAGAAATTGGAAGTAAAAAACATAAATATCAAAAACAGAAAACTAAAAACAAAACCTAGACAGGGCTTTTTTCTGTGTGTGTGTGGAAATCAAATGTAAAGAAAAGTAAAAAAAGTTACCTGTTAAGAGCAAAGGACCATCTTAAATTCTCTTCAATTTCTTCTTCATACCAACAGCTTTTTCGATACCCATTTAAGGAATGACCCTTCTCAATAAGCTCATTCCCATTGTTAACCAAATTAGCAGAGGAAACATCAGCCATTGTTGATGCAGAGAGAAGAAACTCAGAGGAAAGAACAAGAAATAGAGAAGGATAGAAATATTTGATGGGGAAGAAAGGAGGGAAGATGGGGTATTTAAGGAAGAAGAAAGCAAGGGAAAATGTAAAAGAAAAGTATGATTTTGATTTGGAAATTAGGGGGAAAAAAATAGAAAAAGAAAACTAAAAAAAAAAAATCGTTTTGGATTTTCGCAATTTTTGAGATTTTGTAAGGATGATTTGGTCGCATGGTTTTTACTTTCTTCCTTCTATCCAATCTAATAAATGACAATCATTACACGTTTCTTATGCATGTGATATTAAGTTATTAACAACAAACAACAACTAAATTTCACTTAGGATTTCTTACCTTCCAATATCAAATATCAAATTGTTTTCAGACTTTGTGATCTAAGTTGTACAATTTCTCAAAAACAATATTTTGTATCGAAATTTTGAACTATAAATTTCAAAATGCATCGTAGCTTATATTCAAATTAATATTTAGTAAAACAACAATTGTAAGAAGGAATGATCGAACCCTCCACTCGATGATAAAAAAAATTAAGCCAAATACACATACTTCAAAATATTAAATTCATTATTTACAAATTTATGTTTTCATATTGTCTACCCTAAAAACTTGGTAAATTTTGACATTTTATATTTTATTTAAAAGAAATTGTTGTCCAAAAACAACAATATAGTAAAAAATTTATTAAACTACAAATTTAGTTCTATAAGTTGGAATAAAGTTAGCCTTTAGTGGTAAAGTTAGAATTGAATCTTAATAATTTTATAAAATCTAAAAAATGGTATTTATAACTATTTATGCAGCTTTGATGAAACTATTGAGACAAAATTTAAAGTTTAATCAAAGTACAGGGACCAAATGTGTAATTTAAAATATTTGGTTGGGGGAGGAGAAAAGAAAAAAGATAAAAAAGATGATGATTGAAAGGGTGACAAATAGGCGAAAATCCAGGTAATTCATTTCTTCAAGAAGAATAAGAATAATAATAATATTATGTGTGTTAGAAGAGAGAAAGAGAAAGAGAGAAATAGGGGAAGAGAGAGAAGGGCGTGCAATGGGAACCATCATAATATTCTCTTTGCTCCAAAAGATATGAATGAGAGCGTGCTATGCCAAACCCACTCATCAACATCACCATACAAATACTACATCCAACCCCTCCCCAACAAAATTATATATATATATATATATATATTTATTCATTTTTATATCAATATCAAAAAACAAAAAAAAATTCTAAACAAATCTCCCTTGAGAGTTTCCTTATCACTTGTCGGGATTCATGAAATCATTACGAAAATACGCTTTCTGAGTATTTTGAGTTCGGGTCGCATAGTTTAAAAAAAAATGTGAACAGTACTACAAGCTAAGTTAAGCATTGACATGATGCGTTAGAACAACCAGTTTCTTTATTTACACAAATTTATTTAAAAAATTTGAGATTGTAGAGTTCTTTTTTTTTTCCTTATTCGTAATTGATGTGGGAGTATGTTTTGATTTTGAACGTGGCTTGTCGGTAGTAACTGACATGGGAGAGAGCATTTAGAGGGGAAAGATGGAGGAGGAGGTGGGTGGGTGGCAATGGTGGAGTGGTGTGGTTTGGTAGTAGTGTTGTGACCAACATGTTTAAAAATCATACCTTTGTGGAGTGATGATTTGATTCACCCACCTCTTGTTTGGGAAAGCTAATGATAGCTACAAAGCCCTACAAGACTCCTTAAAAACCAACCTCTTGTCTCTTTCTTTTCTTTTTTTTAATATCCATTTTTCTTCCATTGTTGGATTGGATGACCTGTAAAGTTGATTACACTTGGCATTTGGTTCAAGTGATTTTCTCTCATCATTCTACATCATGGGTTAGAATCTTAATATCATAAGCATGCTTCATTAGAAATTATGGGTGCTCTTCTTCTTCCCTCCAATAGTGGCAATTTTAGGTCTTCTGATAAAGATTTTCAATCTTTAGTTTCTTATCTTTTAGTTTTATAAAAATTTAGGTATCTTGTGATAGAACAGCTACCACTATTAAGTGGTCTGTCTTCTTAATTAGAAAACGCATGAGTGGTTTTCAAAATTGAATTGTTAAATTCACAAAGTACCACATAAATAGAAAATTACTTTTTATTTTAATTTCAACCCATCGAAAATAAATCATTTCTAATTCAAATGTTTGGAATCATAGAAGAGTTCTTATGGGCCTTACTTAATTAGAATTTAGATCTATATGAAACCAACAATACACATGAAATGAATAAAATGTATAAAGTTGAGTACATATAATAACTATTATTATTTTACAATAACTTGTTGTCCTCCTCATAAGAGACTATAAAAATTGATGTCATCTTTAAAAGGGACCATTTTCTAATTCAAATAAACTAAAATTTGATTTCTCTTCTTAATTTATTTCAAACAATACATCAATTTTTTTTTATCCATGGTTAAGTCTTTTGGGTCAAAGAAACTGATTCTTTTTACTACGAAAATTTAAGTGTGTTTTATATTGAGAGCCCTTCTAACTTAATTTTTTTTTAAAAAAATACTATGAAACATTATTTTGATTAATATTTTCAATTAACTAATGTTTTTTTACACTTCCACAAGTTTTTAAAAATCCACCCTAATTATACTTGTTGAGAAAAAAAAAACATTTTGGTTCAAATTATTTAACCTTTGAACATTATTTATTAAATCAAAGCTTTGTTTGTTTTACTGACTAAATTAGCAGCAAAGTTATTTTTTCTTCATGTAAATGTCGAATTTGAAAGGTGAAATGGCAAGATTATTGGCTTTTTCATAATTGAATGATACCATTTTCTTCCACATTTTTCAAATCATAATTGTTTTTCTAATGTTCCCTAAATTAGCATGAGAGTTTCGTATTTTCTTCTTTTCACAAATCAAATAAAATGGTGTTAGTATAATAATTACTCTTGGATAATCTTGTTTTAGAAGTTTTATGTGGCATCACAAACTATGCTTGTCGTTCGGAAGTAATTTTTTATGAACCAAAGTCATTTTTAAATGTATGAATATCACTTTTAAAAGTTTGGAAGAAAAAACAAATTTACAAAATTTTATAATTTAGTTTTTTCTTCTAAAATCACTACCTCAACTTCACTAACAATCAAAGGCTAAATTATGTTGATATAAATGAAAGAGAAAGAGATCAATCCTTTTATTTATTATTATTATTTTCTAATAAAGTTTATTCTCTGTTTCATTAGTGATATTATACACTAAATATGTTTTGAAGAAATTGAAGAAAAAAATCATTTAAATTCTTTATCCTATTGCACTAAAAAAAACATTGGTAAACTTTTTAAAAAAAAATTAAAAACAAGAATTTTCGAGTATAGTAAAATAAACTAAAATATTTACAAAATATAGTAAAACTTTTGGATTCTATTAATGATAAATGTCTATTATTATCACTAATTTGTTATTTTTTACAATTCTCTAAATTAAAACCTAAAAGGAATATTTAAGTTAAAAAATGGAGGTTAAAAGCAATCGGTGTCTTTATCTGGAATTTAGTAACTAAAAACAATTACAAAATTGAATTTAATAATATAAATAACGTTATTATAAATATCAAAAACCGATGAAAATATTTATAAAATATAACAAAATTTTAGATTATATCAATGATAGACACTGACTTATCAGTAATAGATAAATATTATAGTATAAACTTAACTTGGCAAGGTATGGCTTGTAATAAAAGCATATAGATTACTACTACTACCAAATAAAATAAAAGAGAAAGGATAAAAGCCTATTTACTACTTATACTTGTCTTGTTAAAATATGAACATTCTAGTCAAAAATTTCATAGAGAAGCCTTCACATATTTTTTTCCATACTATTTCTTATTTTGATGTGCTTGCAAATGTAGCTAGAGAGTGTTTGAGTGGCCAACTTATACTTCACAAATTTGTTTTGGATAATTCAATTCTACAAAACTTCGAACATTTTGATAGTATCTACTATTAAAGTTTGTATATTTTTTTCGATAAATTTTGCTCTTAGATCTTTCTTTCTTTTGCATGTTGATTGGAAAATTTTGTCTTCACAATTGTGCACCTCGAACAAATAATTTATAATTTCAGCATATCAACTTCATACTCTACTCAACTCAATCCAAAGTCTGTCCTAATTAAATTTTATTATGTTATTATATCATTTGTTTTCTAAGTAACAATATAACTTTTCTAACCAAGATTGTTTGTTTTTAGAAATTTTTATTTTTTTGCATTTTGAAGTCTGAAAGTGTAATTTTTTCACCCGTGTTTTAAATAAAATATGTGTATTTGGTCACTAAAGTTTTAACTCGGTCATTTTAGTTATAGTTTTAAAAAATAGACTTAAAAGTTTCGACCTACTAATAAACCCATCAAATTTATTAACAGGAGTGTTAAAAAAACCCAATGACTTGAAAAATTCAATCAACACAACAAACCTATATAGTTTGAGTTGTGTTGATTAAAAAAACTAAAACATCTACCGGGTTGATTTGGTTCATGGGTTCACCGAAAACAACCCAACCGCAAGCTTAATATTAATTTTTTTTTAAAAAAAATATACTTATATATAATAGTTATAAGTATAAATTTTTTTAATAATGTAGATGAATATTGAATTGTTAATCTTGATTCCATATATAAATAATTAAATAAAATTTTTAACTTCTAAAAAAAATTAAATAAAAACTTTACACATGCTAACACCGTGATTATGTAGAAGACAAAAATTTAAATAAACGATCCGATAAAATCGAACCAATTCAACCCAAATACTTTATAGTTAAGTTCATTATTCAACAAGAGTTATTTCTTTTAAGAAATATAAACAATTGGGTTTGTTATAAAAAGTGTTTGAACTCAATTCGAATACTTGCGCATATCAAAATTTAAATAAGAAAATTGACAAAATAGCAAAATGAAGGAACATTTGCTATGTTGCATAATACAAGAGATTGTCTCCAAAACACAAAAAACAATCGAACAAACCATAATGTTTGAAAGTTTGATATATTTGTTGTAATTGAGACATGCATGAAACAAAGATATATGTATTACAATTGGAAGAATTTTAACAAAGGGGAGAGGAGGGGTTCCAACTTCAACGGTGCCTTCCAACATTTGGGTGACATTCTTCATCGACGTTCTTTGAGTTGAATCTGGACGAATACACCACAAGCCCACCATCGCCATTCCCTTATACCTTTCCAAATCCTTCCAATTTTCCGGCTTATCTGCCACCACCGCCCCACACAGAACCCAATTCCACACAACCAAATCCTCCTCTTCACTTTCCTCTTCGATTCCATGCAACTCAATTCACCTTCTACACCAAATTATCTCCAGCAGCATTATCCCATAGCTGTACTCGTCAACCTTCGCCGTCACCGGAGCTCCTCTCACCCATTCCGGCGCCATGTACCCATATGTCCCTCTCACCTCAGTCTTCGTTCTCGTTTGGTCCTTCTTCAACGGCTTCGATATCCCGAAATCTGCTATTTTCGCTCTGTAATTGGCGTCCAGCAGTAACCTAATAATCTGACCAAATTGATTCCGATGGCACTCGCACTTGAAAATTGTTTCCTTCTCATCAATCTTCCAGTCTTGGAATGAGAGAAGAGGGCAAACGGTGTTGACAAGGCAAGGGTCGTTTTCATTGCTCCTCAAACCCTTGTCCATCCACTGCCTTCCGTTTTGGGTTAAGCATATTGTCGGAAATGGCCGCGGATGCCGATTGTTGCTCTATGGTAGTAAATCCCCAACTGGGGTTGGAACATTGAGAGTCAAATTGTGAAATATCTGTCTAATTGGAGTAGGTCCACTGGTGATGTACATTAAAGCAGAGGAATTGTGGAAGACTAAGACAGTGTCGTTAATGTTAGTTTCGATGGTGAAGCAGTACATGTAATTTATAATAGAGGTGTAGTTTGGTTGAAGAGAACGGCAGTGGCGTTTCCAGACGTAGCCGTATATAGTTAGTAATAAGCAGGATCACCGTTTGGAAAAGCAGTCAATGGGACATTACCTTCGTTTGCAACATCCAACCTGTAATGGCCTGTGGAGTAATAGTTGTTCGTTGTTAAGAGGGTACTCGAGTACAGTTGATGGCCAATGCAAAGGACCTGTATTGATGGTATTTAATCTATAAAGTTATCTAGGCCACAACAAAAGATCATGGAGATAAAATAACTATTAGGTTCCTCAATCTTTCAAGTTGATTTGTTATGTTTTTTCTTATAAGGGTTTAGAACTTTTTCATACAACTTTTATATTGAAATTAACATATCCTAACGATTTAGTTTTTTATTTTTTTAAAAAATTAAGCCTATAAACATTTCTTTCTATCTCTTATCTCTTATCTCTTATTTTTTGTTATGTACTTTTTACCAACGTTGGTAAGAATCAAGCCAAATTTTAAAAACTAAAAAAAAGTAGTTTTTAACAATTTTGTTTGACTAAGAACTCAACTATCGTTAAGAAAGATACAAATCATTGTAAGAAATTAAGAGAAAATAAGTTTATTTTTTAAAAACCAAATAGCTAGCCCTCTATGGCATGTTTGAGGCTAAGAGTAGTGTGAACTGAAGTCGACTATAACATTATACTCCTTGTTTGGGGCAAGGTTATACCTTTAGTTGAGGATTAAGATTAGGATTTAAAATAACACTCACCTATCATTACTATTCTTCAACTTCATGGGTATTTGTTCCAAGGGTTAGAAAGTTTGTCAACCAACTTTGAGACACCATCTCCAATGATCGTTGTCAGCCAATCTTCGAACACCACCTCTAGTAACTCTACCAATGAATTTCCAATAATCAACTCTAGAGGCTATCACCATCGACCGATTTTGAAAAAATTTAATAAAACATTTTTAGTATATATAATAAACATAAAAAGGAGTTTTAAAGAACATTGTGTTTTTATTTTAAGAAGCTTATCAAAATTGTTTAAATAAAAATGAATTTTTGAATAAGACATTATATTTCTTAGTTAAATTGCATAATTTGATTACAAGTTTTAAGGTGGACTCCATAACTCGTTACGATCATGGAAGGTAAAGAACAAAAGCAATCAACTCGTATACTAATAATTGATGGTCATTTTAGTAATAATAATTAAGGATATATCAACATTTAAAAAAATTGCAAATATAGCAAAACTATAGCGGATATACTTGTATCTCTGATAGACCATTGGTCTATCAGTGATAGACCAATATTTACAACCTGATCTATCGATGATAGATAGAATTTGACAAATTTTGCTATATTTATAAAAAAAATTAAATATTAATATATACTTAATTATTTTGAATCTAATTGCTAAATTTGCAACTATCCCCATTTTTTAAATGTGTAATTGGTGCTTAACTACTATCCTTTGGACTCACATAGAGCGTTTGCAAATTAGATTGGGCCTATTGGGCCTGGTTCCCAAAACGGTGGTCAAGTCAGCCCAACAAGCACAACTGATGGGCCTGCTACGTGTCCTACCAACCGTAGAATTCTTGAAACTTTTATCAAACAGAATTCCAATTTATTTTAGAAGTGATTTAAAATCGATATTATCATTTTCAATATCATCCTAAGTTTTTATACTTTCAAATACAATTTAAAACCAATTTTGATGATATAAAATTTGTATTTAAAAAGCATAAAATCAAATATTAAATTAAAAAGAAAATTTTCAAAGAAAGAAATTGGTAATTTATCCAACAAGTGAAGTTATAGTTGCCGAGTCCAATGATGATCCTTTGTTGTCCGTTTGATCTAACCCAATTCCTTCCCAAGGTGTAAGCGTCCACACCGTAAAATTTCCCGCTATCGTTTTTCCCTATTTTCAAAACCAAAATTGTTCGTTTCTCTTTCTCTAGGAAGCTCTAGAAGACGATCAACCTTTCCTTTCAATGGCTTTTATAAATTACTCTTCGCTTTCCCCTTCTTTCTTCACCGAATTATCTCATATCTTCTAAAGGTTTCTCACTGCTCTTTTCCTTTTAGCTCTCTGCTACTGAATTTTCTCTGTCTCGTTGCTTGCTTCTGCCACCTGCTTGCTCGGCTCAACCATTTTAATCGCTATTGTTCCTGGTTATTTCTCTTTTTCTTTCTTCAATTGGTTGATTACGGAACTGGGTATGTCTTGTTCTTAGATTTTCTTGGCAACAGTTAGCAATTTTCAATCTGTTTGTGCTTTTCTAGACTGGGCTTGATGTATTTTGCTTTTTTTTTTTTCTTCGTCTTATTAAAGTGACCGAGTCCTTGCTGAATTGTCGAAT
Source organism: Cucumis hystrix (assembly GCA_025688845.1). Classification (NCBI taxonomy): domain Eukaryota; kingdom Viridiplantae; phylum Streptophyta; class Magnoliopsida; order Cucurbitales; family Cucurbitaceae; genus Cucumis; species Cucumis hystrix. Next base: position 3,987,460 of record CM046888.1, on the reverse strand, counting down.
TTTTTTAATGCAAATTCTTTTTCTGGCTTTCTACTGTTTACGTAGAGAAATGGTGTTTGGAATTGCCTGGAAGGTGTTTGTTAATGAAGTGCTTATTAATTTCAACGTGTATGCTGATGTTTGAAATGTTATAATTGTAATGATAATTGGATTAGAGAGGTAGATTACAGTTGATCTTGTTTATTTGATTTTATGCAATTCCTGTCATAGTATAGTGAACCTGCCTATGTGAAAGAAATTTTGATTAACAAACGTGTGTTCATATTTAGAATTCAATGTTAAACAGTATTTTCTATGATGTGTAAGAAAAAGATCCTAAGTAGTTTACATAATGATATGGTCTGTGTTTATAACACCTTCCGAAGTGATAGAGTCAATCTTTATTTGTCCAAAGTGTGTTTCTCCTCTTTCTCTGTTATAAGTAAAACGAGTATAGACATTTTGCTCTTGTGTATTCCTTTTGAAGTGTTCGAGAGATGATTGAGTGGACTTTAAATCCCATTTTAAAGGGTAGAATTGTTGATTATCTTTTTCATGTCCTCTAGCGCAATCTATGATTAGTAATGGCAATGAGTTACCTACTGAAAACTAGACCTTATATTGATCAAAATGCAGATTATGGCTGAACCAATATACACCGTAGCTTCTGATAGTGAAACTACTGGGGAAGATAGAACAACATCAACTTTTCCAGAAATTGCAGTTGGAATTGATATTGGTACTTCACAATGTAGTATTGCAGTCTGGAATGGATCTCAGGTAGAGCTTCTTAAGAACACAAGAAACCAGAAAATTATGAGATCATATGTCACCTTCAAGGATGACACTCCTTCTGGGGGAGTTAGTAATGAGCTAAGCCATGAGTATGACATGCTCTCTGGTGCTGCAATTTTCAATATGAAACGATTGATTGGAAGAGTTGACACTGACCCAGTTGTTCATGCATGCAAGAGCCTTCCTTTTCTGGTGCAAACTTTGGACATTGGTGTTCGTCCATTTGTTGCAGCTTTGGTGAATAATGTATGGAGATCTACAACTCCTGAAGAAGTTTTGGCAATTTTCATCGTTGAACTGAAGATGATGGCTGAATATCAACTAAAGCGACCAATTAGAAATGTTGTTTTAACAATTCCAGTTTCATTCAGCCGATTCCAGCTTACTCGTGTGGAACGAGCTTGTGCAATGGCTGGACTTCAAGTTAGATTGATGCCTGAACCAACAGCAGTAGCTTTGTTATATGCTCAACAACAACAGCAGGCTGTACATGACAGCATGGGCAGTGGAAGTGAAAAAATTGCTCTTATTTTCAACATGGGAGCTGGGTATTGTGATGTTGCTGTGTCAGCCATAGGAGGAGGGGTGTCACAGATCAGAGCCCTGGCTGGCAGTCCTATAGGAGGCGAAGATCTACTTCAAAACACCATGAAGTATCTTTTGCCAAATTCTGAATCTATATTCTCACACCGTGGAATTGATGAGATCAGAAGAATGGGGTTGCTCCGAGTTGCGACTCAAGATGCTATCCACAAGCTCTCACTCCAGTCTAGTGTTGAAATCAATGTCAGCTTGGGAAATGGGTCAAAGTTATGCAAGGTTCTTAGCCGAGAGGACTTTGAGATGGTGAACAGCAAGGTGTTCGAGAAATGTGAGAACCTCGTTAAGCAATGCTTACATGATGCACGAGTGGGGATCGAAGATTTGAGTGATGTAGTAGTAGTTGGTGGCTGTTCCTACATTCCAAAGATCAGACATCTTCTGATGGAAATAAGTAAAAAGAAGGCACTTTATGAAGGAATAGATCCTTTAGAAGCTGCAGTTTCTGGTGCAGCTTTAGAAGGTGCAATAGCATCAGGCATTGGCGATCCATTTGGCAGTCTAGATCTTCTTAGCATCCAAGCAACGCCTCTTGCCATTGGAATTCGAGCTGATGGAAACAGTTTCATTCCAATTATCCCCAAGAACACCACAATGCCAGCACGCAAGGAGTTGGTTTTCACAACAATTCAAGACAATCAAAGTGAGGCCCTGATTGTTGTCTATGAAGGCGAAGAGACAAGAGCAGAGGAAAACCATCTGCTTGGCTATTTCAAAATCATTGGAATTCCACCAGCACCCAAAGGAATCCCTGAAATCACAATTTGTATGGACATTGACTCTTCAAATATGCTTAGAGTTCTAGCTGGGGCAACACTCCCAGGTGCTCAACACCCTGCAACTCCTTACATGGAAGTCAAGATGCCGACTGTGGATGATGGACATGGCTGGTGTGCAGAAGCTCTGCATGGAAAATATGGTGCCACCATGGAATTGGTTACATTGCGGAAGAAAAACTAGGTGATTTACCTAGGCCAAGCCGTTCTGTTTCTACATTTCACTTTCATATAACTCATAAGTTCAATACAGGTACATAATGAAATAATGTATGGTGGTTTGTAACTGTTACACTGCATGTTTTGAATTGTCAATAGCATCCTATAATATAAACTAAGTAGGAACTCTTGTAAGTTGGCGATGGTGTAATTATGCAGAGATCTTTTAAGTTGTAAGTTGTCACAAGCTTGTCAAGTGTATCCATAGGTTGTAGCATGTTCTCTTTGATCATAATATTAAAGGCTTGACATCTGACAATGACTTGACCTTGATGCATCAAAGACACAAGGAGACAATTTGTTGTTTCAAATCACTCACCAAAATAATTTTCTTATGGTTCTTGATGTCTAAACAGATAATTCCCTAGATGTCAAATTCCCTACAACAGAGATAGGAGATTTGTAGTGCAATGATGACTTAAAAAGGGAACTTAATTTTATGATCTAACTTACATCTTGGCTGTTCATATTAGACCTTCTTGGTTGTTTTTATTAGGGGAGCTTGAAAATGACTTCATCCAATGGCAAAAGGACGAAAATTTGGCTGTCACTACCCACAATGATTTCATATGTTCTTTGTTCTCTTAGATAGAGAATTTCCTCCCCAAATGCATTTGGATTTAAGAGAACGTATCCTAATTGAGTGAGATGTTACATTATACTAGTTAGCTTAATTTTGTTCATCTTAAAAAGGGAGCTTAGGGTCGGGTGATTTAACAACTCAACCTCATTGACAAACATTATTAAACCGTTTAAACTTACACATTAGTAACAATATTTTTCTATCTTTTTATACTTTCCATGTTTATTAGGGAGTTTGATAATCACTCTTATCTCTATTTTTTATTAGGTAGTTTCATTTTATTTTTTAATCTACATTTTATGATTATTTCAAAATTGAATCACACAATACTACATCCAAATACAAACTTACTAATTTTGACTTAATATCTATTGGAACCAAATATTTTCTTGTGAGTCCAACATTTCCTTGATTCTTATACACATACGAGTAATTTTATACCGATAAAAAGTCGTCAACATTTGTTTTTATGTACTCAAATGACTTTCTCAAGAAATCTCTTTCAACATAATACCCATCATCTCACCGTCCAAATCATTTAAAAAAATGAAATTGAGAGAGAATAAGTTTCATGTTGATGTGTCCATATTCCTTTGAAAAGATGTGAGTAGTACCCACCAAAACTGCAAAGAAAAACCAAAGACTCCTACACTACAACTAGTAAACTCCAAATAAAACCTCTGCACAAAAACTCTTTCAAACTCTAATGTCTTGTCCTCATCTAATACACATTAAAACTAACAACCAAGTAATAAAGCCTAATTTACGGACCCCATCTTTATAATAAAGAAAATAAAACCACAGATTTTGACGATGACAGTGTCACCATTAGATTCCAAACACAAAAGAGCCACTGATTTTACGACGTCATCTCTTTTGGATGAAATAGAAACAGAACAGCACCACTTCACTCATCCAAAACGACATGTCGAATACGACACCAAAAAATTAAAAAAGAAAACACAACATTATAAAATCTCACTCTCCAAAACTACATGTGTTCTGATTCTTATGTCTGAACCAATCCCCCCTTCTTCTCACTATATCTCTGTGCTTTGCTGTGCCATTGTTTCAATTCCCAATACCCTGTTTTTCATATTCACATAAACCTCCATTTTGACTTTTCTCTTTCAACTTCAAAAAAAGAAAAAATCAAAAAAGAAACGACACATATTCCTAATTCAGCTACCCACTTGCTCTCTCATGGTTCCATGTATTTCTTTTCTTTTTCTGAATTCTTTGACATAAAAGTCCAAACTTTCTTCTTTTAATCTTGGTGATTCGTTTATTAAATAAATACCCATTTGACTAAATATGATAGTGAAACCAAGTTTAGTATTATAAAAGTGGGGAAGATTCCTAGTACATACTAGTAACAACAATACTTCATTCAAATAGTCTTCCAAGTTAAAGCAGAAATTAATATAGTAATTTAAAATTGATTTGGCGGTAAAGAGTACTATTTATAAAATTCTATGGACTGTCTTTGAGGTTTTACCAAATTATAGAGATTAAATTTTAGTTTTCTCTAGATCTTAGAGACCAAAAGTGTGTGTAACATTATTCACAGCAAATAGTAATCAATGTAGAACCTGAGAGTACAATATGAAATAGGGGTTTCAAAATTGAACTTTTTAGTCAAAGCTGTTCATTTTTTGTCACTTGATCTATGCGCGGTGAGGAGAATGTATTAGATGAGGAAAATAACAATGGAATGAGTTTTCCTTTCTATAAATTAAATAGTTGTGAGAATTTTAGAGGTGATGTAAGCATTATTCGTTCAAAACTATAAACTGTTGGTTTGAGATTATGGCTGGTTAACAAAATAAATGTAACGGAAGTATAGATTTTAATTTCATCATTTATCTATAATGAGATAAAAATAAACTATGTAACTACAATTTTATGTTGATATTTGATAGTAAATGAAAAAAAGTAACTCATTTGTTTTAAAATGAGTGAGTCTTCTCGATTTTTTTAATATGAGATCATCTCAAAATGTCCCTCCGAGATTGTGTCTCGTTAGGTTCAACAATCTTGATCGGATCTTAATTTCATTTTAGATTGTTGAACCTAACACTCATTTGAAATATCATTTTTGATGGTATAAAGTTTCAACTCAAAATCAATTGAAAATAAGAAAAGTAACTCGTTTATTTTCTTCGACATGCTAGGGCGTCACATCAAAAAAGCCAACATCTAGCTAACAGTCAAATACTATTATTACTCAAAATAGATAAAACTATACTATTGGAGTTGCAAAATGTCACAAAATTAACAAATGAATTAAATACACAAAGTCACAAATATATATATATAAATAATGTATACATAAAAAAATAATATTGATTAACAAGAAATTAAATAGTTAGACTTGTTCTGTTTTGTGAGGTTTCAAACAATCTTGACATCTGATCTCACCGGTTCGACCACGCTACCCATTTCCCATGCATATTCTTTCTTCTCTTTTTCTTTTTTATTAACGTTCCAAACCCCCAAAAACGTAGACTTTGCAAAATTAAAGAACCACAAAGTTCAAAAAAATAAAAAGGACAATTTGCACACCATTTAACACCCCGTCTAGCACGTTGTCTTCTTGTCCTCAAACTCGAAGCTCTTTTTCTTCTTTCCCATCTCGGTCCTCCCAAACTCAGTCCACCCCAACTCGGTCTCACTTATATCATTTCAATTACTCATACACATTCACCCCCATCAACTCGGTCAATTATTTTTACTAACTCGTGACCATTTTTCCACTTGATTCATGTTATAAACTTTCGTATCTTGTTGTCTGTCTATAGGGACAACTCCAACTACTGTGTAGTGGTAGAAGTAGCGAAAAAAAAAGTGATTTTTCCTTTTCTTTTTTATTGTTTTTTCTTCTCTTTTTGGGTAATGGATCAGAACCGTTGAGACATTGACACGTGTCGACGTCTAAGATGTGGTGTGACGATGGAGATCAATCCACCAAGTGGGGGCCTCATCTTTGACCTATAAACCATTTCATCGTACGGTCTTCTGTAGAATTTCAAAACAGACCGGAAAGCTTCCCGGTTTCTTTCCGTTCTACTGACGTGGCACTCTCTTCGGAAGAAAACCGCCGGCGATTGGAGGAACGACGGCCGTGGGGTCCTTGGGGGGTTTTTGATTTTACCCTTTTTACCACCACCGTCCATGGCAGCGCTTTTCGGCGGCAGCGGTGTTGACGGGAACAGGCTTTTCCTTGTCAGTCTCGAGCTGAAACTACTTGCGTCGTTGATTTCACCACGTGGCATTCTGGCAGCCGGAGATGCGAAGGAGAGGGAACGGGCGTTGAGTGGGGAGATCAGTGCGGGGCCCATTGGTGAAGGACTCGTGGGTCCTACTTTGGACGCTGACGTGTCTGTTAGACTGAGGTACCATGGCTTTAGTGAGTCGAAATGATGGGATACGGTGAAGGAGAAGCGTGATGATGCGGATGACCCGATCTTTCCCGTTGATTGTATTGATGCTTGATCGAATCGGAGGGAGGAGGCTCGCGGATAGGCAGCAAAGTCGTTGAACTCTAATGAATCCTCAAAGTCTAGAGATGATATCACCATCGTCACCGCTGATAATTCAACGAACGCTCGAACACCCTGCAGTTTCATCGTATTAACTTATTATTCAAAACACCATATCAACTTCAATATTATCTAGCTTTTTCAATGAAAATAAAAAGTAAAAACTATATTTATCCCATTTTTATAAAGTTTTAAATCCTATTAATCGCCTCATTTTTTCATACATCCTCACGATAATTTAGTATTACAATTTAAGCAAAAAAAAAAAAAATAGCAAGATGTTTGTGTTCAAAATTTTAAAATAAACCAAAATATCCAAAATTACCATGACCACAACAATTAAATGAAGTTATTTTAAATGACAAAACTTAATTGTTATTTTAAATGACAAAACATCTTCAAATACAGTAAAATATCATCATTTATATGTGATATATTACTATAAATCATGCTAAATTACTATACTTGTCCATCATGATATAGACAACTAATAATTTGTCCCATTGACTATAATATTTTGTTCATTATTTGAAAATAGACCATAGCTATATTTTAAACCAACAAAATCAAAATTATTGTAATTGTAATTACTGTGTAGAAAAAATAAAGTTAAATATCATTTTGGTTTCTCTGCATTTTAAAGCATTTGTTTAAGTTTCTATATTTTTAGGAGATTTGTAAAAAATGACTTATAAACTATTTGTAGTTTATGACAAAATTAAATGTCTACAAAGTGCAAATAGTAAACGTCTTTTAATATTTATTCAATTTAATTAGTTTCACCACCACTCATTTTAGTTACTGTACTTCTAAAAGTAATTGTGTTTGACACATTCACTGTCATTAAAAGTAATTCTTTGAAGCCATAAATTTGTACTTTCATGTTACATTAAATTTATTCTAAAATTTTCAAATGAAGATCAAGTGCAAAGTGCAAAGTACAATGTATAATTGAAATAAACAAAAGCTTTTTATTAAAATAATAAAAAAAACCAAAGCCAAAAACAAAAATAAAAGAAGGGGAAAATATAGTATTTGAACTAAAATAATGTATCTGCAACAGTTAATATATAATAATAAACCTCCAAAAAAGAAAACCCACCCACCATAGGAAGCAAAAAGAAGCTGCATAAAAATTTGGTTTTTGAAAAAAGCACAGTAGACATTGGACAACAATCAACTCAACAAAAAGCAAAAGACAAAATATTTTAAAAGTAAAGTTATACTCAAACCTAAACATATAAGCAGTAACAGAGTCAATACTAACTTTTTGATAATTAGAAATAGAAAACTACTGAAAATAGGAAAAAGAAATTGATATAGTTTAGAAATATTTGAGTTGATGATGTTGAGGAGGCTTAAAAATGAAAAGAGATTGAAAGAAAAATACCTTCCAAAGATATGAGAATAAAGAAGGAGGATCAATAACAAAAGCAGAATGAAGTTGTTGAGGATAAAATTCAGCCACCATTTTGAGCATTCCCACTAATAAATTCATAAAAGCCGATCCTGACCTGAAAAAGCCTGCATTTTTCCCACGCTTCAATACATTTACTCCATTATCCCAATCATCAAGTTAAATTTCCTTTCTTAAAATCTGAGCATAATTTTAAAAAGAAAAAGAAAGTTAATTTCTGGGTGTTTCTGCTGTTATTTAATTACTTCATCTGTTCAATCTCCCACTAAAGTGTAGTACTATACTGTGAAAATTGACCAATTCTAAGACATTACCGATTGAGACATTTCAATTCCCGATAATACCCTTCCCCTACTCCTCCGCCCTAAAAGCGGTGCCTATTGACAACGACACCGCCGTTCCACACCGGACAGTTTCTGAATCATATCTCAGAAATAACTCACCCGCCCTTCCGACATGTCGTTCGTTTCTCTTTTTCTTTTTCTAATATATTGAACTTAATTTAATTGTAATCAGTAATTAGTAATTACTTACTTGCGTCAAAAAGTATGATCATTTGGTCCACGTTTTTGGGCATGGTCCCAATGGCTACTTCTAGCGTGAACACTACCAAACGAGTAAACCTATTTAAATAAATAAAACAATATTAGAAAATTAAACTGGAATTATATCATTATCATTATCATTATTATTATTTTTATATATATAATGGGTCGGAGTTTTGATTTTACTCACAGTTTTTGGGAATGGAACTTGTGATAATCCTGCTTAAACCGGAAAATCTGCAAACAAAGTGCAAAAAAACTCACTTTTTTGCCCATGTGAGAGAGCAAAAAGAAAAGAAAATTAGTGGAATTGATATGAAATGGTTACCACGACGGGGCGAGATTCTTCGTCGTGACCAGCGACATAGGCGACGCCATCGGCCAGCTCAGTGGAGAATTCATCGGCGATGAGATGGTCTGTAAATAAAGGAGAATATTCGGGAAAAAAAAAAAGTAAATAGAGGTTTTGGGTTTTTTTTTTTTTTTTTTTTTTTTTTTTTTTTTTTGTAATGTGGTTTTTAAAAGGAAAGGAATGGAATCACGTAGGGTAGCTTTAATCATTACTATGAAGATCATGCCACTACTTTAAAACGTTTATATTTTCGAAGGAAAAAAAAAAGGCAAGATTCTTCAATATTAACCCATAAAAAAGAAGAAAAGAAAGTAAATTTACCAATGCCAATGGTATCTCTCCAAGAAAGACAAGCTCTCAAGCTCTTAACAGCTTTCTTCACATTATCTCCTTTAGCCTTCAGAAACCGCTCAACGCAAGCTGTATTACAAAATTTCTCCTACAATAAGAAAAAACCATAAATTTTTAAATTTTAAGAAGATAAACAAGAACAAATATTAAAATTTAAGAAATGGGTTTAGTTTGGTTTTCTTTTTTGTTACAAACCTGTTTGAGAGAAAGTGGGGATTGTTTACGAAGAAGATGAAGAACAGATTGAACTGGTTGTTGATCATTTTTCCCCATTTTGATCTCCAAGAAAAAACAATAATCCTCCTGATAAATATACCAAACTTCACCTTCACGCAAGATTTTTTTCTCTTTCAAAAAAAGAAGGAAATTTGATCGTTTGGAGAGAGAAAGAAGAGAGAGATTGGAGTTGTGAGTTGTGAGTTTGAATAAATAAAAATGGCCGGGGAGTGGTGGATTTGGAAGGCTTCTATTTATAGTGGACTTTGGATGAATAACGCCGTTATAAAGGAAGGGGCTTTTCAAAAAGAGGGAATAAAAAACGGTAACTCTCTCTTCTATTTCTTTTCTTTTGGTCAATCAGTTTGTTTTCATTTATAATATTTTTATTCTGTTTTATGACGGCAGTTTTTAACGGAAAATTCAGTCGGCGGCCACGCCGTTAACTTCTCGTTTCTACCATTCTTTTTTTGCTTTTACACTCTATTTATTGTTTGGGTTTCGGTTCTTGTTTTTTTAGGATCAGTTTTTGTTTTTTAAAAAATAAAAACTATGACTCTTGTCATCCTATGTTTTCTTTCCAAGTTTTCTAAAACACAACCATTTTTAAAAATTGAGTTGTTAAGAACTTTTTCTGTTTTAAGAATCATTCTCAGAATCCCTTTTTTTTAACCTAAAAACCATGGATGGTAAAGATACTTCATTTTTAAAAACTAAATAGTTAAATTTGTATGGAGTGTTTTAAATGTTATTTTATTTTTAAATTTGAAAATATTACATTTTTATTTTTGAGTTTTAAAAATTTTCAAGTATTACTTTATTTGACTGTGGTCAATCAGTTTTCACTAACTTTTTTATCACGGTTAATTTCAAATAGTAAAGTAAGCATTAGAAATATAATATCCCAGGTGTAAAAACGCTTGAAAGAGCCAAATGAGAACTAAACACAATACTTAAGGATAAAATTTTAACAATGTCCTAAAACTTATAAATCAAACTAGAAATTATACTCAAACCTCAATCTTATGAAATTTAGAAACGAAAAATAAAATTTACTCTCTTTGTTAAAATTAAAAGGGTTAGGAGGAGTGTGAAATTCCGGTTTTGCCCTCAGTGTTTTTTGGGTTATATTTCATTTACAGCTTGTGCATGGTAATTTGGAGGAAAAGAGAATATTGCAATAAATGGGAAGGTCTCTCGTAGGCTGAACGTAGGCCAATGAATGGAATTAGCTGATACTGATATTTTTAATTTCTTCTGTTCTCTTTTATATATATATATAATTATTATTATCATCATTGAAAATATGACATGACAACTATAATATATTGATCATTAAATTCATGATTTAACCAAAATAAAAAATAAAAACAAAAAAACAAAAAAAGAGAAAAACAAAAGAGTCAATTTCAAACAATTATGTTTTGTTTAAGGTCCTCTTCATTAGTTGCGTTTGGTATGGGTTTGTGGACATTATTGATATCCACAAGGCTATGTATTTTTGCGTATTAAGTCAATAATGTATTTGTTTTAGTTATTGCTTTGGTTTTAAGTATTTTTATTCATGCAATTTCCTAACTTTATTTTAATATAGATGTTATTAAATTTTTGGTTTCATTCAATACCCCAAAGGGAAAAAAAAAATAAAGAAAAAATAACCATTATTTAAATAGGTTGTTTAATTTCTTCTTATTATTTCTTCCTATTTTCCATTTAAAAAAAAGCCTTTTCTCTTGGATCATTTTTATTTGGCAGTTAATTATCACTAGATTTCTTTTAAAATATTGTTAGGATAAAAAAGAACATGAATATTCAAACCTATACAATCTTTAAAAAATAGTGATTTTTTAACTAGAAAAACTTAAGTTAGAGTTAAAGAAATCAATATTAAAGGGGTAAAAAAGAGTGTTTTATTTATTGATTGATTAAATGGAGGATTATTATTGGATGATAGAGTAATGTAATGATATGAGTATGGAGTAAGGGCAGAGGAAATGAGTGATTTTAAAAGTGAAAACCCGTGAACGAATATCGAAGAATAATCAATCACACGTACCATCCAAAACTCCTCTCCATCTTCATCCACTCTATTTTTCCACGCTGGATTTATTTTCTTTTTTTAAAATAATTATTTTAGTTTATTGGGTTTCATTTCATTTAATTAATTGGTTTTCGCATTTATGTTGTCGTTGTTAACATAATTAATATTACAACTATAAGGTCAGTTCCAATTGACTATACTCCTAACTTAATTAATACTTATGTCTTACTCTTTCACAATATTCCATCACCTTTCATTTTCTTCCTTATTTTCTTTTACTTTCTTTTTTAATATAGGATCTACACACACGCTTTTATTTTTGCTGCCCTTCATTTATTTTATATTTCTCTTCCTCAATATATTTATAAATTTATATATAATTTTATTCTTCGTATTGTGTAGCATCTTCATTTTAGTTCATGTACCTTCAATAAATCTTGAATAATATAATATTGTTCCTTATGTTGATGAAAAACAATATGTTTATGTTTACTAAGTTTAATGCTAATAGATAACAAATATGTTGGAAGAAAAAGGAACAAGAATGACTAACAATATTGTAGGATTTATGAAATATGCATGGATTAAAATTAAGTCTTAAACTATAAAGACAAAGTAAGTTATGTTTTGTTATATAGCGACCAAAAGATATTTAGTTTGATCATTTATCTACTTTTATATCATATAAAAGGTTCAAACTATAATGACCTTCACTGGACTTTTGCCTAACTCGATCATTTTCAAATTCATTAAAAGAAATTTATACTTAGACTAAACTTGGCTGAAACTCACAAACCCAATTAACATAGAAATAATAATTATGAAATGCAGAATAAATAAATAGTATTAAAAAGTGGCATTTTAGTTTGTAAAATAGAGAGAACAAACACAACACATAAACCCACAAAGTCAAAGCCTTGATAATTGTCATCCAATCTCGTATTAAAAGAAACCTGCCCCTAACTCCGTCATCGTTACGGCGGTTCTCTCATCTTCCCACACGTTGCAAACCTAAACCTCCAATCCATCATCCCCTCAACATTTTCCTTTTTTTTTTTTTTTTTTTCTTCCAATATTCTTCTTGATTTTAAACCTTTTAATTCTGTGTTTCTAATTAAACTTCAATTTTATGCATTTCATTTATGAATTTTTAAAAATTTAAGACATATCCTTATAAGACATTCAATTCTATGTCATACTAGAAAACATGTTATAATTTAATATAGTGGCAGGTATGATATAGTTTTCCAACTTGAAGTATTTTTTTAGAAAACAATGGATTAAAGTAATAACAATTAGTCAAAAAAAAATTATATTATTATTTTTTGAGAAAAATGAATTAGTGAATAAAATGATGTGATTTAGGCGTTTTCCAAAGCTGAGAATTGAGAATTGTAGAGGTAACTTTATCGTGATAATTAAAATATAGTAATAAAGAAAGGGTGTTGCGTAGTGAAAAATAGCCTTCTCTTTGTCTTCTTTCAAATTTGGGCACATTTAATAGATTCTTTTTCTCTTTATCTTTGACTTCTATTTTTTCCATTTTCTTTTAATTATTTTAATTTCCCTATACGTACACACCCATGATTCTCCAATATCCAATACATTTACATTTGGCTTCTCAATTTTTCTTTTTTAAATTCAAAATTTTCTATATATATATATAGATATAGATATAGATATATTTATATATATTAGTGTGTGACAATCATTTTGATATATTATATGGGGTATATGAAATCATGACTACTAAGGGTTGGAGAGAGGAATGCTATCATAAACAGGTGATGATGTGAAGTTAAAATTACAATTTTGTCATTAAACTTTAGAAAAATATCAATTTTGTTCTTAATTTTTCTTTTGCAAAAATGTCAAATATACACCTTGTTAAATTTTAATTTTGTATTTAACTAAGTTTACGAAGGTATTCAATCATTTGTAAATTAAATGAACTTTATGTAACATCTCAAATTTAATTAGCTATGAGAGAAGTGATTAATGTAATTTTAAAATATTTTGATATTTTTTGACTTTTTCAAATTGAATCATCAATATGTTTTCACTATTTTTTAACCGAATCGTGATTATTTGGATCAACGGCAATATTAAATATGATAAATTTCAAAAATCACTTAATACTTGAATATCCTTAAACTTTCAAAATTAAAAAATAGACTTTAAAACTTATCCGAAATTTTAAAATGGACTTTCAAACTTATAAATTTGTATTGATTATATAATTTAGACTCAGATTTCATCATTTATGTTAGTCGAATTTTAACATTTTTAAAAGTTTAATCACTCCACCAATTCTTATATTATTGAAAATTACTTTATCGGTAGTTTTTGTAGTTTTTCATATTAAATAATACCAGTAACATTTAATCTACTTGGCCATTAAAGAAGCTGTACACGTAATGTATTTTATAAAAGATGTAAAATCTTTGCTTTCAAAAATAAATAATAATAATAATAATGAGTCAATTATCTTTTCATACACAGAGAAAAATTATATAAAATTTAATAAACATAAAATTTAAATACACATTCTTAAACTATACGGTAAAAAGATTGATTTCTTAGTACAAGTTAGAGATAGGAAAATTTAAACCTAAAATCTTGATTCTGAGTGAACTTAATTAACGTAAAAACATTGATTTGATTCAAATTTGAATGTTACCAAAACTTATATTTTAACATAATATACATACAGTGTTTGTTATATATATATAGAGGTGGGTAAGGTTTGGTACAAATGAAAAAAAATGAGATACCACGTGGACAATGACTATACTATAAAGTGGCATATCCTTCCACCTACCCTTTGAATTTTTATTTTCATTTTTACATTTTTACATTTTTATTTATTTTCCTTTTTTTCCCAACTCGAGAGAGAGAGAGAGAGATTTCAAATTTTGAAACAAAACCCTCCTTTTTTTCTTCCTCATTTCTCTCTCTCTCTCTCTCTCCACTTTTTCATATGATTGTTTTTGGGTCACCCACTATGTAACAAGTGTAAACATATTATTATTATATACTATATAGTTTATGATCATATAATATAATAATTCAAATTAATATTATTCACATATTGCCTTCCTCTCTGGCTTTACTCTCCAACTGCTTTTATAATGAGAACACCCACTTGAAGTAGGAAAAAAAGTATATGGTCATGCAGGATATATATTTTTTGCCATTACCTTATCATGGTATATGAAAATATTTTTGGTTGCCATTTTGGTTTATTAGTAGGGCCTATTTTTGGGTTACTTTCTTTTGTGTGTGACTAAATTAGGATTGCAACACCCTCTTAGGGGCCTCTATATATGGGGAATAATATTGTTTTAGTTCTTTTTTGTATATTTATATATAGAAAAGAAAATGACATATCAAAGAATAGTGAAATAATAATGATATGGGACCAAAAATTAACAAAAAGTTATTAACTACATTAATTGACATGATTGTGTGTGTTCATTATCCTTGGATTTAAGTGGAAGAAACATTAGTTTAGGGCATCTTTGATTATATGGTTTAAGACTTAATCCATGTGATAAAAATATTGTTTGATTTAATTAACGTGGGTTTGCTTATTTAGTGTTGTTTTAAGAATTTCTAAATTGTTTTCAAATATAATAAATTGAACTAAAAATATTTATAAATATAACAAAATATTACTAATATAGTTATGAGTAGATTATGGTTTGGTACATTGCTATCTTTCTTAAATAATTAGGGTTAATCTCAAAACGTATATCTTAGTGTTTAGTAATTTTAAATTGTGATTAACAATCATGATTAAATAGACCCCTGTCAATTTTTTATATATATTTATTTATTCATAATTAATGTTTCTAAATACTTATTTAAAATCCCACCATATATATACACATATGCTTTCTACTTTGATTTATATTTTGCGTTCAAATTCTTTCCTTATATATATATATATTTCAATATGTCATTACATAATTTCAGAATCAATTTTAATAAAAATGAAATGCTTGATCATTATTATTATAAAAAAAAAAGTACTTTAAAATGAAATCATCGAAATTAAATTTGCTCGTCTTCTATTGATTGTATAGCATTAAAGAAAAATAGGGAACAAAATATTGAAACTCGAAAATTGCTTTGATAACATACAACTTTAATTTGTGTCACTTCAAATTATTATCGTCCTTATCACTCCTTTTCTCCATATAATTAAATTACTTTGGTTAATTTGAAATTTAATTAATTAACCATAATTAATCACTAAAGTAAACCACCATGTGGGTTAGAAGAAGAGATCATCATTGAATCAATAGTGTGGGAGGGGCTAAAATTAGATTAAAGTTTGATTAAGAAAAAGCAAAAACTAATAATTATATATCTTGATAGTTACCATAAATTTGACCTTACATATATTTTGGATGGGACTGATCTCGTGATCTAACCCTAAATGTCAATATATAAATTCTTTTTTCTAATTTTATATACACGAACATTAATGATCGAAACTATTTAATAACTAATTAATTCAAAATTTTGTAATGGTTTTAAATAGCATCATAATAATTTTAAAAAAATAATTTAATCCTATTTTTTGAAATGTTGATGGGTAAATTATAAAGTAGTTTAAGGTTGAATGATATATTTAAACTTTTGATTAGGTTATTGCATGTGACAAAGAAAAAAAGACCCACTTGCCACTTTTGTTAAGCAAAATTTGGTGCATGTTCTTGGATATACTAACTTCTTGGAGATGCTCTCACCTTATAACTTTTTATTTATTTATTTCTTTAAAATAATATATGGAGGTTTTTATTTTTTTTAAAAAAGGAAAAATTATATATAAAAAAAAATATAACATTGGACAAAGTATTTATCCCTCATAAAATAATCAAGTGTAATAAATTTTGTCTGTGGTTTTGTTCTATGAAGTGTAAATGGTTTATCAAAATTTTCTATTTTTGAAAAATCTTTTACAAAACTACATAAATTATTTTAAATGATAAAACTTTTAAAAATATTTACAAATATAGCAAAAAAAAAAATTATCATAACTTATCTTTTACTAATCTATAACTCAGAAAATTGAAAACAATATATCTAGAATTGAATATCATGGTCTAAAATAAAGAACTGTTGCAAATAAATTCAAACTATTAAAAAAATATATCAACATTTTTTAAAAAATTGTAAAAAATATCGTAAAATTATATTAAAATTTATCGATGATAGACAAATACGTTGTATTGCAAATATTGATCTATCACTTATTGACTTTTGTTAAAGTCTATGACTTATAGACTTTAATATATTTGTAAAAATTTTAAAATGTTGATATACATTTAATTATCGATTGTTCGTGTGGTTGAAGTGACCATTTCAGATGGGAGGGATAGCAAGTCTTTATCTTGAAATTTATGAAAATTCATAATTTTCAAGACCCACTTAATATTGGGCCCAATGGATGATTATCATTTTTTTTGTTATCACTTTGTTTCTCACTCATTTCCTCAAATACAAAGTCGACCAATTTTGAAATTCACAATCATATCATCCCCAAAGCCTCCAAAAGAGAAAAGGAAAAAGCTCAACGGTTTATAAATAGATATATATACACACAATTTATATAGCGATGATATGATGAACCTTTTTGCCATTTTCCTCTCAAACCCAATCACCAAAAAGCCACTGATGAAAAAGAAGAAATGAGAGTGAATCAAAAGTGTGTGACAGAAACAAGTAATGAATTGGTTTTTCTTTAAGGTTGTAAAGATATGGAGTTTCAACAAAAGGAAGTAGAAACCCATCAAGTGTGTTTTTAGAAATATGCATTATATAATTTGGATTTTGATTAATTAATAATTGTCTCTTCCATTTCAAAATCAAATTGGTTAATGAAAATTGTCGGTATCTTGAAAATTCTAATAATGGGTTTGTCATCGTTGTGACTCTTTCCTGCAGTTTGTCTATAGACTCACTTCTGTTAATTAGTGGAAATCTCATTTTGTGAATTGATCTATATGAAAGTTTTTAAGCCAAGGTCCAGACTTTCTAATTGTTTATTAATATAATGTTTTTTTTAAACACTTTAGAAAACAAACCAAACATGTATTCTCTTCTCTCCAGGGCCATCAAATGGGCTTATTTGTAATGTCGTTCTTCATTTGACACTCAGATATTGTTGTTACTTATAACTTTGACAAAGTCAAGATAGTGTGTGCAGCGTTCGAGGTCGCCGTAAGTGGGCATGTCAAATACGACTCAATTATTTCTCAATTGGTATATTTATCGGTTATCCAATCGACTCGAAACTCAGTGCTCTAACCCTTTTTCTTTTGGGATGTATGTTTTAATTTCATGTCGCCTCTCTATTTTTCTTGGACATAGATCCATCCGTGGGCTTAGGTCTTGTTTGAGATAACCGTAGCTCAATTAAAACAAATAACTCATATATCTAAAAAAAAAAATATAGAAGGTGAAGTTTTGAACAAAATCATAAAAGTAAAACAAATGAAAAAGAAGGGAAGATTGAAATGATTTAAAATGGCGTGGTTTTGCTGTTTTGTTAACGAATGGTAATGGTGGAAATGAAGAGTACTGATGAGGAAGGGGCCATATGCATATGGCAGCTGCCACATTAAAGTCTTTCTTCTAATCCTTTCCTTTGTATATATCTTCTCTTTTCTTTCTTTTTCATCTCTTATTTTCTTATTATCATTTCATTTGTTTTTTCTTAAGCTCAAAAGGGTGTTTCGTAAATATGGTGTTGTTTGCATGTTTGATGGAGAAATGCATGGTTGGCAACCAACATTTTGTGTTTCTTTTCTTTCTTGTGGTGGGATTTGATGTCATGTTATGTATATGTATGTATGTGTATGCATATACATATGTATGTGTATATATGTACATATGTATGTGTATACATCTACATATACACATATATATGTATATATATATATTCTTGTTTTCTAATTTTATTTCAAATTTTGAATTTAATTTCGATCTTATTTAAAAAATCTTAATTTAATTTTTATACTTTAGTCTTATATATCGACAAAATAAAATCATGTAACAAGTTGTTTAATTATTTTGTTATGTAATTTAATCTATCAAGATTTAGAGTCAAACAAGGAAACATAAAATATATATATATTAGATGTAAAAGGTTAAAATTAAGAGAAATTGCATCAAATGTAAAAAAATTATTTAAAAACAGTCAATGATATCTCTTTTTTGCATATTGGTAATAACAGACGATTATTAAAGGTTATCGAAGGGTTATCAAAGGATTATCCACTTTTAAATTTGCTATTTTTACAATTTAGAAAATGTAGTAATATGAAACATATTTATCATAATTTTTTTTTTTTGGCTATTTTTGCAAATGTTCCTTCAATGAATCGTGGAATTATATGTTTAGAGAAAAGTAATATGGGATGATGTGACCTATCTATCAATTTTATTGTTTAAATAAACCATATCATTCTTACCCTTTTTTTAATTAAAAGAAAATAGAGATATAAAAATAAGTATGGTTGAAATATGAATCATAATGTCATTTCATGGGAAAAAGTATTTGATTTCACAATTATAAAAGATATCTGTTCTTTTGTTCTCTTTTTATTTTTACTCCTTACTCTTTCTTAATTTTATTTTCTTATTTAAATTACAAATCTTTCTTTTTCCTTTTTTGATATATTGAAATGACATTACATCAACTTTTGAATTAGCAGACGAAATTCTACATTGAAAACCATATGCCCACTTGTGATCACCCAACTTTTCTCTTTCATTTAGGGCTATTTTACTTTTACCTCACACACTCTAAAATTAACCTTTTATTTCTCAATTTTCTCTATTTATTTGTTAATTTGATCTATATGTATTTTGTTAGGGATTAAAATTAATGTTACAAATCAATGTAAACAACCCTTAAAATTTTGCTATCCATTGGTTAGTTATTATGATAAGGAAAGTTGTTTCATTTGATTTTTTATTAGAATAAAGTGAATAATATCTATACAATCTAATTTTGGTCAAAAATACATTACAAAAAATTGAAGGGTAGAAAAATATATAAAACATATATAGAATTATATATTTTTTTAATACTCTCCTTTTAAGTTGGAATATGGGGATCGTAAATGACAATTTATATACTTGTTTTAGAAGATAGAAATTTTTGTTTATGTAACGTCTTTGTCAACATATTTGCAAGTTGGTCGTTAGGAGAAACATGATGTGTAACAATCGTGTCGTTTTGAACAACAACGTCGCGAACATAATGGTAGTTTAACTTGTGCTTTGTGTGTTCATGATAAAAACATCTCGTTTTGAGCAATATATAACCTCAATTAATTATTACAAACTAATAGTTTATATGGCACATGAATGATCTACCATGAGACTTCCAAGTAATGCTTTAATCCACTTAAATTAAGACGTAACAAAAGTCATGGAGCAATAATACACTCGACTCCTACTGATGAACACAACATCGTTTGAGGCTTCTTGGTTTTTCAAAGTAATGAGGTAACCGACAAAAACACCGAGCCATGGTAGTACTTATCGAATCTTAATCACATATATAAGACGTCCTACACTAAACGTCAATAACATTCAAGATAACTCAACAAAGAACCAATAGCTAATACAAGAAGATGATTTTGCTCAATTCAAAAGCTTTAGGTGATGAATAATAGGTGTAAACGTAAAAGTTAACATTTAAAACATCATTTTCTAATTGAAGTTTAAATAGGCATAAATCTCATAAGAGTTCAAATTAAAATGATCGATACATGTATTATTTGGAAAATGACTTTCAAAAGGTAAAATAATGTACTCTTAAATAGTTAAAACGTCAATTTAATGATTAGAATTTGAAATTGAGTTTTAAAGAAAATCTCTTTTAATTGAAAAAAAAAAAAAAAGAAAGTGGAATAAGTGATAAGAAAAATAATAATTTTAGAAACAGAAAAGTCTGAGAGTCTGAAAAAGAAATGTTTGGTCTGTTCACCTGATGATCAATTTACTTACTGAAAAAGGTTAGATAAAAAGAGAAGAGAAGGATATGAATTTGGTGGCTATGAACCCTAAAATCCAAAACTCATAAAGACATGAAAGAGTCCTTTTTAAAGTTCTAAGTGTGTTAAGGGTCAGTGTCCTAATAAAGCCTTCTCTTCTCTTCTCTTTCTCTTTCTCATATGCATTTAAGACACCCTGCCCCTAATTCCCCCACTCTCTCTTCTCTTCTTCCTCTTCTCATTCTTCTTTTGTTTTCAAATGCTTTGTCTCTTTCACTTCCAAGAATCATCATTCTGCCACACTAAAAAGAAAAAAAAGAAAAAAAAAACTATTATTTCTTCCAACTTTTTTTTTCTTCTATTCCATTTTCCATACATGTGTATATTATCACGATCAGAGTTCAACCTTTGATTTTTAGGTTGATAGTTTGTCAGTTGAGTTATGCTTATTTTTTGCATACTTAATATGAATTTCAAAGTTGATAGTGTGGTCGTCAGTTGAGTTTTATAGCCAAATCAAAACTGAATAAATAATTTTTTTAAAAGATAAACAAAATTGAATCGATTTGATTTTACATTTTTTGAAACGCACCACTAATTTTAAGTATAAAAAATGGAAGAGAATAAATAATTTATTACTAGTGAATTTTATTGTTTAGTCCATTCAAACTTTAACTAGTGAGATCAACTTAAGTACTAAAATTTTATAAGTTAATCAATTTAGACCAATCATATAGATTATGATTCATTCTTAATTATAGATAAGCAAAAAAGAAGATGAAAAATGATTCATATAAATGAAAAATCTCTACTATGTATATGATTTTAACATTTGTTTCTACTCTATATTAATTATCACATATAAAGAAGTTGTGATCACAAGTGGATATCATGCATTAGATTTATTTTAATTTAGAATTTGATTGATACTAATTATTATATTGAAAATTTAAGTGATACAAATCTCAAAGTTTAGAAGTGTAAAGTGTGATATTTTTTTTAAATTTTTAAATCACGTTTTTGAACAACATTGTTTATCAAATAGCAAAATGATCGATATCTACTCCACGTAACTAAATTATAGTATTGTTTAAAGTATAATTTTTCATCCATTTACTTCACATTTTGATTTTTTTCCCTTTAAATATCCAAATTTAGTTTCACAACTTAAAATACTTTAATGAATTTGAAAATAAAAAAAAATAAAAAAATAACAATAATTCTAATATAAATGAAAATGAATGAAGTTTGTAAAAATGGAGAAAAAAGGATGAATCTGTCAAAGGACAAGTAAATTCAGTACAATGGCTGAAAAATCTAAAAGGTTTCCTTTTTCCTTTTTATATTTTTAAAAGAATTATCATATTAATATTGATTTTTAGTGTAGTCTTTAATAAGTTATTTAACGAGAAATAGTAAAAAATAGCAAATTTAACAAAATGTTTATAATATATAACAAAAATTTCAAATTTCATCCGTAATAAAAATTTCTAGACATTAATAGATAGTGATAGAAATTTATCC